>OY992887.1:96908051-97195551 GCA_963921405.1 Cepaea hortensis | reverse complement strand
ATGCAGCCGATTCTGTCGACTGTAAGCTACTTCTTTGATTGCACCCACTCCCATACGAATCCAGATACGCCTTTGTTTGTCATCTGAATTTGCAGGTCCTCATTACCGTAAACATAACATTTTTAACAAGAAATCACTAGTTGTTAAGCAAAACATCAAAGGAATGATGCCGCTTTTAATGATTTAAGTTGTTTTGGGACCTATCAAAGACATATTCCTTGGGTGGGGGTAAATATAAGACGGCTGGAAAAATTTCATAACGATGCAACAGATAGTTTTCAAAATAATTGATCTTGAATGACGGCATAAATTTCCGGACAGACTATAACACGCCATCCTCATGAAATTGATCACAAATGGTACATTTTTCCTGATGGGATACCTCAATGGAATGTGCTGAGTTTACTGGGTGATCTTGTACACTTTCATCTTCTGACGAAGAAATGTCAAACATGGCTGCATTAGCCTTTTTGGTCATTGACTTGGCTTTACAATCCTTACGCCAGTGACCAAAAGCCTTACAAAGGTAACATTTTGTAAGTTTTTTGTAGTTCTTCCTCTCTTTCTCTTGCTTAGAAATGTAATTATGCAAGTAAGCAGTGTACCCAGGATGTTGGTCGCACATATCATGCTCATTGTGTGCATAGTTGCAATATTTACACTGATATAATTTCTCTGCAGTTTGCTTATAAGGTCTTTGTTTGCTATTTGACCCTGCCTGATATTTGCCATATGCAGATGCTGCTACAAAGTCTGTGCTGGTCAGACTACTAGAGAAACAATGCTTATTGGCTGCAAAATAACCAGAGCCACGACTTTCAATCTGTTGAACACTTTCACACTGACATTCCAACAAAAATTTAGAAAAGGGGGCTGGGAGAGATGCAATAATCTTATCTCTCAACATAAGATCAACTAATTTGTCATAACTTCCATTTACTTTAGCTGCTGACAGCCATTTAGAAAAAATATTTTGAATTTCTGAGATGTAATCAGAGAACGTGTGTGTTGGCTTAGGAGACAACTTCCTAAACTGTTCTCTATAACCTGATTCATCTAGCAAAAAATGTGACATAATTTTTGCTTTAATGTAAAGATAATCTTCTTTCAGGTCATTTGGGATCGACTCTATAACTTTAAGAGGTTCCCCAGAAAGACTTCTTACATATACTATCCCCCATTCAGGTTTTGGGATTTTGTAATGATCCATAACAAATTCAAAATTTTGGGTGAATGCTGCTATGCAATCACCTGTGTTGTAACTTTTGATCAGACCTTGATACTTCTTATGAGGTTGATCTTTGTCTGTTTCTCTATTCATTTTCTCTTTAGAACATTCAGCTTTTAGCTGTTCAATTTTTAGTTGTGTTTCTTGCTCTTCTCTCTTACTTTGGGCTAAGATCTCAGCTTGCCTCACTGCAGCTTCTGATTGTGCTTGTTGAAGCTTTAGAGCAGCTTCTGATTGTGCCTGTTGAAGCTTTAAAGCAGCTTCTGAGTCTGCCTCTTTACTTTTCAGAGCCCTTTCGGCTGCTCTCTCATCCCTCTCACTAATTTGCTCTTGTTTCAAACAATATTCTGCATATTTACTTTCACTCCATGCTCTCAATCCCTCACCAGACATATTCATTTTTAAACCCATTTCAATGAAATCGTTTAAAGAAGACATGATGAACAATAGGTATGATGGAATAAATATAAACAAAATTACTTATGATGTTAGTAAGTTACAAATATTTATAGCACAGTTAATGTCTAAAGCCAGACTAACGAAAGTATAAAGAAAGCTGAAAAAAAATTTTATACTCAAGTAATCCTTGGGTACTGTGCTGTTCAGTGGTGCTCGAAATCACACTGGAACGTCTTTCGGGTTGACGCACAAAAAATTTTTGAAGTTCACCAGACTCAGGTAAAGTTGTCACAAAAACCCTGTACTTTTTAAACTAAACGAAATTAGAACGTTTGTAAATGTATGGTGTGTGTAATGTCACTGAAGTCTGTAAAGGTTTGTATGCTGTCAAGTATTATTGTTAGTCGTTACCACTTTCAACAACTTTCACGCTCACACTACCTCTACTCAATGACATTCAAGGGCACGGCCGCCATTTTGGATTTTAGGTACAAAATTTGTTGAATTTAGTGCTAAGTCTGAAGACGCCTCGGTTGGCTTCAAATAATATCTTCACACTTATAATTTAATTAAATCAACTCTATTAATTCGTTAATTTACCTTAGTCTATGACTTGCGCACTTCTATCGGCATGTTCACATTCGCTTCAAACTCGGACAAAAAAAATTTATACGTTCGCATTTGATTCAAAACCCGGACGAAAGCCTCCACATTCGCACTTGTCAGAGACTTGCATAACACAAGACAAGTAGCTCGTTTTCTGGCAAGTGTGAAGTAATATCAAACTATCAAATCACACGAAGTGAATATCCGAAAGTATTATTCACACGTTTTATTGACGCGCCGCATTTATCATCGCACAAACATCGCGCACTGACAATCCATAACAATCATTATAGCATGAACAATATCACTACAATACATAATAATACATGCAAGCAATAAACATCTCACTTACAGTCAAACTATACAAGCGTTCGAACCAGTCTCCCACTGTCATACAGGCTAGCTCTCAAGGCAGATTCAAACTCAACTCGCATTTCCTTGCGACCTGTCCGTTCAACGATCTAAGCCCGTCTGCCAGTTCTGGCGTCCTACACGCTTACACGCACACGTCAGCTGGTGTCCCCTGCACGGTTCACGGGGTGAACTCAATTACTGTGCGTGGCTACCTATCCGGGCGTCGGTAACGACGCCGCGTTCTCCCTGCCGTGTTTAAAATTACTCAGGGTTGCGTGTTGTTATGTTGTCTGGCGTTGGTACAGACAACGCGTCGCAACCTCGGATGTGAGACCTTGACAAGCATGGCCAACTCAACACCACTAAAAAGTTTTCATAAGCCATGTATATCATCTACCTGAACCCACAACTATGGAATATGGACAGAATTTGTATCTAAATATTGAAATAGCACCTTGGCCCTAAGAATGTTATGTTAACCAAGATAACAAAAAATAATGCTGTGTCTAGTATATTAATCATAGTAAGAAATAGAGATTAAAGGACAGACTAGACAACATAAAAATTGAAAGCTAGCGTGTTTGTTTATGTTGTGGCCTCAAGGGTTCCATAGCAATTGTTTGTTGGAAATGGAGCAGGTTTGAGTTTCTTCTCCTTGACTGAAGTCCACATACCCGATAGATGGCTACAGACCCCTGCAGAGTCCCAGAGTGGTGGAGGTTGCCCAAGCTGAGCTGTTGCTGACATACCTGCATAATTTACTGCCAAAGATGTTAGAGGAAGATCAGGTAGGTTGCTGGGCATTATTTTTGTCTAGTTGACGCACATCAGATTGAATATCATGTTTTATGTAGCTGACACACTATATTTCACATTAAACCTTCTATTTTGTGCAGTTGACACTATATGTCACATGAAACCTGATTTGTATTTTCACACTTTAGGACACATTAACCTGCTTTTATGTATAGTTGACATATTGCATGTCACATGAAACCTCCTGTTTTATATAGTTGGCACAATACATATCACATTAACCTTCCTGTTTTATATAGTTGGCACAATACATATCACATTAACCTTCCTGTTTTATATAGTTGGCACAATACATATCACATTAACCTTCCTGTTTTATATAGTTGGCACAATACATATCACATTAACCATCCTGTTTTATATAGTTGGCACAATACATATCACATTAAACCTACTGTTTTATATAGTTGACACAATACACATCACATTAAACCTACTGTTTTATATAGTTGACACAATACATATCACATTAAATCTACTGTTTTATATAGTTGACACAATACATATCACATTAAACCTACTGTTTTATATAGTTGACACAATACACATCACATTAAACCTACTGTTTTATATAGTTGACACAATACACATCACGTTAAACCTACTGTTTTATATAGTTGACACAATACACATCACATTAAACCTACTGTTTTATATAGTTGACACAATACACATCACATTAAACCTACTGTTTTATATAGTTGACACAATACACATCACATTAAACCTACTGTTGTATATAGTTGACACAATACACATCACATTAAACCTACTGTTTTATATAGTTGACACAATACACATCACATTAAACCTACTGTTTTATATAGTTGACACAATACACATCACATTAAACCTACTGTTTTATATAGTTGACACAATACACATCACATTAAACCTACTGTTTTATATAGTTGACACAATACATATCACATTAAACCTACTGTTTTATATAGTTGACACAATACACATCACATTAAACCTACTGTTTTATATAGTTGACACAATACACATCACATTAAACCTACTGTTTTATATAGTTGACACAATACACATCACATTAAACCTACTGTTTTATAGAGTTGGCACAATACACATCACATTAAACCTTCTGTTTTATATAGTTGACACAATACACATCACATTAAACCTACTGTTTTATATAGTTGACACAATACACATCACATTAAACCTACTGTTTTATATAGTTGACACAATACACATCACATTAAACCTACTGTTTTATATAGTTGACACAATACACATCACATTAAACCTACTGTTTTATATAGTTGACACAATACACATCACATTAAACCTACTGTTTTATATAGTTGACACAATACACATCACATTAAACCTACTGTTTTATATAGTTGACACAATACATATCACATTAAACCTACTGTTTTATATAGTTGACACAATACACATCATTTAAACCTTCTGTTTTATATAGTTGACACAATACACATCACATTAAACCTACTGTTTTATATAGTTGACACAATACACATCACATTAAACCTACTGTTTTATATAGTTGACACAATACACATCACATTAAACCTACTGTTTTATATAGTTGACACAATACACATCACATTAAACCTACTGTTTTATATAGTTGACACAATACACATCACATTAAACCTACTGTTTTATATAGTTGACACAATACACATCACATTAAATCTACTGTTTTATATAGTTGACACAATACACATCACATTAAACCTACTGTTTTATATAGTTGGCACAATACATATCACATTAACCATCCTGTTTTATATAGTTGGCACAATACATATCACATTAAACCTACTGTTTTATATAGTTGACACAATACACATCACATTAAACCTACTGTTTTATATAGTTGACACAATACATATCACATTAAATCTACTGTTTTATATAGTTGACACAATATACATCACATTAAATCTACTGTTTTATATAGTTGACACAATACACATCACATTAAACCTACTGTTTTATATAGTTGACACAATACACATCACGTTAAACCTACTGTTTTATATAGTTGACACAATACACATCACGTTAAACCTACTGTTTTATATAGTTGACACAATACACATCACATTAAACCTACTGTTTTATATAGTTGACACAATACACATCACATTAAACCTACTGTTTTATATAGTTGACACAATACACATCACATTAAACCTACTGTTTTATATAGTTGACACAATACATATCACATTAACCTTCCTGTTTTATATAGTTGGCACAATACATATCACATTAAATCTACTGTTTTATATAGTTGACACAATACATATCACATTAAACCTACTGTTTTATATAGTTGACACAATACACATCACATTAAACCTACTGTTTTATATAGTTGACACAATACACATCACATTAAACCTACTGTTTTATATAGTTGACACAATACATATCACATTAAACCTACTGTTTTATATAGTTGACACAATACACATCACATTAAACCTACTGTTTTATATAGTTGACACAATACATATCACATTAAACCTACTGTTTTATATAGTTGACACAATACACATCACATTAAACCTACTGTTTTATATAGTTGACACAATACACATCACATTAAACCTACTGTTTTATGTAGTTGACACAATACACATCACATTAAACCTTCTGTTTTATATAGTTGACACAATACACATCACATTAAACCTACTGTTTTATAGAGTTGGCACAATACACATCACATTAAACCTTCTGTTTTATATAGTTGACACAATACACATCACATTAAACCTACTGTTTTATAGAGTTGGCACAATATACATCACATTAAACCTACTGTTTTATATAGTTGACACAATACACATCACATTAAACCTACTGTTTTATATAGTTGACACAATACATATCACATTAACCTTCCTGTTTTATATAGTTGGCACAATACATATCACATTAAATCTACTGTTTTATATAGTTGACACAATACATATCACATTAAACCTACTGTTTTATATAGTTGACACAATACACATCACATTAAACCTACTGTTTTATATAGTTGACACAATACACATCACATTAAACCTACTGTTTTATATAGTTGACACAATACATATCACATTAAACCTACTGTTTTATATAGTTTTTTGGACATGTTATGAGAAGAAATGGACTGGAGAACTTGGTGACAGCTGGCAAGATCGAGGGGAACAGACCAAGAGGAAGACCGAGAGGAAAATACCTGGATGGCTTGGCCACATGGCATGGACGAGACAGGAACACTGAGCTGATCCACGACTCTGGTGATCGAGTGAAATGGCGAATCATGACCGCCCACGCTTTCCGGCATGGCACATGATTGATTGATTGATTTATATAGTTGACACAATACACATCACATTAAACCTACTGTTTTATATAGTTGACACAATACACATCACATTAAACCTACAGTTTTATGTAGTTGCCTGTCAACAACTCATGTGTAAGGCATCATCAGATTACTTCTCCCACACCACACAAGAAACTTGCAAGTCGTGTGAGAGGAAATAAATGATACATTTTATTGCCGTTGGCTCTTCACAAGTACATAACAGTCGCTATCAAAACCACCCACAAAGCCACAGAATTGCCTATCACTAGTTTTCTAAACCCTAATGCTAATTCTATCTATTTGGTTACACAAATCTCCTATCAACACTAAGCGAGGTGCTCGCTACAAAGTCAGTCCCCAGTCTGACTTTCTTACTCGCGTCGCTACACAGCACGCGGAAGGACCTTGAGGTGTCCTTCGGCTTTTTGCGTGCCGTTGCCCCTGGCACGCTTACATTAGCTGTCTTCTGTTGAGTGGCAATCGTGGCTATCACGTAGGCGTGATTCTGTCGTGACCAGAGTGCTAACCATCTGGTCAACGTCTCCGTGTCTCATGAGAGAACTAGTTAATAGTCCCCCATTCTATCACCTACCCTGCCCTTATCTCGGGGCACTGTACCACCTCTAATCTATTTGAGGTTGACCACTCTTCCCGGTGGTCTTCTATCTTGAGGCAGACCTCCGGCCCTTATGTTCCAGTCTTTGACACACACCCTCCCCTCCTGTGTTGCGTCATCAACTTTGACTCATTGGTTGTGACGCAAGGGGTATCTAAAAAATTAGTGTCTCTAATTTTTGTCAAAGACTGTAGATAACCTGGCTTTGGGTAACTCCATAGACTTCTACTGACTAATGTCACAATGTAGTATCACTTTACTTGGCTACTGGCAATCGCCACAAACTTGTCTGGTTGGCGTGAGCCCTATTCTCAATCGCAATATTATATTAATTAGAGGTATGTCTGAACCGGACCGTTGTCTTATAAGACCTGCCCTCAAATAGTAAATTAACTCACTACCCATACAAAGTTGACTTTCTTAGGGTCAACACATGAATTGCTTCATGTCCCCCATATAATATTAAACAACCATTACACAAGCTGTGTGCGACAGGCTTTACCTATCTCGCTTCCGCGTGTAAAGTTATATTTCACTGTTAAGTTAGTGTTTCGTTGTCTATTATGTCCCCTGACCCGGAGTTATCTCCCTTTGATCTACAAAATATGTATGCAATTTATATGTTTGTTTTTCTGGTTGTTTGCGTGTTTGGATGTAATTAATAATATAATCTAACTTCTAACATGTGTATCTAACTATCATGTGTATGTAAGTTAGTTTTCAAGTGCCATAATTCGGTTGAATGTGGCCACAAACAAGTGTATAACACTAATTCGTGACTACGTTTCCGTCTTATGAGACTTAAAATACTTTCTCTAAGATCTACACTAAACTACAAACAACACATTCACGACATTCCATTTTCAACATCGAAACCAACATTTGACGGCGACAAAATTAAAAAGTCGCGTTGAGCGGCAGAAAAAATCCGCTGACTGATCTCACTCTCTCTTGTACAATTCTACATTCGCTCTCACTTTCACACTTCTGTCACACTTCTTCTACCCTCACTTCTGTCACACATCTTTTACCCTCATTTCTGTCACACATCTTTTACCTTCATAGTTATCTAAAACCTTAGAGTGACACTGTACAAGTTTGGCTCAGTTTGACAGAGTTGAGCTTCATGACTGTGCGTCAATTGTTGCACAAGTCAAGTATTTACAATATATTTACATGTAAGGAAAAAGGGTTGATGGTTTGTACCCTGGTATTATTAACTACTATATTCTATTAAAATGATACTCTAAATACTGACATACTAAAACTAGTTCTATAAATATGTATTTAATGTGTTACCTATTTTAATCTATCTGTCACATTAATCCTAAAACAAGCTTACATTACTCCTAATATTATCTAATTTAAGGGATGTAATCTAACTATTTAAACTGGAATTGATGTGAGATGAGTTATGTACCTTTATGAAATGGGTAATGTGAAATGTAATAAGTTACGTACCTTTCTAATATGGGTGATGTGAAGTATAACACAATTATAACTAATGTTTTTAAATGAAAAAAACTATATGATTGATATTCTTAATCTAAATGATGTGAATGATGTATGTTTAATTGTATAATCTTTTTATCCTATTACGGTGTAAACTAATCATATTACTAAATGATAACGTTTGTTAAATGGATTGGATCATTAAGATGGAATGAACTGAAATGAAATGAAACAAAGTGAAATAAATAAATAATTACATGAATAAATAACAGAAAATAATAATATCAATACTTACAACTTTGAAGAAACACATGATTTAAGTATATAATATTTTACTAAACACAAATAAGCATTATTTCGTCACGATAGGCACAGTTTCGTTAGCAACTTGTCCTAGTTCTGCACCCGTCAACCGTCACTGACACAAATTAAATTCACTACTTCACTATTTGTAAACTTAGTCTAGAGCCGTGGATGAGTGTATTAGCTTGGCTCTTTCGTCCAAGCCACACTTCTGACACCACATTAATCTTTGCCTGTCAACAACTCATGTGTAAGGCATCATCAGATTACTTCTCCCACACCACACAAGAAACTTGCAAGTCGTGTGAGAGGAAATAAATGATACATTTTATTGCCGTTGGCTCTTCACAAGTACATAACAGTCGCTATCAAAACCACCCACAAAGCCACAGAATTGCCTATCACTAGTTTTCTAAACCCTAATGCTAATTCTATCTATTTGGTTACACAAATCTCCTATCAACACTAAGCGAGGTGCTCGCTACAAAGTCAGTCCCCAGTCTGACTTTCTTACTCGCGTCGCTACACAGCACGCGGAAGGACCTTGAGGTGTCCTTCGGCTTTTTGCGTGCCGTTGCCCCTGGCACGCTTACATTAGCTGTCTTCTGTTGAGTGGCAATCGTGGCTATCACGTAGGCGTGATTCTGTCGTGACCAGAGTGCTAACCATCTGGTCAACGTCTCCGTGTCTCATGAGAGAACTAGTTAATAGTCCCCCATTCTATCACCTACCCTGCCCTTATCTCGGGGCACTGTACCACCTCTAATCTATTTGAGGTTGACCACTCTTCCCAGTGGTCTTCTATCTTGAGGCAGACCTCCGGCCCTTATGTTCCAGTCTTTGACATTGACACAATACACATCACATTAAACCTACTGTTTTATGTAGTTGACACAATACACATCACAATAAACCTTCTGTTTTATATAGTTGACACAATACACATCACATTAAACCTACTGTTTTATAGAGTTGGCACAATACACATCACATTAAACCTACTGTTTTATATAGTTGACACAATACACATCACATTAAACCTACTGTTTTATATAGTTGACACAATACACATCACATTAAACCTACTGTTTTATATAGTTGACACAATACACATCACATTAAACCTACTGTTTTATATAGTTGGCACAATACACATCACATTAAACCTACTGTTTTATATAGTTGAGACAATACAAATCACATTAAACCTACTGTTTTATATAGTTGACACAATACATATCTAACTAAACTTTCTGTTTTTTTCTTGTTGGCACAGCACACATCGCATTAAATATCCTGTATGAGATATTTGATACACTGCAAATCACATTAAACCTCCTGTTTGAGATATTTGATACACTGCAAATCACATTAAACCTCCTGTTTGAGATATTTGATACACTGCAAATCACATTAAACCTCCTGTTTGAGATATTTGATACACTTGCAAATCACATTAAACCTCTTGTTTGAGATATTTGATACACTGCAAATCACATTAAACCTCCTGTTTGAGATATTTGATACACTGCAAATCACATTAAACCATCTCTGTGTGTGTATGATGATTGCCATGGTTGATTTTTTGTTGTTTTTTTTTGGCGCTTGCTCGCTTTGAACTCAAGTATAGTAGTGATGGACTGAATTTTGCATGTGGATTAGTTTTCCCTGTTAACAGTGTCCCTCACCATCAGGCGAACCCACTCCGACTTCAGAGGTACTTGTAATTTACATCCCCAAGTCAGGATGACAGGTCAACATTTTAGTCCAGCTGTCCGGTGTAGGGGATGAACCGCTTACCTTGGCATCAGCGCACTGGATGTTTAAGAACGTGCGTTTGTATCCATTCGGCCATGCGGACCTGCGCCATGGGTTTGATCCTCAACCAGGTTAATTCAGATTTTAAAATTGGCCCTGCCTACAATGGTTAACCAAGAATGTCTTGGGAAATAAAGTCGGCCAGCGTGACACCAACTACATCACCCACCGAGTGACAATTGGTCTTTAGAATGATGTGCCTAGCACCGTATGTCTGACGCACTTTAATGTGTGTAAAAGTGTTCATTACTTTACAATGTGTGTGAGAGCCATGATGGCGTAGTGGCCGATGTGTTTACCTCACAAGTCAATGATCTATATTCAGTTCCCAACAGTGACAGGATTCAGTTCCTAACAGTGACAGGATTCAGTTCCCAACAGCGACAGGATTCAGTTCCCAACAGTGACAGGATTCAGTTCCAAACAGTGACAGGATTCAGTTCCCAACAGCGACAGGATGCAGTTCCTAACAGTGACAGAATGCAGTTCCCAACAGTGACAGGATGCAGTTCCCAACAGTGACAGGATTCAGTTCCCAACAGTGACAGGATTCAGTTCCCAACAGTGACAGGATTCAGTTCCCAACAGTGACAGGATTCAGTTCCCAACAGTGACAGGATTCAGTTCCCAACAGTGACAGAATTCAGTTCCCAACAGTGACAGGATTCAGTTCCCAACAGTGACAGGATTCAGTTCCCAACAGTGACAGGATTCAGTTCCCAACAGTGACAGGATTCAGTTCCCAACAGTGACAGGATTCAGTTCCCAACAGTGACAGGATGCAGTTCCCAACAGTGACAGGATTCAGTTCCCAACAGTGACAGGATGCAGTTCCCAACAGTGACAGGATTCACTTCCCAGCAGTGACAGGATTCAGTTTCCAACAGTGACAGGATTCAGTTTTCCAATCAGCATGGCTCTGGGATCAACCCAGCTTCATAAATTTTGTTCTAGGTCGTGTTCTGAGAATTGTCTGGACAGGAAAGGCAGTGTAGAAAAGAACTGGCCACCTCACCTTATTATGTTGTGGCTTGAGTGTGTGCAGGCCTGGCACTTCATATTTCAGCACCAATATCTGCTTTGGGGCTACATCTACCTGTTTGTGTGTAGTTGCCACACCATTTCATGTCGTTCTATGTAGTTTTGATAATGTTTGTATTATGTGTTTAATGCCGTGTTTGGTTCTGTTTCTTTGTTGTATCATTGTATCATGCATTTCTATTGTGTGGTCCCGGTTATTGTTTTATTATCGTATCATGTATTTCAAGCTGTTGTTTGGTTCTAGTTATTGTTAAATCATCATATAATGTATTTCATGCTGGTTTTTATTTTATTCCTGGTGATTGTTGCATAATGCATTGTCTATTCCCCAGCTGGAGCAGCAACATGCCATGGCCTCAAAATGTGACTTTCCTTTGCCAGCGTTGACAGATCAACGATCTCACAGGACCACATTAAGTCTGGTTGCGGCACATGTATTTCACAGATTATCCCCCTTAATGGTAAATATTCCTCAGATTATCCCCTTTATGGGTAAATATTTAACAGATTATCACCCCTATTGGTAAATATTTCATAGATTATCTCCCTTACTGGTAAATATTTCACAGATAGTCCCGTTATTGGTAAATATTTCACAGATAATCCCCCTTATCAGTAAATATTCCACAGATTATCCCCATTACCAGTAAAAATTTCAAAGTGACGGGTTTAATGTGTATTGTTTTATGCATTTCTTTTTCATTTATTCAGTCATTCATCTCTTGTTTTGTCTTTGAGTATGAGATTATGTTTCTTGGTCTTAATAACTTGTATAATTTGTGACTTTGTTTTTTATGTACATCTCTCTCTCTCTCTCTCTCTCTCTCTCTCTCTCTCTCTCTCTCTCCCTCCCTCCCTCCCTCCCTCCCTCCCTCCCTCCCTCTCTCTCTCTCTCTCTCTCTCTCTCTCTCTCTCTCTCTCTCTCTCTCTCTCTGCATTAGCTTTACTGTATCTGTCTTGATATATTGACATTAATTCTGTTTTCTTTTCCGATGAACTTTCAGATGGTCATCTCTGGCATTTAAAAAAAAATATTTCTGTCCTTACATCTCTCTTTAATTTTCTTTTTTCTTTGTAATTTATAACTTGTTTTGTCTATGTAACCCTAAAAAAAAGTCAAAAGGACCACTTGATTGCACTGGGTTTTATCCTGAATAGTTCAGCCTCTGTCTTCAGAGTGGCCTGCCAGAAGCATTGCACAGAGCACAAACTCTGTAGCTCCAGCGATGCTGAAACAATTGCACTCATGAACTGAATGATGGGGCCTAAAATCTAACCCTTGACATTCAGTGCACAAGGTAGGTGGTTTGACCATTTAGCCATGAAGGCCTCCATCATTTATCTTGCAGAAACCTTTTTCTTATTTTGTGAAAATCCCAGCAGTCAACAGCCTGAGATAAACCTGATCTACTTGAGCCAGAAGCAGACTATGTAACCTCTAACCCAGTGGTTCTCAAACCGGTTGGGAATTTTGGGGGGGGGGGGGGGGAATTAAGATTATTTCAAGATCGCGTTAATACAAGAACCGATTACTTGATATTGTTTTTCCCTTCATACTTTATGGTTCTGTACGTATCACCCTTCTGAAATTCATTTTATAACATAAGTATATCCACAAATCACGTTTTATGTAGATGTCTAGACTTGTTTTAGTATGTGCTATTAAGTTTAGCTTCAATTATTAAGTATACTATGTAGGGGCAGGGGGGAATATTTTGGGAGGAAATACGAAAGGGGGGAATGACATTCTTAAAATATGGTGAGGGGGGAATGACGTCCTAAAAATATGGTGAAGGGGGGGCACAGGCCAAAAAAGGTTAAGAACCACTGCTCTAACCTAACCTGTCCACTGAGACTTCTTATTATTTCAGATCCTTTCTTGCTATCAAAGATTATATATGCATGTTGTGGTAGTTTTTGTTCTTTACAACTATTCAATTGTTCAATATTTCTTTTGCAATTCTCTGCCTCATATCATTCTTGCTAAGATCATATGTGAATGTTGCAGAGAATCCCGTATGTCATTGAGATGTGTCTGGTCAAGCTGATGTTGGATCTCTGTGACCATCAGAACTGGCGTGGTCACCAGGTGTATATACACAAGCTGTTGGATTTGATGTGGATGTTGATGCAGGTAAGGACATAGACAGATACATAACATGACCATAATAGACAGATACATAACATGACCATAATAACTGGTGGTTGTGACTAAACAGCCATGTCCAGGACATGACGATTCCTTGGGTGAGCCCAGTACCAAAGCATCATGTATTGGCTCTGCATTTATAGAAACCTCCTTAGATGGCGGGGAATGCCCGTGATGTGTGTCCCAGTCAACCCTCTTATTATTTGTTAATGATATTCTGTTCATTCTTCTCAAAAATCAACATCTCCACTGTCTGCAGTTGCATTGGTTAAATCTATGAAAGGAATTGGCATGTTAACACCCATTGGCTAGATCTATGAAAGGAACTTGCATGTTAACACCAATTGGTTAAATCTATGAAAGGAACTTGCATGTTAACACCCAATAGTTAGATCTATGAAAGGAACTTGCATGTTAACACCCATTGGTTAAATCTATGAAAGGAATTTGCATGTTAACACCAATTGGTTAAATCTATGAAAGGAACTTGCATGTTAACACCCAATAGTTAGATCTATGAAAGGAACTTGCATGTTAACACCCATTGGTTAAATCTATGAAAGGAATTTGCATGTTAACTCCCATTGGTTAAATCTATGAAAGGAATTTGCATGTTAACACCCAATGGTTAGATCTATGAAAGGAACTTGCATGTTAACACTCATTGGTTAGATCTATGAAAGGAACTTGCATGTTAACACCCATTGGTTAAATCTGTAAAAGGAACTTGCATGTTAACACACAATGGTTAGATCTATGAAAGGAACTTGCATGTTAACACCCATTGGTTAAATCTTTGAAAGGAATTTGCATGTTAACACCCAATGGTTAGATCTATGAAAGGAACTTGCATGTTAACACCCAATGGTTAGATCTATGAAAGGAACTTGCATGTTAACACCCAATGGTTAGATCTATGAAAAGAACTTGCATGTTAACTCCCATTGGTTATATCTATGGAAGGAACTTGCATGTTAACACTCATTGATTAGATCTATGAAAAGAACTTGTTGATATCACATTGATGGTTGTTGGTATCATAGCTGTGGTTTTTGTCTGCAGGATCCAGAGATACAAGACTGCATGGACTACCTGATGATGTCACTACTCAATGGCTACCGGTTCCACCCCTTTCACCCCGAGTTTAAATATCCTGTGAGTATGATGGCTGACATATCCAGAGACAGAACATGTTACCCCTCCATTATGTCTTCACCTTGAATAAGTAGAGAGGCTTTGTATCTCAGTAACCTTAAGCTTTACTGGTAGGGTCACCCATGTCGGACAGGTCAAGGGATAGGAACCAGATGAAGACAGATACAAACTTTGCGGTCTTGTAGGTGGATGGGGGAAGCCAAAGGCTAGAGAAAGTAATCATGGGAAAAAAATGGCTGTTTGAGTCACATGTTCTGTTCTATGAGTCACAAGTTCTGAGCCACAGACTTGATGAGACAGTGGAACATAACTTCCTGTATGATGATAATTTTTGGCAATTATCTTCTTCTCTTTTTTTCAGTTTATCATGTTTTAGTAGGTTGTTTGATTGGTGATGTTATTCCATTTCTGTCCCATACATTCTTGTACAGTCTTTGAGTTCATATGACAACTGAGATCACATACGACATTTGGGTGGACAAAAATATCTGAGTGCACATAATATGTTTTATTGGATAAAATACAGGTATTTGAGGTTTCATATGACATTTGAGGGGATAAAAAATAATTGAGGTCACATAACAACTGAAGTCACATATGAAATTTCGCTGGACAGAAATATTGGAATAGGACATAATTTGTTTTACTGGATAAAAGATAGGTATTTGAGGTTTCATATGACATTTGACAGAACAAAAGATATTTGAGGTCACATGACAACTGAAGTCTCATATGAAATTTGTGTGGACCATGATTTTTCATAGAATGTCTGTCTTTTGTGTTTCAGTGGAGACAATGATAGAATGTCTGTATGTTGTGTTTCAGTAGAGACAATGATATGATGTGTGTTACCTTGGCCCATAAGGGAAGCAAAGAATAGTAACACTGTAACCTCCCATTCATGTCATAAGATGCAACTAAGGAGGGTTGGTGTAAGTCTGGCTTCCTCATCTCATGTAAAACTTTACCTGTGTAATCAACACTTACCTGTGAACAAGTCTATGGATAGGAGGGCTTGGCGTGAACTGCTTGAGGACCTTTGCTCAATCAGGAAATGAAGGGCAGAAGAGGAAGAAAGACAATGATAGGATGTCTGTCTGGTTTATTTCAGTGAAGTCGGTGGTGTACAGTAATGTAGACATTAACGTTTGTCTGTTGTTTTTCAATGAAGACAATAACTTTATTTATAAGTGTTGTGTTTCAGTGAAGATAATATAGGATGTTTGTCTATGTAGAAAGTTAATTAGACATTTAATGTCTGTCTGTTGTGTTTCAGTGAAGATAATGACATTTAATTTCTGTCTATCATATTTTAGTAGAGGTCAGCATGACTGAATAGATAAGACCACTCACTGTTAAACTCTTGGTGTGCTGAAAGCAGGTTAATCCCCTATTCCAGTCACTGGGACTAAAATATTGACTTCTCATCCATGACTTTGGGATGTAAATTACAAGTACCTCAGAAGTCAAAGTGGATTTGCCTAATGGCAAGGGACACTGGTAACAAGGAAAGCTAATTCACACATAAAAATCAATCCACCGTGGACTACTCTCAAGTTCATAGTGAGCATGGGGAACGCAATTTCAGTAAAGAAAAATGACAGAATGTAACTTACATGTTTCTTGTCTGTCTGCTGTATTTCAGTGAAGAAAGGTATATACACTCACATTACCTGTAGTTGTTCGCAGATACGAGGCAAGAAACATAAACTAGTATATTGCCTCATGTCTGATTTTTAGTTTAATTTAATTCCTGTTATTTTAGTCTGTTTTGTAACTAAACATAACAGTTGTCAATTCTTTTCCTTCCTTTTCTAGAAAAAATATTTGGCCTTGACACTTGCGGTAATGAAACATGAGAGGACACGGCGACATCTGCTGACCTGCGTCTTATATCCTTGTTGTTGTCTGGGCAGTATTGACCTTGCTAGTGGATAAATAAGATGTGAATTACAAAATAAGCATAAAATATTCACATATACATATATAATAATGTTCTGGCATCTTATCTCAGGGCATCCATCCATCCATCATGTGCCATGCCGATAAGCGTGGGCGGTCATGTTTTGTCATCTCACTCAATCACCAGAGTTGTGGATCAGCTCCGTGTTTCTGTCTCGACCATATCACGTGGCCAAGCCATCCAGGTATTTAATTCTTGGTCTCTTCCCTTCGATCTTGCCAGTTATCACCAAGTTCTCTATTTCATTTTTTCCCATAACATGCCCAAACATTTTTTACTGTCTACATCTAATGTCTCTAATCAGTTTACAATCTCCATTTGTTTCTTGTAGGACTTGTTCATTGGTTTTTCTGTCTGTCCATGGTATTCTTTGCATTTTCCTCAGAAACCACATTTCCAAAGCCATCAGATGTTTTTCAGCTTGTCTGCTCATTGTCCATGCTTCACATCCATTTAAAAGTACAGGTTCTATGTAGCACTTCAACACTCTTTTTCTCGTTTCAATTGATATCTTTTTATTGGTCAGTATGTTTTTCATCTTGCAAAAGGATACCTTCGCAGTGGCAATTCTTGTTCTAATCTCTTCAAGGCATCTCTCATCAGATGTTATGACTGTTCTGAGGTAGCTGTACCGATTCACTTGTTTAAGAATATGCCCATTTACTTGTATATTACATTGTGGTATTTCTTCCTTGCTAGTGACGACCATAATCTGTGTCTTCTTACAATTCAATTCTAACCCTAGTTGCTCACTGTGTGCAACAACCGCATCTACTAAATTTTGCTGGTCTCAGGGCATATGGGGAACAAACACATGGCAGGTAGAGGACAAGCATAGGGCACATAGAGGACAAACACAAGGAGGACATAGAACAAATAGTCTTAGAGCATATAGATTATAGTAATAGAGGACAAACTTAAGACCAGTCAAGGACAAACAAACTTCAGACCAGCAGAGGACAAACAGACGACAGATAGAGCATGAATAAACTTCAGACAAATAGATGACACACAAAACTTATAACTATTAGAATACATACAATCTGAGGACAGTCTCTGCTGACCCGGTGGTCACGTCTTTGAATCCCTATTAAAATTTACCTGGCTCCCAGATGAACTGAACCTAAAATGGGTACCTGGGAAGTAAAGGTAGTAGACATGATATCGACCATTACTTGGCAAGTCTTCTTTTGCCCTCCAGTCCTCATTGGGGCTCTCAATCAATTCACTCCCAGCTCCCCCCCCCCTCCCCCTATCTTTAGCTACCCTGTGCAGCTCTGTCATTGTCCTTCCCATTTTGTTTATTTCTACTTCTCTTCTCGGTGAGTTTTTAGGTATTTCTCTATTTCTTTTGCGTAAAAGTGTAAAGGGGACTTTTATTTTACACACAGTTAACCTTTACTTTACACAGTTAACTTTTACCTTACACAGCTTTGAAATCCACCCTGTCTTATTCTGGATACTACAGATTTCTGGGGAGGAGATTAAAGCTTTGAGAAAGAGAGCTGGTCACTTGAGCTCTTCATGCAGATACTTAATATATATTAAGTCCTATCACTTATGTATATCTGGCATAGGGTGAGCTTTACCTGTGTACAGAAGGTAGCTAAATCAACATGGAAGTCAGCTCATTGAGAAAGGTGATGGCACAGATTAGGGGATGTTCTGTCTTCTCTAATTCTCTCATGCAGTTACTCATCATCATTATCATCATCATATGCCATGCTGATAAGCATCGGTGGTCATGGTTTGCCATCTCTCACAATTACCAGATTTCTTTTTCTTCTGCGTTCATCTGGAGTGTTTTGTTTTCCCATACGTAATTGTGTTGTGCCTGTTTATTTGCACCTTTAGGCCGACACATCTGACTTTTGCGGACAATTGTTGACCTGGTTAACCTTGCCGGATCACCAGATTTTAGGGTCAAGCCTTGTTCTTGTCCCAATTATGCTATGTGTCAACACCATCCAGGTGTTATCTCTCTGCATTACCCAGGCTCTTTTCCCATCAGCTTTGCCAGTTGTCACTAATTTTCAAATTTATTTCCCCTCATAATGTTCCCAGAAAAATCTTGACTGTCTGCATCTAATTTCTTTAATCAGTTCACAATGGGAATATCGATACATGAAGCCCATAAGCGGGCACTCTCCCACTGTATATACTTCACCTTGACACCGCAAGGTACAAGAGGAACATGATGAGATGAGTTCACAATGTTTATTTATTTCTTGTAGGACTTTCTCATTTTTGTTGTTGTTCTTGTCCATCCATTCCTTTGCATTTTGCTTAGAAACCACATTTCCACTGCCATTGGTTGTTTCTCAGATTGTCTGCTTTTTGTCCATGTTTCACATGCATATAACAGTATAGGTTCTATATAGCACTGCAACAATTTGTTACTAGCTGTGTATATGTAAATGATTGCGTCTGCTGCCAGTGGTTTGGCATTGGAAGGTTTCTCCTTGACCTGTCTTGACATTTGAGCGGGTGAAGTTCCCTGTGTTCATGCACATCAAAGCTCCAGATGACCCCAACTTGGCCAGACTAGTGCCCGTGGTCTGGTGGGATAAGCAAATGAAGGTAAGTTAACTAGTACTAATCATGCTAGGCAATTAGTATTGAAACGGTGAATAGGGGCAGCTGTGACTGAGAGATTCAGGGTCCTCCTCAGGCTCAGAGCCAGCTCTCTGGTGAATGGGTTGCGGAAGCAGTTTGTAATCCTGCACACCGCGTTCGAAACACAGCTGTGGGCGATTTGGCAGCAGACCGCCTTATGTTGGCTTTTTATGAAATGGTATGGTTGCCGGTTGTTCAGAAAGCAATGGCAAACTGAACGTAAACTTGCCCAGGAATCACGAACAGCCAAAAAATGCTAGGTTGACTGCTATGACCCGTAAAAGATATGCAACAAACTCAGGTTCAGAAGATACTGGGTTCGATCCCAGTATAGCCTGGGCATTTTTCCAAGAACCCCTGATATTGTACACCCCCTGAACTCCTGGGTCATGAAATCGGACACCTAGCCTTCTCAGATAAGGGTGAATAATAGGAGGTCCCGTGTACAAGTAGTGCATGTTATAAATAACATGACAGTTGGAACTTGCAAACAGTAGGCCATCAGGTCACTACCCTGCCACAATCAGGGAAGAAAATCTACCAGTAGTTTGGAATATGTCTAGAGGTGTGTCAGCGTCTCGCACGCACACAGGTATTCTAACTCCTTCATACGCACTCAAGGAAACATCAGTCGTACGTATGGGTTTTCACAGTTTATTCAGGCGAACCTGGTCATCATCATAATGTGCATACAGGGCGGTGAAATCATTACATACATATACAAATGCTGCCTTACAAACGCTTATAGCACACAGCCAATTACACAAGTTCTACACTCACTATCTTCAAACTAGCACTCTCGCAAAAGCTAAACATTCGCTCCAGAATACACGTCCTTCCTCCAAAACTGTCTGAGTCCCGTCTGCCGTTTTCAAACTGGTCGGCTGGTCTCGTGGTACTCGACCACGTGTCTCTCGTGACAACCGTGCTGTCTTGACAGTCACGTCGTACTGCAATCCGTCTGTGATGGGTCGGGTCATTCAGTGTAATGCCGTCTCGTCCGTTCAGGACAGTGTCCCATGAACTTATGTTCCCTCCTATCACTCGGTTCTGTCCTGTCGGTGTCCTGGCTAGGACCTCTCTGTCCCCACCTAAGTCCTGTCTCCAATCTATCTAGTGTCCTGTAGATGTTCTGTCTTATGACATCTGTGTCCTTACTTATGTCCTGTCCATCGTTATACCTGTCGTTCTGACTCTATTCTGTCCCTTGTCCTCTCTATATCCTGTACCTATTCCCCCAACACCCTGACAAGGTGGCAAACTTTACGCAGTTGTGTGCAGAAGTTGGACACCCTGACCTTTGAGGGGCATAACTAGGGTGTGACTCACTTCTCTCAAAAGAGGAACAAAGAGGTAGAGATTGTGAAACAACTGAAAGCAGTGATGATGTAGTATTTGAGAAAATATTGGATAGAGAAGGAAACTAAATGCTAAGGTACTGAGAGTTGCAGATGTCACTAGATCATCCATCAACTCATCAGTCATCAACTCATCACTCATCAACACCATAAGATAAAAGACAAATAAAATTATGGAAACATATCAGAGATGGAATAGAGAAATTTGTCTTCATCATCATCATCATCAACATCATCACCATCACCATCATCATCATCATCATCATCATCATCATCATCATCATCAAGTGCCTTGCTCAACATCTTGCAATCTCCAATGACATGTATCAGATTGTGAGTTATTGCTATTAATTTGTTATTCAGACTGTCGTTTTTTTTTTTTTTTATTCCTTGTGGTTGCGACTACTGTTTCTTTACTCCTTGTGATTCAGACTCATTTCTTTGTTCTTTGTGATTCAGACTGAAGTTTATTTGTTGCTTGTGATTCAAACACCTTTTTTTTTGTTATTTTTAATTGAATCGTTTTACTAGACGTCTTCACCCATGATTACTGCACCATTGTCTCATTCTTTACATTCAGGAAACCACATTCCTCTTTCTAGAATCAGTATCCATTATTATTTAAAACAAGAATTGTGAAACTTTAGTGTTCAGTATCATAGCATAATATGGCGAAGTGGTCAAGCTGTTTGACTCGTGCTCCGAAGGTTGTGGGTTCGATTCCGGGCCGCGTCCTTCGGTTTACGAGTTAAATGTTTCAGAGACTTCTGTGGGTCATCGCTAAAAGCTACGGAGTTCGTGCTTTGTGCAATGCTTTCCGTGCTGCGGAAAGAGACCGAGCCATATGGGATAAAATCCGGTGCAATGACGTCGACCCTGTCGACTTTTAAGCGACTTTTTAAAAATTATTATTATTGATTTATTTTCCCTATTCATTTCCCCATTGCAATTTCTATTCACTGAGGTTCAATTCAATGAATTCAGTGTAAAGTATGTCAGTGTTATAGATCTCTCTCTCTCTCTCTCTCTCTCTCTCTCTCTCTCTCTCTCTCTCTCTCTCTCTCTCTCTCTCTCTCTCTCTCTCTCTCTCTCTCTCTCACTCACTCACTCACTCACTCACTCAATTTCCCTCTCCCTCCCCACACACATGTAACTGATTGACATGTTTCAGAGTGACTTTAGTCGTGACACCAGTGACAGGGAAGATGAGGCATTGACGGACACTGAGCCACAACAGGAGGAGGATGAGAAGTGGGTCAGGGAGCAATTTATGCAGAGTTGTGAACGGCTTGGTGAGCGTGTTGAAGGTAAGTTGCTGAATACACAAGGTTTACATTTGGGCATACATATGCGATATTTACATTTTAGATGTACTTATATGACATAAACCGGAAAACTTGGTGACAAGAGGGGAAAAGAACAAGGGGAAGCCAGAGAGATACATATCTGGATGGCTTGGCCACACTATATAACTGAGACAAGAACACGGAGCTGATCCACAACTCTGGTGATCATGTGAGATGGCAAAACATGACTGCCCACGCTTATTGGCATGGCACGGCACATGATGATATGAGATAAGACCTGATAGTTAATCACTTTAGTTGGTGCACCTGTACACTGAATAGTGTTAAGGTCAGTGAAATGAATAGTTATTGTAGTGTAAGAGAGAGAAATAAACAGATCAGATGTCTTGTGGCACTGAAAGAAGTCAAGGGGAAGAAATCGCATTATGAAGGCAAACCAGACAATGGAAAAATTGAAAGTTATGGGCACACTTGGACCTGTTCTACTGTGTGGCAGTAAGTATTTGATTATGAACGGACAAATTAATAAGATCTGAGAGGCAGCAGAGGTGTGGTTTCTGGGACAAATGTTGCAAACACCTTGGATCAGAGCAACTAACAATGATTGTCTAAAAGAGGCTAATGAAACCAGAGAATTATACACACCAATAGGAAAAAAAAAAACAGCGTTGTGTGTTTTGGTAATAAAATGATTGAAGATCTGCGGTATATGAGGCAGAGGCAGACAGAGAAGAAATTATATTTGATGGTGTTAGATGATAACATGGAAGAATAGCATCAGTAGAATTGTCTGTGGAGAGACATCAATGTCTTTGTCACTTCACAGGCACATAAAGATGAGGCACTCCAGAATTTGTCTTTACAGGATTGAATAAAATGGGAAGGCATGAAGGGAGCTACAGTAGATTGTCAGAGATAAAAGAAATTGGCATGAGTTGGCTGAAGGCTCTTGCTCCATTGGCGGCTGGATAAAAGGTAGAAGGTGAAGGATCTGAATGTGACACCTTCAGTGACAGTTCCTCGCCTCGTTAACAAGTGAACTTCTTGATGGAATTAAGAGTATTTTCTGGGAAACACTTTCTGAACTTGATTGTTTTCTGTAGAGTATTTTCCAGAAATCAAATTCTGAACTTGATTGTTTTCTGTAGAATATTTTCCAGAAAATAAATTCTGACCTTGGTTTTTTTTTTTTTTAAATGTCCTCTCAGAACTGGAATCTATGCAAGTGGAGCTACTGAAGTGTCTCTTAATCAACAACGATCTTTACATGGTGAGTACCTTGAAATAATTGTTAATGTTAGCAAGTGGGTTATCTTTCTTCATTCATCTGATATATTGTTTGTTTGGTTTTTCCACATAATTGCGTGTCTGTTTGCAAGTCTGCAATATTTGCACCTTTTGGCTGACACATCCAACTTCTTATGACAATTTTTTACCTGGCTAACTTCCCAGTACAAGTGGGTTACATTGTTATGAATTGTTTTTCTCAAGTTAGCTCAGTGTCTTGTTCTTGTACCTTGTAGTGACTCTTGTCAGATTTGGCTTTTAGTTTTTGTGACATTTAATTTTGCATTTCTCAGGGCAAGACATCCAGAGACTTGTTCATAGACAAGCTGAAAACATTCCTGAAAGAGAACAGTGGATTTACCAGGGTAAGTGGCATTAATATCTACCAGCGTATGTGATATTGCTCTTTATTAGAGTATAGGGTTTTATTTTTTGCCAGGGTATGTGGTGTTACTTTTTACTGGGGTATCAGGTATTACTGTTTGCCAGGGTATGTGGTGTTACTTTTTACCAGGGTATTGGGTATTACTGTTTTCCAGGGCATGTGGTGTTACTTTTTACTTGTGTATATAGTATTATCATTTGCCAGGGTATGTGGTGTTACTTTTTGCTGGGGTATATAGTATTACTGTTTGCCAGAGTATGTCGTGTTACTTTTTACTAGGGTGTAGGGTATTACTGTTTGTCAGGGTATGTGGTGTTACCACTTACTAGGGTATGCAGTATTACTGTTTGTCAGGGTATGTGGTTAGTTAGTTAGTCGACAGATCATCCTCATTGCACATCGAACCATTCAGTCCATAAGTGCTCGGATCCCCTCCTCAGCAAATCCTGCAACGTGTAGCGGCTAACGACGCCAGTTCTGTGTTGGTTTATAAATCTTCTTTGGCTTCCTGCGTAGTGTTCTTGTTTGGCCACCCCTCTTTTAATTTGCTGCTCTTGCAGTCTGGCCATTGTTGTAGATTCACAGTCATCACTTGGTTCTCGCAAGTCTTACTTCTCGTAGAGCATTCAGAATGTCGGCCTGGTCCATGGCGCGTCCGCCCTCCACAGTAGCCTCACCTGCGAGCTTGTCAGCCCGCTCATTTCCTTGTACTCCCGCATGCCCTGGCACGAAGATGAAACTAATCTTTGCCAGTCGAGACTGCTCCAAAGGCAGCAACCATTCTCTTCGGATCGACCCCTCCTCTATCCTCTTGATCATGTTCATTGAGTCGCTAAGGAAACAAGCCCTAGTGAATGTCTGTGTCTCGAGCCATGTTATTGCTTTACTTACTGCCATGACTTCTATGGTCAGGCTACTTGTGGTTTCAGTGAAAGCACCAGAGTCCTCCTTCACAATTCTCCCTCCGGCCCGAGCTGTAAAGGCCCATGAGCTTCTCACATGTCGGACGACCGACCCATCTGTGTAGATGACCGCGTCACCTTCTAGCGAATTCTCGAAAATCAACGCTTGTACTTCAGCCTCAACAGCAGCCGGATTTTCATGTCTGCATTTTCTATCTAGTTGGATGCAAACTGAGAAGGATGTGCAGAAGTCTGTTGGCACTTGCACCCACTCCTCGCCAGGTTCTAAGTCCTCAAGTGAACACACCTGTTGAAGAATGTCTTCGGCTTGACCCATCCACGACCGTCCTCTTTTTAACCTGCTGCCCTTCACCTTCCTAATTTCACTATGCAGTGGATGTTGTGTGTTTGCGTTAATTCTGAGGTAGGCCCGTGCCCTGCAATCTTGTATTCTCTCTTCAATGGTTGGAAAACCAAGAAGGTAGCGCATCGCCCTGCATGCTGTATCTCTTGTACATCCAAGAATAATGCGCATAGCTTCATTCTGTATCCTTTCCATCCTTTCTATCTGCTTATGGCTGAGAGTCAGGATTGCCATTGCATACTCCAAAACGGACATGACCAACCCCTCGTACAGAAGACATAGATGGCGCTGCTCACAGTTTGCTTCCGGTTTCAAGATGGCGACGGACGATCGTGTTGTTTTGTGTTCGTTAACTTTTTCGCGTGGGGGATGGATTTATTCATCTCTTGCGTGTAATTGATGTGCCAGGATGTAAAACCAGGAGTTTCTACTCAAGATCTGTGTGGGTGCTACGGAGTTCGTGCATCGAGCGAAGCCATCCTTGAGTTAATTTTCAGGGTATGTGGTGTTACTACTATTTACTAGGATATGTGGTGTTAACTTTAACATAATATCTGGGATTACAACCACACTTGATTTTTAGAAGGTCTCAATTTCTTTTTAACAGAATTTGTGGTACAACTGTTTACCAGGTTATGTGGTATCATTATTTACAAGGGTTTGTGGTATTACTACTTACCAGAGTATATTTACCAGGGTATGTGGTATTAAATATATTAGGGTATGTAGTATAACTGTTTACCAAAGTATTTGGTATGACTGTTTACCAGAGTATAAGGTATTATTTACCAGGGTAAGTGGTATTACTATTGACTCTTCCATCCCCACAAGGTCACAGTAAATGAAGATATTTGAAGTCATTTGATTTTATAGATGAAAGTGAAGGTGTTTTACTTTATAGATACAAGTGAAGGTATTTTACTTTATAGATGAAAGTGAGGGTATTTTACTATAAAGATGAAAGTAAAGGTGTTTTACTCTATGGATAAAAGTGAAGATGTTTTACTATATGGATGAAAGTGAAGGTGTTTGACAATATAGAAGAAAGGTAAACTGTTTGACTATATAGATGAAAGTTAAGATGCATAATACTGTTATTGAACGGTCTCTATCTACTGTATTTGCAGCCTCAGAATGCACAGTGCTCCCTACCTGTCAGCTTGTGTTTCTTTCATCGTCTGGTGCAAGCTCTCAGGCACTACTGGGATGAGCTCAGCACCATTGACCCTGCCTTCTTGCCTAGTTCTGGTAATATGTTTGCTACTTTATCGTGGTACAATAATTTACATACTTAACTGTGAGTAAATCAACAGAAACAAGAAATAGAAATGGTAAGCTTCACAGGAACAAACACCATCATCAACATCAAGTGCCCTGCCAGCTGGCGTGGGTGTTCATGGCTGTCCACAGATCTCGGTCTTTGGTGTTCTGGATCAACTCTGCTGATGATATTTCTCCATGTCACTATCTTAATCCATCCAGCATCATTTCTCTTGATCTGCCTCTCTTCCCCTTGATCTTTCCAGTTGTCATGATGTTCTCCAATGCCTCTCTTCTCATCACATGACCAAAGAAAGCTGTTTTGTCTCTTTCTTATTGTTGTATAAAATGTTCTAGTTTCATTAGCCTCTTTCAGGCAATCATTGTTAGTTACTCTGGTAGTCCAAGGAATTTGCAACATTTGTCTCAGGAACCGCATCTCTGTTGCTTTCAAGTTCTTCCTTATTTGTTCATTTAAATTCCAAGATTCATTATCATACAGCAAAACAAGTTCCGTATAGCATTTCAGTACTCTCTTACATTCCATGATAGTGACTTATTGCATAAGATACTTTTCATTTTCTGAAATGCAGTTTTTGCTTGCCCTATTCTGCTCTTATTTGTGTCACTAGGAAGAACGAAGTACCACAATGTAATATACAAGTAAATGGGAATATTCTTCAACAAGTGAATTGGTACAATTATCTCAGAACAGTCACAACATCTGATAGGAGATGCCTTGAAGAGATTAGAACAAGAATCGCCATGGTGAAATTAGCCTTTAGCAAGATGAAAAACATTCTGACCAATAAAAAGATGTCAATTGAAATGAGAAAAAGAATATTGAGGGGATACATAGAGCCTGTTCTTTTGTATGGATGTGAAACTTGGACAATGTGCAGTCAAGCTGAAAAACATCTGATGGCTGCAGAAATGTGGTTTCTGAGGAAAATGCAAAGAATACCATGGACAGATAGAAAAACCAATGACCAGGTACTACAGGAGAAAATGAAAATCGTAAATTGATTAGAGAAATTAGACGTAGACAGTCAAAATTTTTTGGACATGTTATGAGAAGAAATGGATTGGAGAACTTAGTGACAACTGGCAAGATCGAAGGGAACAGACCAAGAGGAAGACCGAGAGGAAAATACCTGGATGGCTTGGCGACATGGCATGGACGAGACAGGAACACTGAGCTGATCCACGACTCTGGTGATCGAGTGAAATGGCGAGTCATGACCGCCCACGCTTTCCGGCATGGCACATGATTGATTGAGTGATTCTGCTCTTAATCCCTGTTGTGCATCTTCCATCTGATGTTATAAATGCCCCTAGTTATGTTAAATTATCTACTTGGTCAAGAATTTTCCCTTCTATTTCCATTTCACATTTTGGTGTCACCTTTTTCTTTGATATCACCATTGTTACTGTTTTCTTGATATTCAAGGAGAGTCCTTTTTTTGTTACTACAATGTCCAACAATTGTTGTATATCACAAGTGACAAAACGGATGTGGGTGGTTAGAGCCTTCATCAGCATACCAACAACAAAAAGACACTGATACAATATATGCACAAGTTAGCTGATGTTGATTGGCTGTAAAATTAGGACAAGCTGATGTTGATTGGCTGTCAAATTAGGACAAGCTGTGAAATGCTTATTTGACATGCAGATCGAATCTGTCTGCACATCTCTACACACGTCCATTTTGTCACTTGTGATTGTGTTCTTGTAAAGCTGATCAATTCCACTCCTTGTTTTCACCAATTTACTCATGTTTACAGCTTTACTGCTCTGTGGCGTAGGGGTTATAGGCGCAATTCATAATCCCCATACCACGTTCGAAACACAGCTGCCGGCGATTTGGCAGCATACAGCCTTGCGTTGGGTTTTTATAAAATGGTATGAGGCCAGTCGTTCAGAAAGCAATGGCAAACTACTGGACAAAATATTGCCAAGAAATCACAAACAGCCAACAAATGCTGGGGTTGACTGTGATGTACTGTAAAGGATATGCAACTAACATTTTACTGCAGTTCCACTAATTTAATTTCTTATTGTAATACAATGTTGTGTATGTTATATTTTCTGTACGGACTTACATATTGCTGTGTATGTTGTTTTTATTAGGTTGACTTAACTGCCTACACACATTATGTTACATTTACTGTTTTGGCTTGCATACTTTACAATGTATGTTACATTTAATATATAAACTTACATACATACACACATGTGAAGTTCATTTAGCCTTTGCTGGCATCTGTGGCTTAGGAGCAGAGTGCATGTTTTTCACTGTCTCAACAAATCGGGTTCAAAATCAGCTGCAGGAAATTTAGAAGCAGAATGCCTTGGATTGATTTTTAGTAATTGTATGGGCGACAGTCATTCAGAAAGCATGATGATAGAGAAGATAGATTGTGTGTCCGAGTGGTGATGATGATAGAAAAGATAGGATTGTATGTCATTGTGGTAATGGTGGTAGAGAAGATTGTATGTCATTGTGGTAATGGTGGTAGAGAAGATTGTATGTCATTGTGGTGATGGTGGTAGAGAAGATTGTATGTCATTGTGGTGATGGTGGTAGAGAAGATTGTATGTCATTATGGTGATAATGATAGAAAAGATAGGATTGTATGTCATTGTGGTGATGGTGGTAGAGAAGATTGTATGTCATTATGGTGATGGTGGTAGAGAAGATTGTATGTCATTATGGTGATGGTGGTAGAGAAGATTGTATGTTATTGTGGTGATGGTGGTAGGGAAGATTGTATGTCATTATGGTGATAATGATAGAAAAGATAGGATT
Organism: Cepaea hortensis; assembly: GCA_963921405.1. NCBI lineage: Eukaryota > Metazoa > Mollusca > Gastropoda > Stylommatophora > Helicidae > Cepaea > Cepaea hortensis. The sequence goes on along the minus strand of OY992887.1, from coordinate 97,165,993 downwards.
GTATGTCATTGTGGTGATGGTGGTAGAGAAGATTGTATGTCATTATGGTGATGGTGGTAGAGAAGATTGTATGTCATTATGGTGATGGTGGTAGAGAAGATTGTATGTCATTATGGTGATGGTGGTAGAGAAGATTGTATGTCATTGTGGTGATAATGATAGAAAAGATAGGATTGTATGTCATTGTGGTGATGGTGGTAGAGAAGATTGTATGTCATTATGGTGATGATGGTAGAGAAGATTGTATGTCATTATGGTGATGATGGTAGAGAAGATTGTATGTCATTATGGTGATGATAATAGAGAAGATCAAGTGTATGTCCCTGTGATGATATTAGAGAAGATCAGATTGTATGTCATTGCGGTGATCATCATAGAAAAGATATAACTGTGTGTCCCTGTCAGGATGATGATAAAGAAGATAAGATTGTATGCCATTTTCGGGTTAGTAGAGTAGAAAAGCTAACAGTGGAGATATGTGCTTATGATGGTAATGAAGTGAATGTGTAAAGAGATACATAAGAATAACCAGTTTGTATGTGCCATTAACAGAGGCCTTTATGCCGATCCAGTGTTTCTGGAGCGACTCCAGAGATTATCATGAGCTGCTGCGATGTGGAGGACTGATGAGTCACCTAAATCGACAGCTGGCATGTGAGTTACCTTTCTCAGCTTAACTTCAAACACCCATACCATACCTTCATCCTTTCTTAGTCAGTGTTGAATCATTCTCAGTACAGAATTGTATTTGTTTAATTATTATAGTAACATTGATTTGTTGCCGTCTTTTTGGTTCCATGTTGATTTATGGGTTGTTTGTTGCAATTATTTGTTTCATGTTGATTAATGAGTTGTTTGTTGCCTTTATTTGTTCAATGTTGATTAATGAGTTGTTTGTTGCCTTTATTTGTTCAATGTTGATTAATGAGTTGTTTGTTGCCAGTATTTGTTCCATGTTGATTGATGGGTTGTTTGGTGCCTTTATTTGTTCCATGTTGATTAATGAGTTGTTTATTGCCAGTATTTGTTCCATGTTGATTAATGGGTTGTATGTTGCATTTATTTGTTCCATGTTGATTGATGGGTTGTTTGTTGCCAGTATTGGTCCATGTTGATTAATGAGTTGTTTGTTGCCAGAATTTGTTCCATGTTGATTGATGGGTTGTTTGTTGCCAGTATTTGTTCCATGTTGATTGATGGGTTGTTTGGTGCCTTTATTTGTTCCATGTTGATTGATGGGTTGTTTATTGTCTTTATTTGTTCAATGTTGATTAATGAGTTGTTTGTTGCCTTTATTTGTTCAATGTTGATTAATGAGTTGTTTGTTGCCAGTATTTGTTCCATGTTGATTAATGAGTTAGTTTGTTGCCAGTATTTGTTCCATGTTGATTAATGGGTTGTTTGTTGCCTTTATTTGTTCAATGTTGATTAATGAGTTGTTTGTTGCCTTTATTTGTTCCATGTTGATTAATGAGTTGTTTGTTGCCAGTATTTGTTCCATGTTGATTAATGAGTTGTTTGTTGCCAGTATTTGTTCCATGTTGATTGATGGGTTGTTTGTTGCCAGTATTCGTTCCATGTTGATTAATGAGTTGTTTGTTGCCAGTATTTGTTCCATGTTGATTGATGGGTTGTTTATTGCCAGTATTTGTTCCATGTTGATTGATGGGTTGTTTGGTGCCTTTATTTGTTCCATGTTGATTGATGGGTTGTTTATTGCCTTTATTTGTTCCATGTTGATTGATGGGTTGTTTATTGCCAGTATTTGTTCCATGTTGATTGATGGGTTGTTTGGTGCCTTTATTTGTTCCATGTTGATTAATGAGTTGTTTATTGCCAGTATTTGTTCCATGTTGATTGATGGGTTGTTTATTGCCAGTATTTGTTCCATGTTGATTGATGGGTTGTTTATTGCCAGTATTTGTTCCATGTTGATTGATGGGTTGTTTGGTGCCTTTATTTGTTCCATGTTGATTGATGGGTTGTTTATTGCCTTTATTTGTTCAATGTTGATTAATGAGTTGTTTGTTGCCTTTATTTGTTCAATGTTGATTAATGAGTTGTTTGTTGCCAGTATTTGTTCCATGTTGATTAATGAGTTGTTTGTTGCCAGTATTTGTTCCATGTTGATTGATGAGTTTTTTGTTGCCTTTATTTGTTCCATGTTGATTAATGAGTTGTTTGTTGCCATTATTTGTTCCATGATGATTAATTGAGTTGTTTGTTGCCATGTTTGTTCCACGTGGATTGGTGATCTGTATGTTGATTTGTCAGCTGTGTTGTTCTGTCAATGTATCAGCCCAGTTGTTCTGTCAATGTGACAGCTGTGTTGTTCTGTCAATCTGTTCAGCTCTGTTATTCTGTTGATTTGTCAGCTGTGTTCTGTCAATGTGTCAGCTGTATTGTTCCTAGGAAGTGTATTCACTTGTGACTTTGGAATGTTGACAGCTGAGGTGTGCAGAGCCCAGTACAGTGAGGCACAAGAGGACAGCAGAGCCATGAGAAAGTCATCAAAGGACATTGGTATGTTACTGACTACATTGACATTTATCATACAGTGTGAGGTTTGATGTGATGACGTTTGTGGATGTGATAGTCTAAGGTTGAGCTTGTAGTTGTGGTAGAATCAGATTAAAGTTTCAGGTGAAATATTTTCATGTGTTGTTTCAATCACCGGTAATTAAGGAGAAGCTTGTCAATGATTGCTACATTCTATTTGTATTTTAATGTAGTGTTTCAATCATTGGTGTGTATGGAGAAACTTGTCGATGATTGCTACATTGTATTTGTATTTTAAAGCATTGTTTCAATCATTGGTAGGTAAAGAGAAACTTGTCAGTGATTGCTACATTGTATTTGTATTTCCATGCATTGTTTCATTCTTCATCTATTCAGGGAAAGGCTTGGATGAGTATCCAAAGCCAGAGACACCCAGTGAGAATGGCTTGCTAGAAGTACTGGACTCCCTTGTACTTCTCTACCATATAGCAGCTCACAAACAACTAGGAAAAGTGAGTACTGATGTTCATATAACTGGGATGTGTGAATACTGTTGTTCATATAACTGCAACGTGTGAGTACTGTTGTTGTTTTCTTCTTCTTCTGCATCCATCCGGAGTTTTCTATCGGATGTGATTGCGTTGTGCCTGTTTACAGCAGAGCTGCGTTCTTGCGCCGTTAGGCCGACACATCCGACTTCTGCGGGTATTTGTTGACCGGGTTAACCTTCCCGGGGGTACTGTTGTTCATATAAAAGGGATGTGTGACTACTGTTGTTCATATAACTGGAACGTATGAGTACTGTTGTTCATATAACTGGAATGTGTGAGTACTGTTGTTCATATAACTGGGACATAGTATTGTTGTTCATATAACTGGAACGTGTGAGTACTGTTGTTAATATAACTGGGACATGTGAGTACTGTTGTTCATATAACTGGGATGTGTGAGTACTGTTGTTCATATAACTGGGATGTGTGAGTACTGGTGTTTATATAACTGGGATGTGTGAGCACTGTTGTTCATATAACTGGGATGTGTGAGTACTGTTGTTCATATAACTGGGATGTGCGAGTACTGTTGTTCATATAACTGTTCATATACTGTTATGGGAATGTCCCGAATGCTGTGATGTCGGTTCCTAGATCAATCAATCAATCAATCATATAACTGGGATGTGTGAGTACTGGTGTTCATATAACTGGGATGTGTGAGCACTGTTGTTCATATAACTGGGATGTGTGAGTACTGTTGTTCATATAACTGGGATGTGTGACTACTGTTTTTCATATAACTGGGACGTGTGAGTACTGTTGTTCATATAACTGGGACATGTGAGTACTGTTGTTCATATAACTGGGATGTGTGAGTACTGTTGTTCATATAACTGGGACGTGTAAGTACTGGTGTTCATATAACTGGGATGTGTGGGTACTGTTGTTCATATAACTGGGATGTGTGAGTATTGTTGTTCATATAACTGGGATGTGTGACTACTGTTGTTCATATAACTGGGATGTGTGACTACTGTTGTTCATATATCTGGGATGTGTGAGTACTGTTGTTCATATAACTGGGATGTGTGAGTACTGTTGTTCGTATAACTGAGATGTGTGAGTACTGTTGTTCATATAACTGGAATGTGTGAGTACTGTTGTTCATATAACTGGGATGTGTGACTACTGTTGTTCATATATCTGGGATGTGTGAGTACTGTTGTTCATATAACTGGGATGTGTGAGTACTGTTGTTCGTATAACTGAGATGTGTGAGTACTGTTGTTCATATAAAAGGGATTTGTGAGTATTGTTGTTCATATAACTGGGATTTGTGAGTATTGTTGTTCATATAACTGGGATTTGTGAGTATTGTTGTTCATATAACTGGGATGTGTAAGTACTGATGTTCATATAACTGGGATGTGTGAGTACTGTTGTTCATATAACTGGGATGTGTGAGTACTGTTGTTCGTATAACTGAGATGTGTGAGTACTGTTGTTCATATAACTGGGATGTGTGAGTACTGTTAACTGGGATGTGTGACTACTGTTGTTCATATAACTGGGATGTGTGACTACTGTTGTTCATATAACTGGGATGTGTGACTACTATTGTTCATATAACTGGGATGTGTGACTACTGTTGTTCATATAACTGGGATGTGTGACTACTGTTGTTCATATAACTGGGATGTGTGACTACTGTTGTTCATATAACTGGGATGTGTGACTACTGTTGACCATATAACTGGGATGTGTGAGCACTGTTGTTCATATAACTGGGATGTGTGAGCACTGTTGTTCATATAATTGGGATGTGTGAGTACTGTTAACTGGGATGTGTGACTACTGTTGTTCATATAACTGGGATGTGTGAGTACTGTTGTTCATATAACTGGGACATGTGAGTACTGTTGTTCATATAACTGGGATGTGTGAGTACTGTTGTCCATATAACTGGGATGTGTGAGTACTGTTAACTGGGATGTGTGAGTACTGTTGTTCATATAACTGGGATGTGTGAGTACTGTTGTCCATATAACTGGGATGTGTGAGTACTGTTAACTGGGATGTGTGACTACTGTTGTTCATATAACTGGGATGTGTGAGTACTGTTGTTCATATAACTGGGATGTGTGAGTACTGTTGTTCATATAACTGGGATGTGTGAGTACTGTTGTCCATATAACTGGGATGTGTGAGTACTGTTAACTGGGATGTGTGACTACTGTTGTCATATAACTGGGATGTGTGAGTACTGTTGTTCATATAACTGGGATGTGTGAGTACTGTTGTTCATATAACTGGGATGTGTGACTACTGTTGTTCATATAACTGGGATGTGTGAGTACTGTTGTTCATATAACTAGGACATGTGAGTACTGTTGTTCATATAACTAGGATATGTGAGTACGGTTGTTCATATAATTGTTCATATATCCTGCTGCAGCCGCTGCTTTTTCTTGTGTTCCATATAACTGGGACTTGTGAGTCAGATAACTAAGACAACTGAAGTAGTATGCTTCAGTGTCTGCTAACGAGACTAAGCACCTGTATTTTTGAGATATCAGTTCTGTGAATTAATGCATGCAGATGCTGCAGTTACTGTGATGATTCTGGTGTAAAGTATGTGTATGTATATATGTTTATATGTTTATATATATATATATATATATATATATGAGAGAGAGAGAGAGCATCCACATGAAAGATTCTGTCATGGACTTCTGTGCCCATTGATGGCTTGGCCACACAGGTATGTAGTCTATAGCACTGCCACACTGATGTAATTTTGTCTACACTCCCAGGGTGTTTGGTTGTTTTCAGCCCACACTGAATGTCTTGACTGTTTTGTCCATGTGCATCATGGCTGTTTCTATATCAACAATAGTGAAATGTTTTCCTTCCATACTAGATGTGTGCATTGAGAGAGAGCATGCAGGAGTTTATTGTCAACCTGGCAGACACTGAGAGGAAGATAGCCAAGTGCCCAGAGGAAGTAAGTGAGGCATAATAAGATGATATTCTGTGCGTTTGGCTTTTGTGTGTCAGTTTAAAAGATGTTATATGTGTATTTAGTTTTTCCATTTCACAATCGCTAAAGAAGAGGCTTGTAAACTTAAAATGTCACTTTGAAGAAAAATTATTAAAATATTGAGGATCAAATGGCCGAATGGATAAGTGTGCTCGCTCCTAAACTTCCGGTGTGCTCATGCTTAGGAAGCAGTTCAATCCCTACATTGGTCAGTGGGACTAAAATCTTGATTTTTCATCCTTGAATTGGGGACATAAATTACAAGTATACCTCAGAAGTTGGTGTGGGTTCACCTGATGGTGAGGAACACTGGTAATAGGGAAAGCTAATCCACACACACACAATCAGTCTAGTGCACTATAAGTATTAGTTCATGTATGAACTCCGACTTCAGAGGTACTTGTAATTTATGTCCCCTAGTCAAGGACGAGAATTCAACATTTTAGTCCATAAGAACAAACTAGACATTATTTGTTTATTGTTTCATTGAAGCTGGTTGAAAGATTATTTGTTTCAATTTATGTGTTAGCAAAGTAAAGAAATAAAGAAAATTCCAGTTAATTTTTGTTGTTAATTTCTGGATAAAGTTGACAGAAGTCAAAGAACATTTGGAAAATGCCAGGAGTGTGTTTGAGGAGAAGATCATTGAACAAGCCCGGCAGATGGTGTGGATTGCCAAAGTCATCTACTCCCCAGTAAGTATGATTTTCTGTTGTTGAGATCAGAGATCAGAAACATGATCACACGCCACAGTTGTTTTTTTATCACACAATAAACTTTATCAGACATTTACACTACAGTTCATGAAAATTTTCACAGCTCTTGTGTCACAGCTGGGCTTGAAGACAGTAGGTGGAGTCTCTAAGGAGTTGCGACTGACGAAAATCAACTTGATGTTTGTGCTAGGATACATGGGTGTAAGGAAATCAACAAGCTGATAGACATGAGAGCTGGACTACTGTGGAAAGCGGATGAGCAATGGATATAGTGGATGACTTAAGAGGCAGGACAATTAAATGAATGAAGTGATGACCGCAAGAATTGCAAGTCATTTGGGGTGAAACCGGACAATCGCTGCAGGGGGCCAAAGTAGAATAGTCAGCCAACACAGAACTGGTATCATCGATTTCTACACACTGAGGGAGATACTGAGGATGAGACTGGATCACTTAACGTGACCTCAGATCAGAGCAGTTATGCTACAAATCATAAACATTATCAAATGTTTACACCACTGGCCATAAAGATGACCAGACATTTATAACACATACCATAAACATTATCTGGTGTTTATGTCACAGATCATAAACAATATTAGGTATTTAAATCACAGATTATAAACATTTTCACAAGTTATAGCTGACTCTTGTATTCTCTATCTCTGACTTGTTTATAGTACTGACTTTGAATACATGGGGGGAAATATAAGCAAGGGCAAACTACTGAACTAATATTGCTGTCATCTACTGCCTATAGTACCTTGCGGTGTAGGACGGGGAGGGAGGGGATCTTGAGCCGCAGGAATTAAAGCCACCTGGCTGGTGCACTGCGAACTGTGCAGGTTAGGGTTTTCTTTTTGCTTCCAAGAGAAAAATATTCACACCTACCGAGGATTTGAAGCCTTGCTCTCCTGAAGGAGAACATGATGTTCTAGCCACTCGGCCAACCACTCCAGCCTTTCGTTAGTAAATCACTAACAGTCAATAAACACTGGGGTTGATTGCAAATTCCTCTAAACGTCTGCCACTAAATTATTTCGAGTACATATTGAGGATTGTGAAAAAAGAATTGATCTAATATTGATGACACACCCAGGATCGAATGCTCGGTAAAAATTTGGGGTTATCACTATTTACTCAATATATCTCAAGGTGTGGGGGATGGGGTGGGGTGGGGGGGGGTGGGGGGGGGGTGGATCATTTTACTTGCCGTGAGTGTTTATGACACATAGTGCTAGATCCATATTTTTATAAACAATCGGCACTCAGTGGATGATGTGGTCAGTATCGTGCTTGACGTCTTTAAATCTTCCAGGTCACTTAGCTTAATATGGGTACCAGGAGATGTCTTGGGAAGTAAAGTCAGCCAGCATTATACTGACCACATCACCCACCAGCTTCGATTGATGTATACAAATATAGGTCTACCACCATAGATTTACAGGCATTTAAAGGGTTTTTTACTTGTTACTTTGAGAACAGATGTATGCCTATGAACATCTTCTTCTGCAGTCCAAGCAGAGAGACATTTAAAGGGTTTTTTTTTACTTGTTACTTGGAGCATAGATGTAAGTCAGATGTATGAACATCTTCTTCTGCAGTCCAAGCAGAGGGACATTGCCTGGCTGTTGAATGTGGTGCTGCGAACTGTAGAGAAGGCTTCAGCCTACTCCAAGCTGTTCCAGTACATCCCAGAGTTTTACATAGAGACAGCTGTGAACACTTTCAATGCACTGAGAAACTTCCTGCACCCAACCACTCCGTTTTCACAGATACCAAGTATGTAACACATTCATGCGTTAGGATTTGCTGGATGCATGTGCATTTTTTCTTTGACCACTGAACTTATTGTGTCTTTTCTTTGTTGTTTACTGAGTATGCCACATTCGTGCCTTTTTTGTCCACTTACTTGTTATATATTTTCTATTTTGCCCATTTAATTTCTTGTGGTTTTTTTTTTTTCTTTGCCCACTTAATTTGTTATGTATTTTCTTCTTTGTCCACTTAATTTGTTGGTTTTTCCTCTTTGTCCACTCAATATGCCATTTTTTTTCTCCATTGTCCACTAAACATATTATGTTCTTTTCTTCTTCTTTGTCCATTTAACTTGTCATGTTGTTTTCTTCTTCTTTGTCCATTTAACTTGTCATGTTGTTTTCTTCTTTGCCCACTCAGTATGTCATGTACTTTCCTACTTCTTTGTCCACTCACATATCATATTCTTTTCGTCTACTTTTTCCACTCAGCATGCCATATTCTTCTTCTTCCATCTTTTGTCTCCCAGCAGAGAAAAGGCTGTCAGAAAACTCATGCCAAGCCTTTTGTAGACCTGTTGATGATTAGTTGGATTTTGCAGTTAAAGTTTTCTATGGTGTAAGGTAGCCAGTCTCATGCCAACCCTCCTTAGTCATCTCTTATGACTTGTATGGTGAGTAACCATGTTACTGTTCCTTTCCCCCTTATGGACCCTGCTAACACACAAGACTCCGTTATGCCTTCCTTTCTTCCCCCCCCCCCCCCCCCATTTCCTTTACAGAAAATTTCTGTCAACACCAGCATTTTTCAGCTGCTGTTGATGTCTTGGCAAGATTACGCTCGCTCAGTAGTTTGCCATTGCTTTCTGAGCGACCGGCTCACATACCCCATAAGTAACCAACACGACGTGATCTGCTACCGAATCTCACGCAGCTGCATTACAAATGTGGATACACAGGTTTATAGAGAAAGTCATTAACACCTAGGCCAGAGAGACTGGCTTCTACAGCTGCTATATTTACAACAGATGGAATATTTCTTGTCTCATGTCATGGTGCGGATGGGAGTCAACACATGAATTGATCCATGCCGTTGGAGATCACAATTTGTAGAAAAGCATGATCGCCTACACTAGCCAGCAAGGCATTTGATGATGAGATTGCTTCGACAGAGAAGTAAAAATGTATTAGTCACATGTAATCCATATTTAGTTGCATATGCAGCTGCAACAATTGCATATCTTGTGTTGATTCCATTGGTTTCTGAGAATAATATTGAGAATATAATGGAAAGAGAAGAAAAAGAATGCTAAGTGTTGAGAGCTACAGAAGTTACAAATAATTACAAAGCAATAATATGAGGAAATGGCAAATGACATTAGCATAGCTCTTGGAATCATTTTAACACAAGCCTCCCAACCACTTCAAGGTGAATAAAACCAGAGAAATCATAATAACATTAAAACCCACCAACTTCATCAAAATATCAAATGACAGAGAGAATTGGAGAGTCGTGATCTCCTATGTCTGCTTCTAGGCACCTGAAGGAGATTGGAGAGTCATGATCTCCTATGTCTGCTCCAGACTAGGCACTTGAAGAAGCAGAAGAAGAATGTTGATGCTGTAACTGTAAAGCTTACCCCAATCACTTATCCTGTAATTACGGGTACTGTATGTTGTAAGTTAAGTAGACAGAACATATTTAAACAATGATAGAATTCCCACATTGTATACTGTGTATGTTTCAGATTTGCAGCCGCTACTTTCTCGTTATGCCACATTTTTGGTGACCCATTTCTTTGATTCAAGACTAGTCAGCAATGGTAAGCTAAACCTTTATTTAGTTTAAATGGCTTTATTACATTGTCATTATTTTTGGAAATTGTCACCCATTTCTGTCTAAATATAATCAGTTGAAATATCTGAGGAAACATGTTACAATGACAGTTACACAACATATAGAAAATTTACATGTACAGTTACACTACATATAGAAATATGTTACATAAACAGTTACATTACATATATAAAATACGTTGGCGCCAGTGTTGCCATCTCCTTTCATGAGAAAGCACCAAAATCGACCCAAAAAGCACCAAAATCGACCCAAAAAAGCACCAAAATTTTTCGGAAAGCACCAAAAAAAACAACAACTGTTTTTATTACAAATGTAACAAGGTAGCATATTATAATTTATTATTATCACTTCATATTACAATGAAGTTCATTCCAGATCCACCAAATCTTAATCAGAACTACTCTCGAGCCAAAAAAGCACTAAATTGCAATACTATTTTTTGGGAAAGTACTAAAACAAGCACTGGCGATATTCATTCAAAATGTTATAAAGTAGCACATTATAATTTATTATTATTACTGAATATTGGAATGAAGCTTATCCCAGTCAGACAACTCCTCTTCAGTTTCTGTAGCCATTTCCTGTTGTGTTTGCTCCTGCAATGATAATGATGATGATGTTGATTGAAAGAAACATGTATATGCCTCCTGTGATCCAATTTTTCGCAGAATATCCTTAGGTAGTTTATAATCATGACAGCATTTGCCATATCTTTTCATTCCATATCTAATAGTCAAAACAACTGTCAAACTCTTGATGCTCAGTCTGTTCCGCAATTTTGATTTTATAACTCCCATCTGACTGAAAATACGCTCCACGTCCGCATTAGAATGAGGTAAAATGAGCACAGTTAAAGCTAAATCTGTAAGATCTTGGAAAGGATTTTCACCGGTCTATGTCAACAGCTCTATTAAAAACTTGATGCACCTTCCACGAATTTCTTTCTCATCAGGAACCTGGTAGCCTGCTATTTCTTTCTCAAACTCATAACTTAGATTGGGATTAGGATCTAAATAATCTTGAATAGCATCACTTTCTGTTATTTTTTCCCCCAGGAATAGCAATCTTTGAACTGATAGAATCAGTGAGTTTGACAAGATCGCTGAGTAGTTTTGTTGGATCCTGCATATCTGCTTCGAATTTCTTATTCACACTTTGAACTTCTCCGAGAATATGCTTGATAAATATGATACACACATAGTTTTTCATGTCGCTAAACATAGAATTTAGAAGTTCTGCTGTACAACAGCGCTCGTTGAGTCTTGCTATATTAAAATGAGTTCTGAGCTCGACCCACTGCTGCAATATTCTGACAATGGCAGATTGAATGGACATCCATCGTGCCTGGCTTAATTGAACAATCTTCAGCGGATGTTGTCCATCATTTATTGAAGCAAAAAGCTCCCTGTACTTTGCTTAACGAAGACTTGAGTGATAAAACCAGTTATATGTTTCTCTAATCATGAACTCTATGTTCCTGGGCAGACAAGCAGCTGCAACCTGTGACACTGCCAGCTAAAGGCTAAAGGGAATGACATACACACCTAACTAGTACCAGATGAGGAACTTCGGATTTTAATTTTGTATATACTCCATTGTTTACACCTGTCATGACAGATGCATTGTCAGTGCTGAGTGCAACTAGTCTTTGCAACTCAAGTCCATTCTTGTTTAAACAATCTTTTAACGTATTGCTTATTGCCTGCGCGTTGCAGTCGCTCACTTTAACTAAATCGTATTAAAGGGAGTTAAATTACATGAATATTACGCATTAATTTACTAAGACTGTTTTACTCCCTCGCTTCAGTTCAAATTCGGCTTTTTAGTGTTCCCAAAAATGATTTTGAAAGTAATTTTTACCCACCCAAAAAAAGCACTAAAAAGCACCCCAAAAAAATTGTGAAGCACCAAATTTGCGTGGCTGCGCTAACTGCAAAATTTTGGCACTAAATGATTTGAAAAAGCACTAAATTTAGTGCGAAAAACATCAAAATGGCAACACTGGTTGGCGCTCACCAAACCCGACACCCCACATTGTGCCAATGGCTTCGGGTGGAGGAGTGCAATTGGGAGGGTACAAACCTTACCCCAGTGCAAGGAAATGCAGCCTAAAGACTAAATGTCATGGCAGGGCAGACCAGGTCCTAAGCCTTGGTCGGCGGCTGGTCTGGGATGGAAGCTCCGACAAGCTGACAGTTACAGTATTGCTTTGCTGATCCGGCAGCTTCTGCAGCTTGTCTTGTTCCAGACATATTGGTGTTATTTTTACCCTGGAGTAAACTAGACAGGCGGGAGGGGGATCATACTACATGGGCAACACAGTCTCTAAATTCAGCCCAGGCTTTGTGTTGTGGAGAGGTATGACTCCATTTTACAAACTATCGTCTGTCAAGATGACAAAGTGCCAGTCAGAAAATACGCTAGATATACAGTTACATTACATATAGCAAATATGTTACATGTATAGTTTCATTACATATAGAAATATATTACATGCACAATTACACTACATGTAGAAAACATGCTACATGTGAGTTACACTATATGTAGAAATATGTTACCTGTAAGCTTATCTTCATCATCATCATATGCCCTGCCATATGGCCCCCAGAACTCAGTCCTTAGCGCCGTGGATCAACTCCATTGATAATATTCCTTCATGCCTCCATCTGTGGCCATATTTCTCGTGGTCTACCTCTGTCTCTACTACCGCCGATATTTCTGGTCGTCACTATATTTTTCAGTGTGCTTCTCTTCTCTTTACATGACCAAAGAGTAATGTTTGTCTCTATCTTATATGTGTGTGTGTGTGTGTATATATATATATGTATATATATATATATAATGTTCTACATTCATGGGCCTTTTCCAGGCAATCGTTAGCTACTCTGGTAGTCCAGGGTATTCGAACATTTGTTTCAGAAACCATATGTCCTTTAGTATTGCCAGGGTCCATACAGGGGAGCAAAGAATAGTAACACTGTTGCCTACCATGCACGTCGTAAGAGGCGACTAAGGAGGCTATGGTTCCGTCGCCCTGCTACTGAGTGAGTGTGTGGCGCGACACTGTGAGCTGTGAATTTTGCATTGAATGCTTTTGCATCTGTCCGTGGTTGTTTTTCGCGTGAACTGCATGTTCGGAACGATGACGGTTGGCTGTTGCTGGATTGACTGGTTTGCCTTTTCGGTTCACGAGTGCATTTTTCAGGAGACTCCTGGGAGTCGTCGCTGTAGCTACGGAGTTCGTACTTTGTGCGGTACTTTCGGTGGGTCACCCTGCAGAAAGAGACCGAGCCATGTGATATAAAGGACACTGCAGCCACAGAGTTTGTGCTAGATATAAAGGACACAGCAGTCGCAGAGTTTGTGCTGGATATAAAGGACACTGCAGTCAGTTTGGTTTAGATATAAAGGACACTGCAGTCAGTTTGGTTTAGATATAAAGGACACTGCAGTCACAGTTTGGTCTAGTTATAAAAGACACTGCAGTCACAGAGTTTCTCTAGATATAAAAAACACTGCAGTCACAGTTTTGTCTAGATATAAAGGACACTGTAGTCACAGAGTTTGGTCTAGATATAAAGGACATTGCAGTCACAGAGTTTGTGCTAGATATAAAGGACACTGTAGTCACAGAGTTTGGTCTAGATATAAAGGACATTGCAGTCACAGAGTTTGTGCTAGATATAAAGGACACTGCAGTCGGTTTTGTCTAGATATAAAGGACACTGCAGTCAGTTTGGTCTAGTTATAAAAGACACTGCAGTCACAGAGTTTCTCTAGATATAAGGATCATTGCAGTCACAGTTTGGTCTAGATATAAAGGACACTATAGTCACAGAGTTTGGTCTAGATATAAAGGACACTGCATTCAGAGAGTTTGTGCTAGATATATATAAGAGCACTAGTCACAGGCCTTGAGTTTGCTCTAGATCAGAGGTTCCCAAACAGGCCTTGAGTTTTTGTTACACAATTTTTTTTTATCTGGAACGACACTTCACGACCACACATTCAGGCATAAATGCTCAATATCCGATCAATTCGGAGTTAAGAAAAGATTTCATAGAGAAAATTCTCTGATCAAGTAGCAGTCTTTTTAACGAAGGCCAACGAACAGAGCAAGAGTGCTGTTATTGCGTCGTACGAAGTCGCTTTTCTGCCGGCTCACAAAAAGAAGACGTTCACCGATGCAGAAGAAATAATTAAGCCTTCCCTTAAAATTGCTGCTAGAATGCTTGGTGATAAAAAGTGTGAAACAAAAATTTATCAGATTCCTTTGTCTAATAATACTATGGACAGGCGAGCTGAAGTCTTAGCCAACGATGTTCATCGTCAAGGAGCAGCACATATCAAAAATTGTAAATTTTTCTTTCATTGGCAGTGGATGAATCCACTGACATTTCTGACACAGCTCAGGTCGCAGTTTTTGTTCGAGCAATAAACGATAATTTTGAAGTCATTGAAGAACTTCTAGGACTTGAATCGATGCATGAAACTACCAAAGGGACTGATCTGTTTGAAACTCTGAAGTTGTGTGTAGAGAAAAACAACGTAGAATGGACCAAATTGGACAATGCATGCACCGACGGTGGTCCGGATTTGACGGGTAAAAAGTCTGGATGTCTAGCATTATTGGAACAGTTTCTTGACCGTACTATATTAAAATATCATTGTATCATTCACGAAAAAGCTATGTGTGGAAAGACTTTAAATATGAAACATGTCATGGATGTTGTTCTGAGATGTGTGAACAAAATTCGAAGTAAGGCGCTGAACAGGAGTTAGTTCAGATAGTTTCTATCAAACCTGAACGAGGAATACTGTGAGCTACTGTTACACTGTGATTTCAAATGGCTATCTAAAGGGAAAGTTCTGTCCCGTTTCTGGACACTGAAAAATAGTGTCCATCTGTTTCTGTCTGGGGAAAAAATGCATTGCCTACTGAACGGGAATGTCTACTGAACGATGACTGGCTTAATGACCTGGCATTTTTGGTGGACATCACGTCTCATTTAAACTCTTTAAATGTGAGGATCCAGAAAAATAAAAACAATTATTCACAAATTTGTGAGACGACATTTCTTCATTTAAAATGAGACTACGACTGTTTATCGGACAGCTGACTGAAGGGATTTTAGAGGTGTTTCCAACTTGTGGTGTAAAAGAAATTTGACTTGTTACAGTACAAAGTAAACGTTGAAAGTCTCCTGGATATCTTTCAGTCGAGATTTCAAGAGTTCACAGTACAGGAGTATAATGTTGCTCTCTTCATAAATCTGTTCGTATTTCCTATTGCCAAGCTCTGTCAATTACAGCAAAACCTTCAGCACGAAGTAATTTATTTGAAATGCAATTCTGCACTGAGATGTAAATTTCTGGAGCTGCCTGCTTCACCTTCAGCTGATTATATGATTTCATTCTGGCGACTATTGCTTGTCGAACAATTTGAAAACTTGCGTTCATTTGCCCAGAAATAAATTTGTCGTTTCGGTTCGACTTACAGATGCGAGCAGTCATTTTCCCCAAAGGCCGTTATAAAAACAAGCAACGTTCCAGACTCACTGACAGTAAACTCGCTGCGCTTATGACTTTGAGCACAACATATTTATGCCCAGACATTGATAAACTGGCATTTGAACTTAAATAACTGGTTATGAAGAACAGTTACAATTGTAAATTAATTACATTGATAGCGATTTTCGAAACTGATTAAAAATTTATTGTTAAATGAAATTTTGATTGTAAACCAAAAAATGACCACAGTGTAGTACTGATGCAGACTGCCTTTAAAGTTTTAGAAATTTGTTGACCAAAGTTAAGAAAGTTGAGAATGATATTGCACGACTTTTATAATTTTATAACGTTGTGGCCCGCTTAACTACCGAAAATAGTAGATATGGCCCTCTGCTTGAAAGGCTTGGGAACCACTGCTCTAGATATAAAGAACGTTGTAGTCAGCAATGTTCTTATACCAACATTCAAAACACTTCAGTGCAAGATTTTGTTTCACAGATTTAAAAGATACTTTGGTGCAAGCTTTGGCCTGTTTTACGTGTTACCCTGACACTTTGAAAGTTCTAGAAGAACTGCCCATGGACAGGTCAGTTATGTGTTGTTTGTCTTTGTGATGTCCATGTTTTATATTCCAGTTTTCCCTACTATTGTACATGTTGGGTTGGTGTATTGATTATGATGTTATGCTGACAATGACATGAGCACTGTCACACAAGACTCTCGCCATTCGTAAGTGAAGGAAAGACTGACCACCATTTCCACCTTACTCAGGCCTACAAAATGTGATGGTCGTTAACACTTCACATGTCCACAGCAGAATGGGAATGTCCCGAATGCTGTGATGTCGGTTCCTAGATCAATCAATCAATCAATCAATACCCACAGCAGATTGCCTTTTTCTTTTCTTTGTAAATGTTTTTTTTTTTTAATGGTAAAACCGGTCTCTGTGGCTAAGGGCTTGCGAACGCGGTTTGTGAACCTGCATACCTGGGTTCGAAACACAGCGGTGCTGGTTTTTTCATAAAAGGTATAGGAGCCGGTCATTCAGAAAGCAATGGCAAACTACTGAACGTAACATTTGCCCAGGAATCACGAACAGCGAAAATGCTGGGGTTGACTGCTACGTCCTTTGAAGGACATGCAACTTTTTTGTAAATGTATCCTCCTCGTCTTAATTGTCATCAGTTTCTTAGGAGTAAGATAACAGTGGAAATTATACTCCCTGCCATGGGCACAGAGGGTGAGAGAAAGAGAGGCAGAAAAAGAGTGAGCAGGACAAGGGTAGTGGATGAATTTGTGTGATCATTAGGAAGTTACGCTGATAATCTCATGAGTGCAGTTGGGCAAGGTTTGTACGCCTGCATTCACTGTTTGATAAAAGAGATAAAGACTGGCCAATATTCCTTCGTGCACACAGGCCTACAAAATGTGATTGTCCCAACACTTCACAGATCCATAGCATGTTCCTAATTTGGGGCGTTTTTGTTTGTTAAAGATAAGGTTGGTTATTAGAATGTATTTTATTTTGTCTTTCCCAGGCGAATTTTTATGATCCAGTCATTGATATCTCCTTACGAGAACAGGTCGTGGGCACACACTAACTGGATTTTGGTCAGAATATGGAAGGTTTGTACTTTTTTATGTCAATCTTTCTCTACATTGTGGTCTTCATCTTCATTAGCACCATCATCATCAATTTCAACATCATTATTGTAGGATTTTCAAGTTTGCTCATAATTACTTTTATTATTATTTATTTCTGCTTTGAAACAACCACTTCTCAATTGTTAAGATCATAAAATACTTTGAGTCAACTGCCTCTCAGTTCTGTAAGATCTCTTATACCTTGAGACAAATACCTCTCAGTTCTGTAAGATCTCTTATACTTTGAGACAACTACCTCTCAGTTCTGTAAGATCTCTTATACTTTGAGACAACTACCTCTCAGTTCTGTAAGATCTCTTATACTTTGAGACAACTACCTCTCAGTTCTGTAAGATCTCTTATACTTTGAGACAACTACCTCTCAGTTCTGTAAGATCTCTTATACTTTGAGACAACTACCTCTCAGTTCTGTAAGATCTCATATCTTGAGACAACTACCTCTCAGTTCTGTAAGATTTCTTATATCTTGAGACTGCCTCTCAGTTCTGTAAGATCTCTTATATCTTGAGATAATTACCTCTCAGTTCAGCAGGCACACTTTGGTAATAGCTAGGAGGCTACACTGATAGTCTTTTGGGCATTGTCGGAGAAGAGTTTAATGCCTGCACTCGTCATCCACTAATAGATTGAATGTACATTCAGGCCTGCAAATTCTGATAGTCCTAGAACATCACAAACCCATCTCAGGTTCTTGCTTTGGGAGTTGTTTTTAAATCTCTCAATTCTATAAAAGACCTTGTACTTTGAGATAACCACCTCTTACATGGCCGCCTTTACTGTCCAAATCATATCCTGGTCCCCACTGTAGGTGAGTCCACCTGGGACCCCAGGTCAATATTATTTAAATCCCCAATGATCTCTGATACTTGGTGATAACCACCTCTCATAAGGCAGCCTTTACTTTTCAGAATATTTCCTCATACCCACTTGAGACTGGGTCGACCTGGAATCCCATATCATTGTTTTTTAAATCCTCAATGATCTCTGATACTTTGTGATAATGATCAGTTCGGCCTTTAAGATCCTCATTCTTAGGCTTTCTATTCTGCTTATCTTTTGATCTTTCCTGGATACCAGTTAGACATTCTTCTTGATTTCTTGTGGATTTATTCTCAGCTATTGTTGTTTGTGCATGTTGCGTTTTTTTTTCCTCAAGGATATATGTTTTCCATACTAAGGTATGCTAGTGAATGATGGATACTGAAAAACAAGATATCTGTACTCTCCATGGTAGATAAAAAGGGGCCGAAACAGATCACAGAGGAGACATGGTTAAGAGGTTATAGTGTCCACCCCAAGATCAGATGTTACCAGGTTCAAATCCCACCTTAGGGCTGAGAATTGTAAGAACCATTGGTTTTTAATATTGCAGTTTCCCCTGATCTCTCGGGCAGTGACATCCTACATCTGGTCTTCTCAGATAGGGTGAAGAACAACTAGGTTCCGTGTGCATATTAACAATCCCATGACAGTTGGAAATCACAAAGAATTCACCACAAGGCCACTGCCCTGACAAAATTATCATCATCATCATCATCATCATCATCATCATCATCATCATCCAGTCAATGGCATGGATCAGTTTGTGTGTTGACTCCCTTCCATACATTGAGACAAGACTCAAGAATTTTCTCAAGCTGTCTTCCCCCTAACTCTCTTTCCACAAATCCTTCCAGTTGTCACAACATGTTCCAGTTGTCTTCTCAAAATGTGGCCAAACAAAAATGACTGCTACTTTCTGGTGTTTGTGATATTAGCTTCCCTCACAATGTTAAGATTGCTCATTTTGGCTGTCCGATTCCTGTCAAAATAGTGAGGTAAACATTCCACTACCATAGAGGAAATCTGTCTAGATGAAGTAAACCTGGCATAAATGCATTCTGAAGTCAGAACATGTGGACCTCTGAGGTGCATAACTAAGTGTGACCTAAATTCTACATCCCAGATTAGAAGAAGAAAACATTAAAATTACTGCATTATGTGAATAATTTCTGTCAAGTTGTCAATATGTGTGAATCAGAGTCTGTGTGTTTAGTTTGGTGAGTACAATTTGAGTCATTTCTGTTTTGTTTTTTTTTTTAACCTGCCAACAGGGCTGTGGCTTTGGATATCGTTACCGCTGTCTTCCCAACCTGACTCCTCACAAGCCCCAGCCGACAGAGTTCAGCTTTGTCAGTCTTCAGGGTAAGTACTACAAGCCTCCTTCAACCCTTTTGTCCTTGTTGTCTTTATTTTCTTCTGTTATTTTTGCATTGTACTCTTATCATTTTGTTAAAGTGATTTTCATTTTACTATTATGGAATCTTCTTGCTTGTTGTGTTGAAACTTTAATGTATATTAAGATTTTTGTGGTATATAAAGTATTTGTTATGTCTGAGGAATATCTTTACATTAGACATTTCCATCTAGATCTCAGTTTAATTGACTGTCATAAATAGATATTTACAGCTAGGTCTCAGCTTACCTGACTGTCATAAACAGATATTTCCATTTAGATGTTTAGTTTAGTTTAGTCGTTGGATCAACATCACGGCACACGGTTTAACCCATAAGTGCTCCGTTTTCCTCCTAACTCAAACCTGAGTCTGGATAAACTCAGCTCAATGCACGAACTCCGTTGCATCGGCGATGATCCTGAAATATTTGGGTAGATTTTTAACTCGAAATTTTGCCCGGGCAGCGCCGTTAGGCTACTCTTTTTCGATTTCCAACTGCCAAGGGAATTTTTACGTGCGCAACAATACACACGGGCGTCTGATCTCACTACCCAGAGACCAGGGGAAATTTTATTACTGGAAGTCCAGGTGGATTTTTTAAATAAATCCAGGTCCTCACCGGGGCCTGAACCCGGGACCTCCAGCACTCGAGGCGGACACCATACCTCAAGACCACTCAGCCCCGTTCCATTTAGATATCAGTTGAAGTGACTGTCATGAATAGTATTTCCACCTATATCTCACCTAAATGTATTGTCATAAATAGATATTTCCATTTAGATCTCAGCTGAATTGACTGCCATAATTAGGATTGAATACGTCCACATAAATCTCACTTTAACTAACTGTCAGCTGTTTCCACCTAAATATCTCCTCAACTGATTATAATAAATAGATATTTCCAAATAGATATCACCTTAATTTACTGACGTAATTTGATATTTCCATCTAACTATTACCTTAATTGTGTGCCACAAATATTTATTTTCAATTATATATCTCTTCAACTGACTATCATAATTATACATTTCCACCTAGATATCACCTGAAATGACTGTCGTAATTACTTACTTCCACCTAGATATCACCTGAAATGACTGTCATAATTACTTACTTCCACCTAGATATCACCTGAAATGACTGTCGTAATTACTTACTTCCACCTAGATATCACCTGAAATGACTGTCATAATTACTTACTTCCACCTAGATATCACCTGAAATGACTGTCGTAATTACTTACTCCCACCTAGATATCACCTGAAATGACTGTCATAAGTAGATAGGTATACCTTATTCTCATTTGAATTGACCCAGAATTAGACATTTACACCTAGATATCACATGAGCAGACTATCATAATTAAACATTTAACTCTTCACCTGAACCACCAATAGTACAGGTATGTGATATGAAACTAACCCCAGTTAACCCTGTATGCTGACAGAGCCGTGCCCCTCTCAAGAGTTCCAGAGCCTTCTAGCCAAGATCCTGCTCGATGATGAAGCCAGGTCTACCAAGTTTCTAGACTCCCTGATGAATCAATTAAACTGGTCGTTGTCCGAGTTTGTTGGTATAACGCAGGAGGTAAGTGGCTGCTGATTTCACTTCACTGTTTCTTGCTCATGGACCATTTCACAATCACTAAAGTAAAAAATCGAAGCTTATGTGAAAAATTGTTAGAATACCCTGGATCATGGAGAAGACAAATACTGATGTCCTCATAGTCTGTCACGTTTTTGCCGATTTTTACAGTCCATTCAGTGACCTTTTGTCAGTTGACCCTGTTAACCACTACATCCGGTTTATTCCATCCACGGATAGCCGCTCAAGCAGGGATACAGATAAGTAATCTTAATACTTTCATGTAGTGTCGTTTGTGTATTTGTTTGTCTATTTTTGTTTGTTTGTTCTATGCTGATGAAGGCTTTTGCCGCAATGTCCATTTTGTTTCTTGTAGTTGTGCTCTAGTAAAGCTCACAATCTACTTCTCATTTTTCAGTGATTCATTCATTGCTTTACTGTTATATAGTTAATTGAAAGACATTATACATGCACACATCTGTGTACAGGGTACAGAATCTAGTTGTCTATAACCAGAGAGCACACATACATCTATGTTTATAACACAGAATCTAGCTGTTACTTGATCAGAGGGCACTGTCCTTGCTTGAAAGTTGCATTACATGTGATATCGCTGTGTGTTGAAAAGTTGTTCAGGTTGCTCGGAGAGGGTAGCTGCATATTAAAACTGATATAAAAAGTAGTCAGTGGATTGACTACAGTGATGACTTTTGTAACTGTGCTAATATTTCTACATTTAGATTGTATTGTATTTGTATATTTAAATTTTATTTTTATGAAGTTTTGCCATCATTACACTAAGTACATGGTTATAAGTGATCAGTCTCTCCACGCAGAAGTTGAAGGATGTGGGTGTTGACTGTCCCTGTTGCCAGCTGTTTAGCTACATGTTGGGCCTGTATTCATTACAAGTGTCATGCTCATTTTCACCTATCCAACAGCTGTAATCAGTAATATTCATCAAGAAATGTGTCACCGTGCATCAAACTCTCTTACTGCTTGCAGTGTATCCCCGCAGCATAAAGAAAGTACAGAAATGTTATATAGAACCTGGTCTACTGTATGGCAGTGAATCTTGGAATATGAACAAACACATTAGGAAGATCTCAGAAGCAACACAGATACAGTTTCTGA
This sequence comes from Cepaea hortensis, assembly GCA_963921405.1. Lineage (NCBI taxonomy): Eukaryota > Metazoa > Mollusca > Gastropoda > Stylommatophora > Helicidae > Cepaea > Cepaea hortensis. The sequence goes on along the minus strand of OY992887.1, from coordinate 97,143,516 downwards.
AATGATTGGTTTGAATACCTTGGACTGCCAGAGTAACTAACAACGAGTGCCTGGAAGAGGCTAATGAAATTAAAACTTTATTGGCAACCAAAATAAAGAGGCATAATGTTCTTTGGTAACATAAGAACAAACAAATTAAGAAGAGCTCGGAAGCAACACAGATACGGTTTCTGAAATGATTGTTTTGAATACCTTGGACTGCCAGAGTAACTAACAACGAGTGTGTGGAAGAGGCTAATGAAATTAAAACTTTATTGGCAACCGAAATAAAGAGACATCATGTTCTTTGGTAACGTAATGGAAAAAGAGAAATTGGAAAACATTGTGACATCTGGAAAGATTAGCAGTAGAAGAGGGGAGTCAGAACTACAGAAATGATGCTGTGTGGTCTCAGATGGAGGGGTATCATTAACAGAACACCAAGAACTGAGATTTGTGGAGATGCATGAACATCTATGCCATTAGGCAGGGCACATGATAATGATGATTACAATGAAGGTTGCAGGTGTAGCCAACATATCAGCTCTCCTATTTCCACACAACCGAATGAGATCCAGGCAATAAATATTTGGATATTTCTTCTTCTTCTGCATTCATCCGGAGAGTTTTTTCAGGCGTGATTGCGTTGTGCCTGTTTACATCAAAGCTCCAATACTGCGCCTTTAGGCCGACACATCCGACTTCTGTGGGCATTTGTTGACCAGGTTAAGCTTCCCGGGTGTTTCGAAGGACATTTGACTCTCCCTCGGACGTAATTGCGTTGTGCCTGTTAACAGCAGAGCTGTGTACTTGCGCCTTTCGGCCGACACATCCGACTTCTGCTGGCATTTTTTGACTGGGTTAACCTTCCAGGGTAATATTTGAATACAATCTGATGTCCCCAACAAATCAACTCTCTCATTTCCACACACCCCTGCAAGACCTGCACAGTTGATATTTGGACACAATCTGATGAATCTCCCACAGATCCAGTCACTGACTGCCAGAACTGAGCCGCTGATACTGGAACAGAGGCAGATCAAAATCTGTGCTGCATGCTTCGAGATCTCGGTGTGCTTGTTGCGAGTGTTGGAGATGGTGGCGACCGTGGCTCCGCAGGTCTTCACTGATTGGTCACGACCTTCAGCCGAACTATTTTTGAAGAGGTTAATGCAGGTATTACTTGTCATTTGACATGTTTTGTTTATATCTCGTAAATGTTGATTATTGTATATTATATTTGCTTATTATTTCATGTGTTTCACATTATTATTTTAAAATTTAAGTTGCCTTTCTTTTCTTATGTAATGTTAGGTTATTCAGTCCGAAGACTAGAATGAAGTTAACGATGGACAAGGGAGAGATATTCTGAAGACTGTCTATGAACTCTCTCTGACTGTCTATAAAAATAGTTTGTTGTATATCCTTTACAGGACATGACAAGTCAACCCCAGAATTTGTTGGCTGTTTGTGATTTCTTGGCAAGTTTTTGTTCAGTAGTTTGCCATTGCTTTCTGAACGACTGGCACTCATACCATTGTATGAAATACCAGTGCAGGGTGGTCTGCTGCCAAATCGCCAGCAGCTGTGTTTCAAATGTGATGTGCGGGATTACGAATTGGTTTTCTTTTCTTATGCAGTGTTAAGTTATTAAGTCATTTGAAGTTGCAATAACAAATTAAGTACATATTTAAAAATACCTCAGTTTGAATATAATTGTGGGAGTCCAGCATGAAGGAGATGAGGAGACAAATCCAATGTGTTAACAACCTGAGTGTTACAGAACAATCAGCAATCTGCACCTTAAAGGATTTGCTGAGGGAGACAAATCTATGTGTTTGCCCAGAGTGCTATGTTGTCAATTCTTAGAATCAAGAAACTAAGGTTTTTTAACAGTTCATCCTCCAGTGCCATGTCCACAATGAAGACTGGCTGCAATGAGTTGAGTCTCCAACAGTTTCTATCCTGCCTTCATGTTTCACTTAGGCTTCTTCCATTCCATCTTGTGATGTTGCCTACCCAGATGTAACAGTGCTGTCTGTCTTTGAACACTTTTTCTGCCTAGTTCATTCTCTTCTCCGTGTGTTTTTAGGCCACCATATATTTCATTTGCCAAGTGGATTCCAGAGACAGGGCTGTCTAGTTATACTATTATCAAATGTTCTCAGTGTGTGTCCTGTCCAGCACTAGCGTCTTTCCGACCCCTCTTGATTCACTGGGGTCTGTCTAATTCTCTCCCTGAGTTCTACTTTAGTGATTCAATCTTACCACTTTAGTCCTATTGTGCACAGACGCTGGTAATAAATCTCTAGTTTGTTAGTAATTGTTTTAGTCACACTCCATTTTTCTTATTCAAGTACTGATTTAACGCTAGATTTATATAATTAAGTTTTTTCCTAGTTTTAATTATACCTGTTGAATATGTCACTTCACCACCAGTCTAGCTTTGTGACCACCTATAAACTCCTTCTGTGGAAATTAATGCAGTAGTTTTAACATCTTTTACTTGCTATGGTTTATTATTTAACTAACTCGCAGTGTTTCAGTTCTTGATGTTGGAATGAAAGTGAAGGCATGGTCTTTAGTTTTTGATACAAAAGACTGAAATAAATAGATAACTGGGTTATAGGCACGGTTGTAATTACATTGACCAGCTTAAAAACATGATTGCAGTTGTCAGAGTGTGCAGTAGTATAACACAGAAATATCAATTGGAGAACCCTTTGAGGCCACTAAGACAGTTCATAAATAAACACACATGGTATTGTTTGTCTCTCACAGAAGTAGAAGTAGGGGTCAGAGGATGCAATAGACAACATAAAAATTGAAAGCTATATTTAGCGACCGGGATTATATTTATGTACAGTTGTCAGCAACTCACTTGCAGCAAAATACGGCACTCGGGATGTTCCGCCGCTGTCTTTCGTACACACGCCTGATCGACTTGCTTTTATAACTGATGTTTCTGTTTAATGGAACATCAACATTTTAGCAACATGCATGTAATGTGCAATACATGGTGTTAATTGACATATTACAGTTTCAAAGGATGGTAAACTTCAAATGTGATATAAATGATAATGATTAATGTAGATGATATGAATGTATGATAGTCTAAATGAACGTCAATGAATGTCAATGTCGTCTTGTTCACTTTCTATCGTCTCTGACTGAGCTGCGCTGTATGACTTTAGCTTAACCTCTAATCTCCTACTGTTGTGCGAAAAGAATTTGTTTTTGCACACATACTAACGTGATTGTGATAAATGTTGACATTCTGATAGTATCAAACAATGGTTTACAACTGATGGTTAACTTTATAATTCGTACACATCACAGTTTATATCTCATACATTTTCATTCAACTAATTTACATAGATAATATATCAATAATATCCTGTAGAATTTCCGAAAATAGTAAATTACATGGTACTTTTCACAATAGTATGCTAATGATACTTGCAATCGAATAGTACTTTGTTATATTTATTAATTGGTAAGTTCAATTAAATGGCAACACTTTAGCGGTGGTTCAAGCCCCACGAGAAAAGATAACGTGGTATCTTGGCGAATGGTAATGAGTGGTGGTTCAGGAACTTCTGACACCAAATGGTATCCTGCCTGCCAGCAACTCACTTGCGACAGGCATACAAGGATTCCCTTCTTTTGCACTACACGAAAGTGACAACTCGTATTGTTTGCAAAAGGATACATTTTTATTCGGAGCTGATCATACAATAGCTCCACGAGCGGAATACCACAACGGTATTAAACATCATAGGATGTGATGAAGATAAGATGGAATGAGGAGATGATATTAATATTATAACAACTGAAGCTAAGCTAAACTATATAACTATTATACTGTCCTTAACAACTACAAAGTATCCCCAGCGGATACACATCTGATTCCTACGCCGTCCGGTCTCTGCCTGAGCCCGCTGAGCGTGGCGTGTTCAGCCACGGACAATTAGCTCAGCGTGCGTTCGTTAGTTTACGTGCTGGGCACTGGGCTGTGTTGACCAGAGTTACTTGGTCTTTCCTCGTGAACTGGGTTTCCCAGTCTCTTGGGTAACCCCAGCTCATCTGCACTGGTTGCCCTCTTTGTTGACACAAGTGTGTCCCATTATAGCTATTTATAGCGTTTGTGTCTCTCCTGTCTGGACTCCTATCCTGTTACGTCACTTGCCCTCTTCCTAAGCTCTATTTTAGCTCTCCTTAGCTTAGAGCTCTCTCCTAAGTCTTTGACAACAGTAGTATAGGGAGCCACAGTGGGTTTGTCAGTGGTTTTGAAAACCTGACCTGGGTTCACAAGTGGACCAAGCCTCGAATGTATACCAGAAAATTTCATGGGAGACTAACCATGGTCTGAGACTGACCACATCACCCATCATGTGTCAGGTGATCTATAAATAAATGTGGTTACCACCATATACCTAACCCACCTCAAGGCTTGTAAATAGTACCTTTTACTTGTTTACTGAAGACTTGGTTACAGTCATACTAAATTGTTGAAGACTGGTTATAGTTTACACTATCCATTTTGAAGATGTGGTTACAGTTTACACTGACCAGTTGAAGACATGGTTACAGTTTACACTGACCAGTTGAAGACACGGTTACAGTTTACACACACCAGTTGAAGACACGGTTACAGTTTACACTGGCCGGTTGAAGACACGGTTACAGGTTACACTGGCCAGTTAAAGACATGGTTACAGTTTCCACTGAGCAGTTAAAGACATGGTTACAGTTTCCACTGACCAGTTAAAGACATGGTTACAGTTTACACTGACCAGTTGAAGACATGGATATAGTTTACACTGACCAGTTGAAGACACGGTTACAGTTTACACTGAGCAGTTGAAGACACGGTTACAGTTTACACTTTACACTGACCATTTTAAGACCGGTTATAGTTATGCTGACCTGCTAAAACATTTACAACTGAAGGTTCATGTCGTGTCGTTCAATCAGATGGTTTTTTATTATGTATATTTCTAATGTAACAATAATAATGCAAGCACTCACCTATTTACAACTTATAGATCCTCAGTCAGATCATGGCCAGAGTTACTATGAAGGACGGAGCTTTTGAAAATACTGTGGCCTTTCGTATCCAAGGTAATGATCATGTGACTAGTTGACAATTTTTTAATAAGTTATTATATTTAGTTATGTTGTTATTATTTGCAAATATCTATGAGGTAATCTTATAAAAGTGAATGGAGCCAGTCTGAACAAAGTCAGTGTATTGAAGTATTATGGTAATTTAATGACAGCAGATGAAAGATGTATTGTAGAGAAAAGAACAAGACGAATAATATTCTGTGCAAAATACTTCTGTCAATTTAGGAGAGAAAAGGAATTCTATGTAAAGAAACCAGTCAAACAGAGACTGCAAGAATACCGCATGACGAGAACACAGAAGAAGAAGCATCTGCAAATCTAACCATTAGAGAACTACTGTTGACGGACGACCAAGGACTAATAGCAAAATCAGAAGCTGAATTACAAGACCCATGAATAGTCTAAACAAAATGTGTGGGGAACATAACATGAAAATTAGCGCAAGCAAAACAGAGGTAATGACTATAACTAAAGAAGAAAAAACAACAACAATTCACCTAAATGAACATCCCTTGAAACAAGTAAAGAGTTTCAAGTACCTAGGAAGTATAATATCATCAAATGGCAGATCAGAAGACGAGATCGAAAATAGATGCAATAAGGCAAACCAACTCATTGGACAAATGGCACCAATACTAAAGAACAAACATGTATCAATAACTACTAAGAAAGCACTTTACAACACAATCTTCCTACCAATCTATGTTACCAATGCCAAACCTGGACAATGACAGAAATAGAGAAATGAAAAATCACAACAACAAAAATGAGATTCCTGAGAAGAATACTCAACGTATCAAGAAGAGATAAGATCAGAAATGAAGAAATCAGGACTAAAGTGGGGGTTATAGCAGCACTAGATTTTATTAGAAGGCAGCAAGTCAAATGGTTTGGCCGTGCAAGTAGGTTACTAGTCAATAGCATACCACAGCAATAAGCAATGATGTACAGACCAGATGGAAACAGAGGAAGAGGCCGACCACGTAAACATTGGACGGAGGGAATCGCAGAGTCCATGGGAATATCAATACATGAAGCCCATAATCGGGCACTCTCACGATGTTTATACTTCACCTCGACACCGCATGGTACAAGAGGAACATGATGAGATGAGATGATGAGAAGGAATTCTTAGAGGTCATATCAGGCCAGTCCTAATGTATAGAAGATAATCATGGACAATTAGCAGAATAGTAAGGAATTATGTGGAAGCTGCAGAGATGTTTTATAGAAGAATGATGAGGGCACCATAAAGGAATAAAAAGAGTAACTAAGATATGTTTTAAAAAATTAACTCATAAAGAGAACTGGTTACTCGCATCAGAAGGATGTTGTGCACATTCTTTATGCATGTCATGAGAAAGGGAAAAGCTGGATTACATCAAGACAGTGGGAAAGTTAGAGGGGAGCAGAGACAGGAAAAGACCTAGAGAGATGATACTAGACAGACTGACATCATGGCATGGAGCAATGTCAGTATCAGAAGTGATTGGCAGAACACAAGACAGGAGGCTGTAGGTAGTCTTGATCACCTACACCACATGGCAGGGACTATAAGAAAAGTGAAAACCATCACGAGAACATGTTAGATAAAAAAAATTAAAATGTTTGCATATCCTTTACAGGACATTGATGTCAACATCAGCATCTTTCAGCTGATTGTTGATTTCTTGGCAAGATTACACTCAGTAGTTTGCCATTGATTTCTGAGCGGCCGGCTCACATACCCCGTAAGTTACAGACGCGATTCGAACCACTGCTGATTCTCACCGTCATCACGTTACTTACGAGAGTATACAAGATTACAGAGAAAAGTCGCTAACCTCTAGGCCAGGAAGTCGGTACATGTTAGATCCATGTTTGAAATATGTTCTAGTACCAGTGACAACCACTACTAGAACATGTTATATGCATATCTGAAGTATGTTCTGGCATTTCATTGGTCTTCATGTGACAACAACTACTATTTAAAAAAATACGATCTGTCCATGCCTGAAGTATGCTCTATTGACAGTGACAGCCAGCGCAAGAACATCCTCATTAAACATAAGTCATCAGTGGATCTGCTTTTCATTACTAACAATACTCAAGTGTTGATCTTAAACATTAGCAGCAGTTGAAAAAAACTCAGTCCATTAGTGAATCAGTTGGTCAATTATGCATCACTTACAAGACTGTTTACTCCACTTTTTGCAGGTCTGGACACTGTGACCTTGTATCCAATCTTGTCTGTGACGGTGGGTATCATGGCACAGCTGATTGTCAGATGTGGCGGTAGCAGGTAGGTGTGCTTGATTTCCAAATTTGGTTTGTAGTCATGTAGCTTACAGTGTTTGTTGTTTTGTATTGGATGGGAGAAAACAAATGTTAACCTTGTTGAGCCTTCTTATCATCATGTGCCACACTGGTAAACATGAACCATCTTGAATTACCATCTCACATGATCATCACAGACTAATGTTCTTTTCCATGTTATGCCATTAGGCCAAACCATCCAGATATCTATTTTTTATTTTTTGCCTTAATTGTGCCCTTATTCATTAAGTTTTCCTGTTGTCACTAAGGTTTCATATTAGTTTCTCCTCATAACTTGCTCACATCTTGACTGTCTATGTCTAAGTTCTCTAGTTAATTTTAGTTTTTGTCTGCTTCTCAAAAGGGTTTCTTATTTGTTCAGTGATAATTAAGTGTGTAAGGGTGGATATACATTTATGTTAGGTAAAGTATTTATATAATTACAGATGTGTATTTGCTTATGGGTATTTGCTAGATCAGTTGTGAGCAAAGATGTGTGTGCATGAATGTGCATACATATTAGATAAATTGTGAATTATAATATAGCTCAGTTTATGTTGTGTGCATGCATGCACATGTATGTTGGATAAATTGGGAGTAAAATTATAGCTTTCTGTGTGCAGGCATGTGCACACAGTTAGATAAACTGTAAGTAAAATTATAGCTGTGTATGTGTATGTTAGATCACATGTGAGTAAAATTATACCAATGTGTGTATGTCATATGTTAGATAAATTATCAGTAATAATTGTAGCTGTGTAGTGTATGTTATATATTAGATAAATTATAAGTTGAAATTATAGCTATGTGTGTATGTTGTGTGTTAGATCAATTATAAGTAGAAACTATATCTGTGTTTGTGTTGTATTTTAGATAAATATCAGTAGAAACTATAGCTGTGTGTGTATGTTGTACGTTACATAAATTATAAGTAGAAACTATAGCTGTTTGTGTATGTTGTATGTTAGACAAATTAAAAGTAATAATTTAGTTTTTGGGTACATACAATAAATTAGATAAATTATGAGTAAAATTATATCTGTGTATATGTGTGCACATGCCTATATAAGATAAATCATGAGTAAAATTATATAGGGTGTTTTTTTATTACTGCAGTGTTAGAAAATATTGCTGGTCCAATTATTGTGTTCACCCTCAATAAAGTTCATGCAACATAATAGATAAATACAAAACTTGGACCGGCAATATTTTCGAACACTTCACAGTCATTAAAAATACATCCTGTAGCTGTGTAATGCACACATGCACATATGTTGGATGTATTCTGAGTGAAATTAGAATTGATGAGTGTTTTTTACATGAAATAACCCATGCAGAAAGTGTTAATTAAGATATGTTTCAAATGCTAACTTGTATTTGTTTTTTGTTTCATTTTACCCTATATGACCAGTCAAGAGAAGGCAACAAGATCACTTCTGCTAGATTCTGGCTTCTCTGTGGACTCGCTCAAGTTTGTCCTCGGAGAGAATCATGTCCAGAAATCACAAAAGGATAAGTCTTTCTCACTGAAAAAATGTAAGCTTGACTGTTGTGTCATTGTTACTTATGTGTTAAAATAAACTAATAAATGTATCCCGAAGCAGTCTCCTGCCATGAGTCAGTGATATGGTAGCGCCATCACATTTTGTAGGCCGGAGAGCTGGGAGAAGTAGGTCTTTTCCTCACTTTGGCAGATCCGTGGGCTCAGACGTCAAACTCGCATCCAATCATACACTAACATGTAACTATCATATGCCACACTTGGAGGCCAGCGAGGCAGAATGGAGAGGAACATGTGTTCTTAAACATCCAGTGTGCTGATGCCGAGGTAAGGGGTTCAACCCTTACATCAGACAGTTGGACTAAAATGTTGACCTATCATCCTTGACTTTGGGGTGTAAATTACAAGTACCTCTGAAGTCGGAGTGGGTTCACCTGATGGCGAGGGACATAACAGTGAAAGCTAATCCACACGCAAAATGCAATCCAGCATTACTAGAAGTACTGTGTATGGACTATGCTTTAGTTCAGTTTAGTCATATAGTTAGTTTAGCTTTGTTGACGGATCAACATCACGGCACACGGCCGTAACCCATAAGTGCTCCATTCTACTCCTAACTCAAACCTGAGTTCGGAGAATCTCTGCTCAGTACATGAACTTTGTAGCACCAGCGAGAATCCTGAAATACTTTGGCTAAATTTTGCCCGGGCAGCGCCGTTAGGCTACTCTTTTTCAATTTCCAACTGCCAAAGGATTTTTTACGTGCGCAACAATACACATGGGCATCTGATCTCACTACCCAGAGACGAGGGGAAATTTTGTTACTAGAAGTCCACGTGAAAAAATCCCAGCCCTCACCGGGGCTTGAACCCGGAACCTCCAGCACTTGAGGTGGACACCATACCTCGAGACCACTCAGCCCCCTTACGCTTTAGTTCAAAGCGAGCGAGCGCGCGCAAAAAAAAATATGCACACTTGTTGCCACTGTAAATTATAGTTTCTAAATGCTAACTTATATATTTAACAAACCAGCTGAAAATCACATACCTGCCTGTCAATGTAAATTTTACAGAGCAGTGGTGAAAGTTCATTGGACGAAAAGGAGAAATCCTTGTGAAGAGGAGAACAAACAAATCAATCCAACAAGAACTCAGTATTGAAGAAGATTGGGTAGTAACACAAACAAAAATTAGGAAGATGAAATATTTTGGACATGTGAAAAGAAATGGTAGTCTAGAAAAGATAATTATGTAGGGAAGTGTATTTAGGCGATAGAGACAAGGAGGACCACAAAGCAGATGGAATCTACACGTGACAGATAATTCACACATAACAGCAGCAGAGGCAGGATATCTGGCTTATGAAAGACTTGTGCATGAAGCTCTGCAGAGGACAGGCCACAGGATAATGAAACTAATTGTTATACAACCCATCTTATTATGTTTATGTACATCATGGAAAACTCATCAATAGTGAACAAATTCTTGTTTGCTAGTAAGAAGTTTAAGAGTAATCACAGTATGACATGTGAAGTGTACAGGTGTTGGGATGTACAGGCCAGGTACAGAGGCAGTTTTATTGTGCCACACAAGTGTGTGATTAGACTGGGTACATTATCATAGTTAATATGAAGCTGCACTGATAATATCAAGAGAACGGTCGGACGAAGGCTCAGCATTTGTTGTCTCCCTAAGTGAGGGAAAGACTGGTCAATTATTCCTCCAGGCATTTAGGCATACAAAATGTGATGGCCCGATCACATCACAGATCCATAGTGTGTGGTCAGTATCATGCTAGCTGTCTTTCCTTCCCCTTTGGCACTGGTCAATAGATAGGTTTCTACACCAAACTCACTCCTATAGATACCAGTCCTTTTCAAGGTTTTCATGACTTGACCTCCAACACATCAGACATGAAGAGTTAAACTTAGCAGTTATCAAGAGGATTCATGGCCATTCAACCAACAGAAGTATACTCTTACACAGGGATTTCTTACTTTCAGTTGATGAAATCAGTGCTGAAGAAATTGAGGATGTGGAGAAATTGCTAGCATTTTTGTCACATCAACAAGTCAGCCTGACTGCATCAGAAGAGGTAAGGAGGAATTGTTTGTTTAGTTACAGAAGAGGGAGGGAGGAATTGTTTGTTTTGTTACAGAAGAGGGAGGGGGAATTGTTTAGTTGTTTAGTAACAGAAGAGGTAGGGAGGAATTGTTTGTTTAGTTCAGTTGCAGAAGGTGTAGTGAGGAATTGTTTGTTTAGTTACAGAAGAGGGAGGGAGGAATTATTTTTTTAGTTACAGAAGAGGGAGGGAGGAATTATTTGTTTAATTACAGAAGAGGGAGGGGGGAATTGTTTGTTAGTTAAAGAAGAGATAACAGGGAACTTTCTTTTCATATTTTAGTTACAGAAGAGACAGAAAGTAAATGTCTGTCTACTTGCTCAGTTAGAGATGAAGCAGGAATAAAATGTCTGTCTGCTTGTGAATGGGATTTAGTTCTCCTTAAAATCAGAATTATGCAGGGTAATATCTTCAATCTTGGTTCATTTTTATCCACTCAGAGCATCTTTATTGTTGGCTTCTTTTAAAGTCTTGTAAACCACAGAACATCTTCATTGTTGGTTTCTTGTCTTGTCCACACAGAACAACATCTTCATTCTTGGTTTTCTTGTCCACATAGAACACTAACTTCGTTGTTGGTTTTTTTTGTCTTGTCCGCACATGATGACATCTTCAGTTTTGGCTTCATGTCTTGTCCACACAGAAGAATTTCCTTATTGTATGTGTCTTGTCTTTTCCATACAGAACAACATCTTCATTGTTGTTACATTGTATATACAGGCAGATGCTGATCGTTTTGTACACATGAACAGATGTTGTATTCTTGTACACGCTGACAAATATTGTACTCTTTGCACACTGACATATGTTATTTTAAGAATACAATTACAGATGTCATATGTACACACTGACAAATATATCATGCTTACAAATGATGTAGTACAGTGGTTCTCAACTGGTGGGGAATCCCCCCACCCCAGGGGGAATTTTAGGGTTTTGGGGGGAGGGGGGGGGGGATTAAGATTATTTCAAGATCATGTTAATACAAAAACTGATTACTTGATATTGTTTTTCCCTCCATACTTTACAGTTCTGTACTTCTCGCCCTTCTGAAATTTGTTTTATAACGTAAGTAGACCCACAAACCACATTTTATGTAGACGTCTAGACTTGTTCTAGTATGTGTTATTTAAAGTTAGCTTCCATTTTTACGTATACTGTGTAGGGGCGGGGAGAATTTATAGGGAGGACATACGAAAGGGGGGAATTACATTCTGAACATATGGTGAAGGGGTGCATGTACCAAACAAGGTTGAGAACCATTAGTACATGCGCACACATTGATGGGTGTAGTATGTAGACAGTGCCAGAGAATGTATTCTCGTACACACTCACAGATGTTTATATCATATACATATTGACAGATGTTCATATTATATATATGTACTGACAGATGATGTTGATCTCTTCTGCAGACTGTCAAGGATGAAGACTTGTGTACCATTTGCTATGGAAACCCTCAGCAGGCAGTGTTTGTTCCCTGCGGTCATAAGTCCTGCAGGTAGGTTATTGCAGTGATATGTTATATGTTTGTACAGTATGTTATACATTTGTATTTTGTGTTATAGATTTGTAATGTATGCTATTGATGATTTTTGTTTGTTATAGATGATTATTGTATGTTATTGATGATATTTTGGGTCAGTCTGATTATGCTTCTTAATTTGTCTATGAGCAGTGTGAAAACCCCCAGCCAGCTTGCTAGGCCAGTCGCATGTTCAGGACAGAAAAATCTGACCAAGGGGGTCGCCCCCTGGTGAGCCAGAGCCCTGTTGGCCCATGACCTTGCGGGTATGGTTTCTGGGTCTACACCACATGGAGGTGGGGTTGACTTGTGTAGTCTGTGGGTCATCGGCAGATTACTAATTTTCACCCCTCCTAAGAGAGGCTAACTGATCCTAACCCTACTGGTTGCAAGGCCAGGTCCACACCTTGTAGACCTGGGAAAACAAAGGCAGAAAAAGAGACTGCACACAATACAGATGCATCTCTTTTTTGAGCCATATTGGAAAAATATTTTGCAAAGTTCTTGACAAAAGATTACAAACTACAATAGAACCCCAGCTAAGCGAAACACAACTTGGATTTAGGAAAAACAAAGGATGCACAGATGCCATTTTTGCTCTTAGACATCTCATAGAACAATCAATTGAATTCAATGAAACACTCTACTTAGCCTTTGTTGACCAAGAAAGGTATTTGATAGAGTAGATAGAAACAAGCTGTGGGAAATCCTTAAATGATATAGAGTGAGTACACATCTAACAAACTTATGTAGAAGCTTATTCAACAACAGTGAATGCATAGTGAGAACAAATGGAAGACACTCAGAATCCTTCACCATAAGATCTGGAGTACGACAAGGTTGTGTCCTGTCCCCTCTCTTGTTCATAACCAATATAGACAGCATATGTAAAGAAACCAGCCAAACAGAGAACGCAAGAAGTCTGCATGACAAATCGAGAACGCAAGATGTCTGCATGACAAACAGAACAAGTAGAAGAACCAAGGACAAATTACGCCATTAAAGAACTTCTATTTGTGGACGATCAAGCAAAATCAGAAGCAGAATTAGAAGATCGCATGAATCTAAACGAAGTGGGTAAGGAATATAAAATGAAAATTAGCTTCACTAAAAAAGACGTAATGACTATCACAAAAGAAGAAAAAATAAAGATTCATCTAAAAGAACACCCCATGAAACAAGTAAGGAGCTTCAAGTACTTAGGAAGTATAATATCATCAAATGGCAAATTAGAAGACGAGATCGAAAATAGATTTCCAAAGGCAAAGCAACTCATTGGACAGATGGCACCAATACTTAAGAACAAACACATATCAATAGTTACTAAGAAAGCACTCTACAACACAATCTTCCTCAACACAATCTTCCTATCATCTCTGTGCTACCAGTGCCAAACCTGCACTGTGACAGAAAAAGAGAAAAGAAAAATCACAACAGAAATGAGATTCCTGAGAAGAATACTCAACGTATCAAGAAGAGAGAACATCAGAAATGAAGAAATCTGGACTAAGGTGGGGTTATGGCAGCACTAGATTTTGTCAGTAGGCAGCATGTTAAATGGTTTGGCTATGTAACTAGATTGCCAACTAACAGTATACCACAACCAGCAATGATGTACATACCAGAGGGGAGCAGAGGAAGAGGCCGACCATGTAAACGATGGACAGAGAGTATAGCAGAGTCCATGGGAATCTTGATACACAAAAGCCATTAATGGGCACTCCCGCTGTTTATGCTTCACCTCAACACTGCAGGTTACAAGAGGCACAATATGAGATGAGATAGATGATGTTTGTATGTTAGAAATGACATTTGTATGAAATGGATAGTTGTTGTATGATATAGATGTATGTTGTATGTGATAGGTGATTGTTGTATATTATAGATGATTGTTGTTTGTTATAGATGTATGTTGTGTGTTATAGATATGTGCTGTATGTTAAAGATGTGTGTTGTCCATTAAGGATGTGTGTTATATGTTATAGTTTAAAAAATATGTTATAGACATGTGTTATATATTATAGACATATGTTGTATTGTGTGTATTGTATGTTTGACATCGCACTATACTGTAGGATGGCATAGTTTGTACTACCCTTCAAGGAATTTAAAGCTGGAAAAGGCAGACGTGCTGCACAACTTGCCAAATCACATTGTCTACAACTCCTAGCCTGAACTAAGAACAGGATGTAAGTGGAAGGTCAATAGTGTTATTGACCATGCCCATGATTGTGCCCATGAATCACTGAAATTCAGGGATGTGATGGAGGTCAGCATGGCTGAATGGATTAGAGCACTTGCGCTTACACTGCCGGTGTGCTGATGCCGAGGTATACATTTCAACCCCTACACCGGTCAGCTGGACTAAAATGTTGGCTTCTCGTCCTTGATTTGGGGATATAAATTACAAGTACCTCTAAAGTCTGAGTGGGTTCACCCAATGGCGAGGGACACTGGTCATAGGGAAAGCTAATCCACACACAAAAATCAGTCCAGTGTACTAGAAGTAGTAACACGTGTATGGACTACGCTTGAGTTTAAAGCGAGCGAATGCCCCCCAAAAAATCAAAATATCAGGTCACAGATAGAATTGGAGTCTTGATCACTAATGTCTGCTTTAGATCAGGCACAAGAAGAAGTAGAAGAAGAACAGGCAGAAGAAGAAATAGGGTAAGAGGAAAATTATGGTAAAGAAGAAGAAATATAAGAAGAAAAAATAGGGTAAGAAGAAGATGATGGTAAAGAAGAAGAATTAGGATAAGAAGAAGAATTAGGATAAGAAGAAGAATATGGTAAAGAAGAAGAAATAGAAGAAGAAGATGATGGTAAAGAAGAAGAAGATGGTAAAGAAGAAGAAGATGGTAAAGAAGAAGAAATAGAAGAAGAAGAAGAAGATGATGGTAAAGAAGAAGAATTAGGTTAAGAATAAGATTCTTCTTCTTCTTCTTTCGTTCGCTTGAAATATGTCTATAACTGCAGTGCTGTCTCTTGTATGAATTGAACTGTGTTTTTCAGTTCACACAGCGGTCCATAGAGTTTATCTTCCACTGTCATCTCTCTAGGCCAGAAGGTTTGCCTAGATATGTTATATTTTGGGCAGTCTTGGAGTATGTGCTCTGCTGTCTGCGACGCCAATCCACATGTACACATGGCTGTTTCACCAATCTTGAATTTTGTATACATGTGGTTGCGTAATCTATTGTGCCCTGTTCTGAGGCGCAGAATAATGACTTGTTCTGGTCTATCCATAACGTGGTAGTCATCTTGAGCAGGTTTTGGTGGCTTTCTGACTGATTTGATCATTCTTTTCTTTTGGTGGTATGTTACAGGCACATCAGGCTGTTCTTCTTTGGCTCCTTCCTTAGCCAATTGATCAGCTCTGTCATTCCCGGGTACTCCACAGTGGGATGGTATCCACTGTATGGTGACCTTATGCTGACTGCTAAGTTCAGAAAGTAGTGTCCTTAGTACTGGCAATTTCCCAGACAGGAGCGCCTCGAGTACTGATTTTGCATCTGTCAAAAGCACCACAGGTTGTGTACCATTGCTGGTATTTAGTAATTTCTCTGTTGCTATCTTGATTGCCTCAATTTCAGCATCGTAGTTATGGCAGTACTTTCCTGTCGGTACTCTAGCTGTGTCCCTGGTATTATTTGGGTATTCTATGTACACTCCCGCTCCTCCATTTCGAACAGCATCTTGTGCTGACCCATCTGTGTAGACTCGGATCCAGAGGTCTTGTGGGTATTCTTCATCAAGGAAGCTGAGAGTGGCTGTTCTGCGCTGCACACTGTTCTGATCTTCCTTGTCAAATATTTCTCTCACTTTTGTCTGGATTTGTAATGATAGTCTATGCTCATCTTTCCATGGAGTTCGCTCTGGAATAGTTGTTAGGGGGATACCAACTGTGGGCAGATCGGTGGTTTCTCTGCAGAGTCGTTTGGCCTGGTGGATAAAACTACTTCTTTTCAACCGCCCCATAGCTAGGTTTTTAAATCTGTTCTTCATAGGGTGGCCTGGCAAGCTGAGGAACTTTTCTGCTTGTATTAGCGTTTTCGTATCTCTGCGCTCACTCAGTGCTTGTGTCCTCCCCATCTTCTCCATTTCCACTATAGGGGTTGATCTCATCCCTCCTGTGGTGACTCTAAGTGCTTGATTTTGCACTTTGTCCAGGTCTTGTAGTGTGGTTTTTGCTGCCGAACACCATGCAGTTGACCCGTATTCCAGGTGTGGTCGTATGCTCTGTTGATAAACTTTGTTAAGTATTTTCCCACTGGCTCCCCATGTGGTTCCACTTAGCTTTCTCAGGATGGCTATTTTCCTTCTGGCTTTTGCTACTGCTTTGTTGATGTGCTTTTTTCTCCATGTCAGCCTGCCATCAAATGTTATTCCAAGGTATGTTGGTTCTTTATCTTCTCGTAGGGGTGTTCCATTTATCTGGATGGTCCCTGCCTTTTGTTTTGGAGAGAGGGTAAATAGGGTGGTGCTGCACTTGTCAGTGTTTATGCTGACACACCATCTATTTGCCCATGCAACAAATGTATCTACAGCTCTTTGTAGTAATCTGGTGGCCACTGAAGCATGTTCATTTGTGCTCCATAGAACCAGGTCATCGGCATACATTGCGGCTTTAATTCCATGCTGTAGATTAGCAACGAGATCATTGATGAAGATTAGAAAGAGTGTGGGGGACAATACTCCGCCCTGGGGAACTCTGTGACGCAGTAGTACTTTCTTGCTCTTTAGTCCGTCTATCTGTACTCGGGCTCTTCTGTTGTGCAAGTATGCTTTCACCCATTTGTACATTCTTCCATTGACTTTGCAGTTTCTCAGTTTATTCATCAGACCTTCTTTCCAGACTTTGTCAAAGGCTTTCTTCAAATCTATCCATGCCGCAAGCACCAGCTTCTTCTCTTGGAATGCATCCTCAATTTCTTGAGAGAGGTAGGTTGTCTGATCTTCCATAGAGTAGCACTGCCTAAAGCCAGCCTGCTGTGGCACAAGGATGTTTTTACTTTCAATGTACCACTGCAGTCTGTGATTGATGATGCGCTCCAGTGTTTTGCAGAGACAGCTGGTGAGGCTAATTGGTCTGTAGCTAGAGGCAATGGAACTATCTTTCCCTGATTTTAGGAGGGGTATCATGATTGCTTCTCTCCAGGCTTGTGGAACACTGCCTAAGGTCCAACTGTTATTGAAGATCTGCAACAGCTTTGCTTTGGCCTCTGTTCCTAGGTTCCTGATCATTTCATTGGAGATACCATCAGCTCCTGGTGACTTTCTCATTTTCAGTTTTGATATGGCTAGCTCCAGTTCGCTGATTGTGATGGGTGCCTCCAGAACCTCATGTACTATTTCCTTCTGTCCTGTATGTTGCCGTTTCTCTTGAATCTCTTGTTGTTTCTCTGGACTGATTTTGATATTGTTATCTTGTGCGAATGAGTCCGCAAAATGGTCAGCTGCTTGCTTTCTTGTTAAGATTTTTCCATCTTTATGTAGTGCAATTTTTGAGTTTCTCCCTGTGCCCTCATCGTTAAGTTGTTTTATTAGCTTCCACAATTTCCTTGTGTCTCTTTCAAAGTTCAGAGACTCTGTTTTTTCCTGCCAGCTTTTCCGTCTAGCCTGCAGCTTGGCCCTTTGAAATTTGGCTTTTGCATGCTGGAATTTATTGTGGTGCTCTTGGCTGGGTGTGGCCTCTGCTTGCTTTCTACATACTTCCAAATCATTATGCAACTGTTCCAGTTCACTACTCCAGTAGGGTTTATATTGTTTACGGGCTCCTCTTGGTACTGTTTCTCGCGCTGCCTGTAGTATGCATTTCCCAAACTCTTCAACTACTTTATTTATGTCTTTCTCAGTGTTCAGGTTTCTAACCAGTATGCTGGTGCGATGCTTGTACACTGCCCAGTCTGCTTTCTTGTAGTTCCACCTCGAGAGGGTGCTGCTTTCACTTACAAGCTCATTTTCTACAGTTAGAAAGACTGGTCGATGGTCACTGCCACCTAGTTGTTTCCCAACAATTCGTGTAATGTTCCACTCCAGGTCTGGTGAATGAAAAGCCAGGTCAGGTGTAGTTGTAGAGTGCCATGATCTCGAGTAGAAAGTATGTGGGTCGGACGGCTTGTTAACCAAGATGAATCTATTCTCATCCTGCCAGTCTTCCAGTCTCTCTCCTCTCTGGTCCATGTGATCATAGCCCCAACTCTGCGAGTGGCTGTTGAAATCGCCGCACACAATCATTTTTTCTGTTAATGGTAGTGTGTCCAGTGCCTGTGGACGGTCACTTGGACAGTAGTAATTGATCAGATGTAGGTCTGTATAGCCTGTTTTAAGTTTAAGTGTCTGATACTCAGCCCCTTCCATATAGACTTCGATTTGGGAAGCAGTGATGTTATTTTTTACAAGGGTAAGTATCCCACCTTTTCGCCTGTCCTTTCGGTCAGATCGGTAACACTGGTAGCCTCTGATTTTGAAGGCTATATTTTCGTTGAGGTGAGTTTCTTGCAAGCAACATATGCTTACTTTTTCTTTGTCCAGGATGTTTTCTAATTCTACTTTTTTGTTGCTGACTCCCTCCGCATTCCAGTGCATTATTTTAAGTCTTAGTTTAGTATGGCCAGCTGTTCTATTCTCATGTCCCCTGGCTCCACAGGACATCTGAGAAGGACCTCCAGTAGTTGGGGTTGGACCCTTTCGAGACATAGGGCCCGGCACTGCACCTGCCTGGGGGTCCAAAGCAGGGCGAGCACCATAACGTTTAGCAGCAGTCGACATATTCCATTTTGCGTGATTGCGTGGCATCCTGATTTCTGTGGTGCGCCTCCTGGCTGGTTGCCTCCGTCTTCAGCACCTTTCCTTTGCTAGAGCAGACTGTGGTCTCACTCGAGTGTAGATGTGTACACACGCACACACGTGTCTGCACATGCATGTATGTGTATGCACATCTAGAGCACACTGGTTATTTTCCGGCGCCAGATACTCGCCGTTGCCCCTTCTCCTGTTAGTTAAAACAGTTCCGCCACGTGAAGGCCAGGAGTTGGACTTTTGCTGCAGAGGTTATGTATTCACGAGCCATTGGGGTATTTAAGCAATGTTGGGCGCTCACCCCAACACTGCGCCCCAGCTACATACAGCAATTTGAACCAAGAATAAGATGATGGTAAAGAAGAAGAAATAGAAGAAGAAGAAGATGATGGTAAAGAAGAAGAAGGAAAGGAAGAAGAATCTGAGCAATATTGCTGTTTACAGAGCACTGTTTGTTGATATGTGATACATAACCTAACCAGTTTCTCATGTAACTGTTGTATAAATGCACATGTAGACAATGTTCACTGCCATTACTATTTCAGAACATGCATCACCCAACACCTCCTCAACAAGAAGCAGTGTTTCTTCTGTATTTCAACAATCACCAGAGTCAATGACACCAGAGGGCGCCAGATTCTCAGAGAGTATTTTCAGACGCCAGCTCCCAAGAAGTCTTAACAATCAGCAACTGTATGATTCATAATACTTCAGATATATTTTGGCTTTGTTGTTTGTGTTTATTTATTTTCAACCCTAACTTGATGACATTTTTAAACTAGTCTGATTGTGTTTTTGTTTTAGTCATGTTATTGCTTATGGTGATCTTTCTAGATGTTTTGATACATTTTACTTTATGATTTGTTACAGTAGAACTCATACAACTATGGGAATTTGTATTGGCACCCAGTTTGTTTCAGTCAGTGTATATATGTGAGTTTATGTATATATATGGGAGATTTTGTTGGCACCTGGGATGTTTTAGTCAGTGTATGTATGTGAGTTTATGTTGCACCTGGGCTTTTTCAGTCAGTATATGTATGTGAGTTTATGCTGACACCTGGACTGTTTCAGTTATTACATATATGGGAGATTATGTTGGCACCTGCAGTGTTTTCAACATATACATGTATGGAGCTTTATGTTGGCATCCAGACTGTTTCAATCAGTACATGTGTGAGAGTTTGTGTTGCCACCCAAATTTATGTTGGTTTAGATCAGTATATGTATGGAAGTTTATGTTGGCACCCAAATATTTCAATCAGTATATGTATGTGAGCTTATGTTGGCACCCAGGCTGTTTCAATCAGTACATATATGTGAGTTTATGTTGGCACCCAGTGTTTCGATCAGGACATATATGTGAGTTTATGTTGGCACCAAGGCTGTTTCACCCAGTGTATTGGTCAGGACATATATGTGAGTTTATGTTGGCACCCAGGCTGTTTTAATCAGTACAAGCATGGGAGTTTATGTTGGCACCCAGTGTATTGGTCAGGACATATATGTGAGCTTATGTTGGCACCCAGGCTGTTTCAATCAGTACAAGATGGGAGTTTATGTTGGCACCCAGACTGGGCTATGTGGTCAATATCGTGCCTGCCGCCTTGACTTCCCAGGACATTTCCTAGTACCCATTTAGGCTGGGTTGTCCTTTGAGCTCACTGCAATTTTCAAAAATCATTGAGGATTTGACCACAGACTGGCAGGCTAGAAGTGCTGGCTTTTGCACCCTTGCGATTCTCTTGTGTTCTGTAATGACAAAAAACCACCAAGCAAACCAGCTGTATGTATGAGAGCTTGTATTGGCAGCCAGAACCTTTGAGTCTTTCATATTACACAGGGTATTTCTGTAAGTCATTTCAATCAGGGTTTTTCTGTCAGACATTTCAGCCAGGGTATTTTAGCCAGTCATATTTCAATCAGTTATTTTAATCAGTGTGTATGAGTCTGACAAGTTCAAGTTCGGGGTGAAGTGTACCAAGCGACCTGAACATCTTAAGACACTGTATGACATCTGTCTTAGTTTTCATTGTCCAAAGACAGGAACTAGATGTCATTTCACCATGGATAATCAATTGGTGGTAATGATTTGTCTTCACATTAACTAGGGACAAGTTTATATTTACTTCACATCAATTATTGGTAATGATTTGTCTTCACATTAACTAGAGACAAGTTTACTTCACATCAATTAGTGATAATGATGTGTCTTTACATTAACAAGAGACAAGTTTATATTTACTTCACATCAATTAGTGATAATTATTTGTCTTCACATTAACTAGGGACAAGTTTATATTTACTTCACATTAGTTGGTGATAATTATTTGTCTTCACATTAACTAGAGACAAGTTTATTTTACTTCACATCTGTCAAAACTGTCATTTACTGCCAATATAGTACCTTGCGGGGTATGGCAGAGGGGTCTTTGAGCCTTTACTTCACATCAATTAGTGATAATGATTTGTCTTCACATTAACTAGAGACAAGTTTATATTTACTTCACATCAATTATTGGTAATGATTTGTCTTCACATTAACTAGAGACACTTTTACTTCACATCAATTAGTGATAATGATGTGTCTTTACATTAACAAGGGAGAAGTTTATATTTACTTCACATCAATTAGTAATAATGAATTGTCTTTACAGATGCAGCGAAATGTGCCAGGCAATAAATCGTACTATATATGGTTTGTGTCTTCGTTATTCAAAATAATAATTAATTGTTTTTACGTTAACTAGAGAGAAGTTTATATTTACTTCACATCAATTAGTGATAATGATGTGTCTTTACATTAACTAGAGACAAATTTATATTTACTTCACATCAGTTAGTAATAATGAATTGTCATTACATTAACTAGAGACAAGTTTATATTTACTTCACATCAATTAGTAATAATGAATTGTCTTTACATTAACTGGAGACAAGTTTATATTTACTTTACATCAATTATTAATAATGAATTGTCTTTACATTAACTAGAGACAAGTTTATATTTACTTCACATCAACTTGGGAAGCTGATTCGTGTGCTCAAATTGAGAAGAGACAACTTATTAGAGTCTTCACATCAGCTAGAGACAGATGATGGTGTCTTCACATTAACTTAAGATAGCTGATTAGTTTCTTAACATTAACTTAAGACAGCTGATTAGTTTCTTAACATTAACTTAAGACAGCTGATTAATATCTTTACATTAACTAAAGACTTCTGATTAGTGTCTTACCATTAACTTAAGACAACTGAGAAATATCTTCACATTAGCTAAAGACTTCTGATTAGTGTCTTCACATTAACTTAAGATAGCTGATTAGTTTCTTAACATTAACTTAAGACAGCTGAGTAATATCTTTACATTAACTAAAGACTTCTGATTATTGTCTTCCCATTAACTTACGACAGCTGATTAATATCTTCACATTAACTAAAGACTTCTGATTAGTGTCTTCACATTAACTTACGACAGCTGAGTAATATCTTTACATTAACTACTCTGTATGTGAGGGACAAGATTAGACAGACAAAAAGACAGACAGATTAGGTTAGATAGAGGGAGAGAGAGTTTGCATTTGTTCAATGCTTGTATTTTCATCTAAATTTTTTTTTAATGATAAAATGATGAGCAGATCAGATGTAACTTTTCTTTCAACATTTTCATATGGGAATGATGTTTTGTGTGTATTATTGTTGTTTTTGTTGCTGTTGTTATTGTTGCTACAGTAACAGTTATAAATGCTCTTGTGTGTGCGTAATTCTGTATATTTGACTCCAAACAATAGTTGTTATTCCTTTCTTGTGAGACACAATCAAACATTGGATAAAAAGCAGTCTGGGTATTTCTGCAATGTGCAATCCTTGTATTTTAATTCATTTTATGTTTCCGGTCACACTCCCCAACAGCTTGTGACTGCTGTTGTTTCTGGCACATTGTTATTGCATCTATTATGTGAAGTGTCTTGTATCCAGAAGTGATACATTACCTGAAATGTGATACATTTTTGTGAAGTGTTGCAGCAGACTGAGTTGTTGTAGATACCACAATGTGGTAAGGTATGTATCTGGGTATGTGATATTTATATATGTACACATACATACATAAACACATTTACTAATTTCATAAACACATACACATATTTCATACATTTAGACAAATATATACGCACTCACTGCACTCTTTCGAACAACTGGCCCAAATTATTTAGAGTAAAAAGCATCCCTTAGAGGGCCTCATTAGGTGATATAATAAAAAATATTAAACACAACGAACTAAAATATAGAACTGAGAAAATGGAATTACGTACCAATAATATTTCACAGTTATATGTAGAAATTGTGGCACAAAAGTTGTAAATTCTGTCCGAAAACATGTTCTTTGTGAAAACAATTGTACATATCGGAACAAGCATTGAATGTGTTGTCGATCACTTCCAGTTGAGCATGTTGGTGGACTGCTAGACCGATCAATGGATGCAATAAATGTTTCTGGGCCCAGAGGGCCCTTGCTGTCATTGGAGTGTATATCCATATCTTGTGCTGCTGGCGACAATGAGGGCCTCTGCCCCAGAAACATTTATTGCATCCATCGATCGGTCTAGCAGTCCACCACACACTGAAGTGATCAACAACACATCGTCCCGGAACAAGCATAATCACCTAATGAGGCCCTGTAAGGGATACTTTTTTTTAATGCTAAATAATTTGGGGCCGTCATTCAGAAGAGTGCCCACACACACTTATATATAAACATACACTTACATATGTATATGTATTAACACATGTGCACGTACACTTGCACACTTATTCACATATATTGAAACAAATGGATATATATGTTTATACAGAGTATATGTATCTAGTGGAAGCCACACTGTCGTATTGGCTAGAATTTTGCCTGCCAACCCAGTGGTCATGGGTTCGAATTCACACCGAAGCGAAGTTCAAAATTGACCATGGCTCCCAGATGAACCCAGTAAAAAATGGCTACCCGGAAATGTCCTGGGAAGTAAAAACAACCCATGACATTGACCCCCCCTCCCTTGATTGCCGATTGGTGTATAGAGATATGTTGTTGGCAGCATATAATACCCAGTATATCTCAAGATGTGAAAGAGCTACTTTATTTTACTCACTGACTAATTTGGTGGTAGTCCCTTAGTAGTTATATACTAGGTCTTGTTAGTGGAATGGCTCACCTCGCTTCAGAGGTCACAGATTGTAAGAATTGTATGGATTTTTTGCCCTGACCACGCTGAATGAACAGAATGAACAGGGGGAATGAACAGGCTGATAGGCTGACAGGGAGTGCAACTCTTGGTGGTCGATTACCTATGGACAAGGGAGAGGTGGTTGTGCACCTGTGGGACCAGGTGGAGAAGGTGGAGGAACAGTTTGAGAACCCATATGTGGAAAAGATGAGATTGCGGAGGATTGACAAGGTTTGTTTTTTTTTTTGTTTATTCACTTTAACCTTGAACTTAGTCCATGATGTACTGATTTTCTGACTTCAGAGATACTTGTCATTTATGTCCCCAAATCAAGGATGAGAAGTCAACATCTTAATCCAACTGACCGGTGTTGGGGTTGAACCCGCTACTTCACCATTAGCACACTAGAAGTTTAAGAGCAAGCGCCCTTTTCTATTCGGCCATGCAGATTTCTAAGTGGAAGCAATTGCCAAGTCCTCTCTGTATCTTCTTTGGATAGCACTTCTTTTTCTCTTCAGCCATCAACAATTGCTATGTGTGTATTATGGTATGGATCATGAACAGCCTGGCTTCAGTTTCTTTGTCTTCTGCCTTTCACCTCCCAACAGAGCATAAACCTTCAACCAAATCAAGCCAGGCGCTTTGTGGAGTCAGCCGCCTCCTACAACATGCATGCTAGATGATAGTGCTGCCATTTTTTCCTTTCCTTATATGCCCCTGTAACACACCAATGAGATATTCGCTAGTTCCTACGAATTTGACATATAGAGTTGCTCTGCTGGGCCAGATTTCCCTTCTCCATCTGGCAAATCTGGGTAGCTTTGTAGGATTTGTTCTGATGTTTTCTTTGGTGCTGCACAGTTGCTTGTGAATAGCACAAGGTTTTAAAAGCAGGAGAAGTTACAATGTGGAGTCAGTGTTTGATGTAGATGCAAGCACAAGTGTGGAGTCTCTGGGAGTAACTCTTCTGTGGTGAAGTTGACATACTATTTGTTGATCATTCTCACCTTCATCGCACCCTCCATCTTGTTGTTATCATTTATCTGTTAAATTTGTGATTTATCTCGCCACCTGCCTTTACATGAATGTTCATGGAGAATTTTGTTCACTTCATTTAATAAATGTTAATTATCTTTGTGATCTTTCTTTCACGCTTTCTATCTTTCACTCTTTCCTGCTTTCTTTCACACTCTCTCTCTTTCTTTCTTTCTTTCTGTCCCCCTCTCTGTCTCCCTCTCTCTCTCCTTCTTTCACTCTCTCTTTCTATCTCCCCCTCTCTCTCTCTTTCACTCTCTCTGTCTCCCTCTCTCTCTCTCTCCCTCTGTCTCTCTCCCTCTGTCTCTCTTTCTTTCACTCTCTCTTTCTTTCTCTCCCTTTGTCTTCTGCTCCCCACTCACTATCTTTGTGGCATTATATGTATTTTACCACAAGTGTTAATTTACATACACAGAAAGACTGTGACTTGTGGTATTGTTTGACGTGAAACTGTCTGTGACTTGAGACTGTGTGACGAGACATATTTTATCAACAGTTTCTTTAGTGTATTTTTGTGCCTAACTGTTCAGGTGTATGTCAGGGACTATGTCTCTTGCACATTGTATTCTTAGTTGTTTGGGCAGGAGAAGAAATTGTCAGTTATTTACAGCATGTCATCATTATTTTCATTTAGTTTGTGTTGAGTATGTGCAAGTTCACTAACTTTGTTGTGTTTTTGTTGTTGTGTTTTTGTTGTTGTTGTTGTTGACATTTTCACAATAAATGTTTCTAACATCTTGTTCATGAGTATATTATGTACACACTTTTGAGATACCAAATATAGCCATCAATTTTATGAACAATGAAAAACTATGAAGATGTAATGTTCCTTAGGTTAAATTAACGTTTATATTTAAATCTGAATGACGACTGGAAAAAAAAACAAGCAAAAATAAGATAGACTGGATTCTCTACGTGATATTTTTGTGTTGGTGATTTTAATTGCTCTTTATTTCACTACTGAAATGCTTTTCCTCGCAATGTCACATGACATCGATGTTTATAATAGTTATACGTGTGTATTTACGGTCTGGGATTCTGTTATTCATCCTGTGTCATTTTCTTGGTGCTATGGTCTACAGAAGGAGGGCGAGACACATGGATATTTGTCGGTGTTCCACAAATTTGCAGAAAAACAAATCATTTTATGTTTGACTTGATGCTGTAACCCGTTGAACCAGTTTGTAATGTAACTTCATTAGGAACTTCTGACATAAATGTTCACTGAGCTCATTCAGTCTAAATGTAAGCTATACCTGCTAGCTACAGGGTGTGTGTTTTACCTGCTCGTGTATGGTTTACCTTCTCTGTGCAGGATGCATGATTTACCTGCTTGGTGCAGGGTGTGTGTTTTACCTGCTCGGTGCAGGGCGTGTGTTTTACCTGCTCGATGCAGGGTGTATGTTTTACCTGCTATGTGCAGGATTTGTGTTTTACCTGCTAGCTGCAGGATGTATGTTTCACCTGCTCTGTGCAGGATGTATGTTTTACCTGCTCGGTGCAGGATTTATGTTTTACCTGCTCTGTGCAGGATTTGTGTTTTACCTGCTCGGTGCAGGATGTATGTTTTACCTGCTCGGTGCAGGATGTATGTTTTACCTGCACGGTGCAGGATGTATGTTTTACCTGCTCGGTGCAGGATGTATGTTTTACCTGCTCAGTGCAGGGTGTATGTTTTACCTGCTCGGTGCAGGGTGTATGTTTTACCTGCTTGGTGCAGGATGTATGTTTTACCTGCTCGGTGCAGGATGTATGTTTTACCTGCTCGGTGCAGGGTGTATGTTTTACCTGTTCGGTGCAGGGTGTATGTTTTACCTGCTTGATGCAGGATGTATGTTTTACCTGCTCGGTGCAGGATGTATGTTTTACCTGCTCGGTGCAGGGTGTATGTTTTACCTGCTCGGTGCAGGGTGTATGTTTTACCTGCTCGGTGCAGGATGTATGTTTTACCTGCTCGGTGCAGGGTGTGTGTTTTACCTGCTCGTGTATGTTTTACCTGCTTGATGCAGGGTGTATGTTTTACCTGCTCGGTGCAGGGTGTCTGTTTTACCTGCTCGGTGCAGGATGTATGTTTTACCTGCTTTGCGTATGTTTTACCTGCTCGATGCAGGGTGTATGTTTTACCTGCTCGTGTATGTTTTACCTGCTCAGTGCAAAGCATAAACTATACCTACCCAGGGCAGGACATATGTCTTATCTGATGTGTGCAGTTGACATTGTTAACAGTAAATTATATGGAATGATACATATAAATATCAAATTTTAATATTGACAGCATATATTTCAGTTCCTTTCTTCCTGAATGTTACCACAGGTATGCCTGTTGTTGTGAATTCACCATTTTGTGTGTGTGTTTGAGATATTATTGTATGTCTGCCGGTGTGGTAGTTAATCTTGAGTTTGTGTCTGTTTCACCTGTGTTAGTGTGCTCATAGTTATTTGCATATCCTTTACAGGATGTCACAGTCATCACCAGCATTCTTTACTGTTGTGATCTCTTGGCTAGTTTACATTCAGTAGTTTGCCATTGCTTTCTGAACGACCAACACTCATACCATTTCATAAAAAAACCAACGCAAGGCGGTCTACTGCCAAATCACCCGCAACTGTGTTTCGAATGTGGGTATTTGGGATTACGAACTGTATTCGCAACCCCTTTGCCATGCAGCCGGCTGTGCTCATAAGGAAAGCAAATAATAACAATACTGTAGCCTACCATGCCTGTTGTAAGAGGTGACTAATGCTGCCCTCCAATTGTTATTTTAACCTATACGATATTTAGCAGGACATGCGTTCGGTGGTTACTTAAACCTATTGGACAAGACGCACCGGGTGCACGATATTCGCCTCCCCGAGGGCAGTATGGCTTGTTGGCAGGTACATAGCGTAACTGTGGTATAAGTGCGGAAAACGAATACAATGTCTCGAAACTGGAAGGTGGAGTACGAAAGCACGACAGTGTCACAGCATGTCAACCGAAATCCTCGGTCACAGGACCAATAATTGGTCCTATGTCACAGGTCACGAGAAGCCCGGCTAACACCAGGACCATTTAGATGGCACGTGATCCATAGTGGTGAAATTTTCATTTTAGATAAAACCTCTAGAATCAATTCTGGAAATAAGATATACTATGCACTACAACATCTACTAAAATCAAATGCGCTATCTCATAACACCAAAATCACAATATACAAAACACTGATCACACCAGTTGTGCTGTATGGTTCTGAAACCTGGAGTACAACGAAAGGAGACGAAGCCTTGTTACAAACCTTTGAGAACAAAGTTTTAAGACGCATCTTTGGACCCATTAGGGATACACAAAGTGGAGAGTGGAAAAGAAGAAGTAACAAAGACATTTATGATCTGTTTAAGTCCCCGCTAATCACTGGTATCATGAAGGCTAATAGACTACAATGGTTGGGGCATATAGAAAGAATGGAAGATAATAGGGAAACAAAACTCGTTTACACTCAGGAAATAAATGACCGTAAACCCCGAGGTAGACCAAGAAGATGGTGGAGAGATAATATATATACAGACCTACAAGCACTTGGAATCAACGACTGGCAAGAGAAGGTCAACCAGAGAGACGAATGGAGACGGCTTGTATCTGCTGCAAAGTACCTCAATGGCTCAGAACACTGAAGAAGAAGAAGATAAAACCTCGCCTTGATTTCAGATGAATAATGTTATCAAACTGTGGCAATTGCAGAAACGATTTCAGGAAACTTCACCATGTTAATGTTGAGTCAAATTCTTTACTCCATCCTGATTTCAAATATAAGTTTCCTCGACTGGGCACAATTTATAAAAGTCTCAGGTGAAAAAACAAATAGCGACACAAAATCCTCCAGTCAATTCATAATTCTGTTTCACCAATAATGATTTAACTTCAGTAACCTTATGTGGTTTCTTCAAATCGAATAGTACTTGTTACTAATCATTAAGACTTTCAACGATCCATTTTATTGCCGTATATGTTCTTCTTGTGTTTCTAACATTCCAGCTGATATCCGTTCTATTAAGATCTGAAAACTCAGCTTTCCCCAGTGGAGTCACATCAATCTCTTTTTTCTGGTTTTTTTTTTTTTTAATGTTGTTGTCCTTTCGGCTTCTGTCGTCAAAAAGTATCGTCACTATTTGGATACTACACATTATATTACTACTTATCCATATTATACCATTAATTTATTACCAGTCCATCAGACGTTCCGGATAGACGGATGGGCACTCTGGGAAGGCAGAGCGCTGCTGCAGCACAGTAGTGGAACTGGCTCCACCGGTGAAACGTTGGGGCCGACAGCAGACCGGGTTGACAACCCTATTGCTGTATAATATCCTTGTCGCGTCTAAACAAAGGAAAAGATTCTCCCAGGATCTCCCGAAAGGGGGGTGGGGGCATGAAGGATCCATTGGCGACCACACCATGACGACCCTATCCGTTCAATCGACCGTGATTTCAGCCCAACGACCGGGCTGGCCATGCGTCTGTGGTAAAAGCTTCGCCACCTTCCGGTGAATGAGAATTCACGCTGGGCGAAAGAAGTGCAAGAGTGCATCACAGGGGGTACGGCAGTGCTCCTGAGAACAGGATAAACATGAAACACGAGAGGATCTCAGCCAGGCAGAACCCCACAGTGCTGAGAAGACTCAAGTCGATGTCACCTGTAACGCAGCCGAGCAACCTTCCGAGAGTCCCAGAGTGAAGATCAAGTTCCCCAATGCCAAAAAGACGGCAGAGTGGGCTCAATTATACGAAGCGTTGTCATGTGTTTTAGAAGAAGAGCTAAAACACAAGTCCCTTGAGGAGAAGTTGCTAAAGTTTGTTGAGATTGTATACCTCCATTCGTTGATTCAGTTTGGTTGCTGCGAGAAGAAGGAGGCAGCTACTCCACAGAAGACCAGGCAGCAGAAACTGCTGGAGGATGTAAAAACACAGAAGAAAGCCGCTCGGAAAAGGTTTAAAGCAGCACCAGAGTATGAGAAGGAGGACCTGCGCCAGGTGTGGCAACATCAGAAAGACAGGCACAATGCTCTATCCCGAACGGAACTGTTCTGCAGGAACAGGAGGAAAATCCGGAAGGAATGTGGGAGATTCTTCCGGAAACCATACAAGTTTGCACTCGACTTGTTGGAACAGCCGCGATCCGGCATCCTCAATGTCAGCAAAGAGGAGCTGGAGAACCACCCCATGACGACGTACTCGGATGCCCATCAAGACGTCCCACTAGGAGAGATTGAGGGGCTCAAAAGGCCAGAGAAACCAACTATGGGTTTCAACACCAAGCCTCCGATGTGGAGCGAGGTTGAGGTAGTGATCAAAATGGCACGTGGAAAGTCTGCACCAGGGCCCATTTGTGTGCCTTACACAGTATACAAGAGGTGCCCGAATGTCCTTAAGAAACTCCACCTGATACTGAGATCCGCGTAGAAACACAAGCACTTCAGCACGGAGTGGAAGAAAGCCAACGGAATCTACATTCCCAAAGAGCAAAACTCGATCAGCATTGCCCAATTCAGGCTGATCTCTCTTCTGAACGTCGTGGGGAAAATATTCTTCTCAGTCATGGCCAGCCGAACCACAAAGTACTTGATGAGGAACAAAGTACGTCGACACGTCGGTTGAAAAAGGGGAGATCCCTGGTGTCCACGGATGCCTAGAACGCGGCACCATGATCTGGGAAGCCATCCAGAGAACGAATATGAAGAAGGAGGAACTCCACGTGATATGGTTGGATCTGGCAAATGCGTACGGGTCACTTCCTCACCAGATGTTGTGACATGTCCTCAAAAAGTATCATGTGCTCGAGGATACTTGAGCAATGCTCATGCTTCTAAGGCTTCTCTCTACGTTTCTTAACCAAGACGTTCGCGACCAGATGGTTCGACCTGCAGGTGGGTATTGCCATAGGATGTACTATTCGTCATGGCCATGCGGGTGATCCTGGATGCGGCATCCGGCTACGCACATTGTCCGAAACTCAGCGAGGAACGAAATATTCCGCCACTGAAGGCCTTCATGGACGTTACGAAAATCCTGACACCGAAGGAGAGTGACGCCCGCAGCATCCTCCGCAGGCTAGATGAACTGATTCGTTGGTGCAGGATGAGCTTCTAGCCCGAGAAATCCAAAAGCCTGTCGATTGTGAAGGGTAGCGCGGCGGAAAGGTTGCCGGGCAGGCAATTCTCACCGTAGTAGACGAACCGGTAAAGAGTCTCGGTCGTGTGTACGATGCAACCCTGGCGGACAGGAACACGGTGATAAAGATACATGAAATAGTGCCAAACGGTCTGCGTACCATCGACAAAAGCAGGCTTATAGGCAAATTCAAGGTCTAATGTCTCCAATTCATGCTTATTCCGAAAATCCCGTGGCCCCTGCTGATATATGATATAGGCACGAGCAAAGTGAAGACCCTGGAGATGAAGATAAGCAAATACACAAGGAAGTGGCTTGGAGCTCCACCATGTCTTACGACGTTTGTGCTATATTGTAAACAAAGTAAGCTCGTCCTCCCGTTCTTGTCACTCATGGAAGAATTCAGTTGGAAAAGCCAGACTCGCGATGATGCTACGCGAGGATCCAGATGAAGCAGTCAGTGCCTCACAACACACGCTTAGAACGGGAAGAAAGTGGAAAGTCGTCAGTGCGGTCGAAGATACCCAGACAGCACTCAAGCTGAAGGAAGTCATGGGGCCCACCCAATCGGATAGAAGGGGTTTTGGGCACAATGACAGAGCTTTGATGTGGTCAAAGGCGACGACCAAGGAACGCAGAGACATGGTGGTTCAGGAGTTCCGCCAGGGAGAGGACGAAGAGAGGGTATAAATGGCTGCCCAGCAAGCACAGCAGGGCCAATAGATGTCATGGGAAGGGATAGTGCAGAAGTCCCTAACCTGGAATGAGATATGGTGTATGGCACCACTGCGCTTAAGTTTCGTAGTTCGATCTCTCTACGATGTCCTACCATCAGCTGCCAACTTAGTCAAGTGGAGTAAAGCCGCCGGCCCGTCCTGTACCCTCTGTAATAAGGTCCAGACGGCGGAACAAGTACTGTCCGCATACAAAATAGCCCTATGCCAAGGCCGTTTCACATGGCACCACAACAAAGTCCTTGCTGAGTTGGCAACCATAGTAAATGTATCCAAACTGCGGGCGAACAGATGGATCAAGCCGAGGCGGTGGGATTTACTTCGTCAGAGCTGGGCAGCAACGTAGAGACAAGGAAGGCCGCGCTGCCACCTACCGTTCATCTTCGATGGCGTGGGGGACTGGGAGCTGATCGTAGACCTAAAGGGCCATGGTGGTACCATGAGGTGATTCGACCGACAGTTCCGCTTGCGACCTGACATCGTACTTCACTCCTCGTCGGCCAAACAGCTAACGCTGATTGAGTTGACAGTACCATATGAGTCGAACATCGAGGAGCAACATTCTTATAAGATGGAGAAGTACGATTACATGGTCGCTAGTCTGAGACAGGAATGGTACACTGTCATAATATTCGCCGTGGAGGTGGGCACAAGAAGTCTAGTCTCCCTCTCCGTGTATGGTGTGTTAAATTAGGTGGGCATATAAAGACCAACGAGAACTCGGGCACAAAAACAACTGGGCGAGGCAGCCGAAAAGGTCTCGTGTTGGCTGTGGAACTGCCGAAACATAGATTGGGACATGTCTCGACAATAATAAGGTTAAAGCTTCTGTCGGTAACTGCAGGGTAACATCGAATCCAATCTCCCCATTAAGAGCAAGAACTTACACTGTCTCGTGTCGACTCCATAGCTTTCCCTCCGAGCGAGGGTAGTGCATAAAAATACGGGACTGTTCGGTGGGGCAAATTGCCGCACGGTAGCAGTCGCCAAATCATGCAAATGTCGGCCGAAGTCCAACCTCCATACCTCTTACGAAAGCCGCACTCCGCAGCAGAGACCAAGAGATGGGTCGAGGAACCCAGAGGAAGAACAGACTTCTTAGAGTGCGGCGCCGTGAACGGGTCACGAAGAAGGAACATGGCAAAGAAGACGAACGGAGGCGATAGAGGCCGTGGTTGGGGAAGAAGCTGGCTCCCCACGACCACAGGTGCTAGGATGGTGTGAGGGCACCAAGCACCGGATGCACAGGCTCTACTCCTTGAGGAAGGAGAGGCTTGAGAGTATACATGTTCACAGTCAAGGGACAAGCGCGAAATAACAAGGACAACGCAATGACCGAGCATCTCGCACGGCAGGGGAAAGACGCCGAGAGTCGTGACCCGGACGGGCCCGTCCCCAGAGAATGTTAAGAAATGAAAGGTCCGAAACATTCAGGGAAGGAGGACATCTTCTGACGATCAGAAGCCCCCTGCCGTGTTTGCTCCGCGACGGAGTTTTTACCACTGGCAGAAGTCTTTCACCGGGTTACCTAAAACTAGCCCAGAGCTCACTGGTTCCCGACGTTGCGAACAGGATATCCCTGTACACTGTTTACGCGAACGCAACGGTCGCTACCCTCCATGGCAGTGGCAGAAATAGACTACACTATCAAAGGGGTATTATGTCGCTTTGCATGCCTAACATATTTCATTGTTGGACCTTGGCCTCATTTAGTAATTTTGTTGTAAATTTTAGGCCTAGTGTGCTTTAGAGCCTATGACATCTGTATTTGTCACGGTGTCCTTCCGCAATACTCGCCCCATTTGTCTAAATATCCACCTTTCGTAGGCAATACTTCTGTCATGGAGCTGTCTCTTCACGTCTCCACATTGTATAACACTGTTAAACGTTGCATTTGATAATCGCCAGTTTCTAACGTGTAACATACTTGTTTGTATGTAGGGTATTTCACCTGTTTTTATACAGCTGTGGTAATTGCGAATGTCTTTATTTCTGTTCTATACCTGACATTGTTTGTTATTATGTGGCCAAGAAACATGAGATGTTTGCCGTTTATTTCTATTTTAAAATGTGGTTTCGACTGTCTTATCATACTTGCTTGCTTGGAGAAAAAAGTTTTTCAGGCCCCGTTCAACTGTTTGCTGACATGTTATATTTGGGGCCCTTTTATAGTGTTTCCTTTCATCTTCTGCTTTCGGATATGTTGCCTGCTTTGCCTCATTTTCTATCTGTGTTTCTAGGCGTAGTGTTGTTTTCTTCTTTGTTACTTCTATTATCATAGTCATAGATTTGTCTGCTGTTGTTTTTTTTTTTTTAAATATCCAATCAATATCTTTGGTTTGTGCTGTTTACATGTTTAGTTAGTTCTCGAGATCTTGTCCAGTTTCTGCTAGCAAGACTATTAAGTATGTTATGAATAGATGTTACGTAATTTTGAATCCAGTGTGGCTGTTTCATTAATATTTTAAATATTATAGTGATATATATATATATATATATATATATATATATATATATATATATATATATATATATTGCTTTACTTACTGCCATATATATTTACAAAGACTTTGACAAGAATAATTTTGCACGGGGTAATGGAGGAACAATTGGGGTTTGTATACATAAGGCAGGAGTTCAATAAATGCTATATGGTTGCTGAGAACATTAACAAATCGTTCCACAGAAGACCTACATCTTTGTTTCATTGACTACACAACCTTTGATAAAGTAAGACAGTCGACATCATAAAATTTCTAGTAGATCTCCAAATGAATGAGAAAGACTTTAAGCTTGTAAAGAAAGTTGGAAATGGAAATAACGCGCTGCCATAAAAGTTGCAAATGAAGTAGGTCAACCCCAGCCAATCTAGTGATGTGTGGGACAGGGAAGTATATAATCCCCCCGGTTCTCCCCCTCCCACCCCCTTTTATATAGCAAATATATTATGAGAAATTTAAAATACATCAAAGGAGTCGCCATTGAGAACATATCAACAATATAAGATATGCTGATGCTACAATATGGAGTGCAGATAATGAACATAATCTGTAGCGTCTAGTGGAAGCTGTTATTATTGAAATTGCTTCATAGCGAGCAACTAGGGTTTGATAAGAATTGTAAGAAAACAGAAATTATGGTTATCTCCAAGAATAAAAAAATGCTACAATACAAATCCAAGTTAATGGGAACATTCTTAAACAGACGAAAGGGCACAGCTATCTGGAAACAATCATAATATTTGAGATGGAAGGTGGCTCGTAGAGATTAGAACAAGAACCTTGTCATTTCACTACTGTCATGTACTGCCAATATAGTACCTTGCGGTGTGTGGCAGGGGGTCTTGGGCCCGAGGAATTAGGGCCGTCTGGTTAGAGCAGTCGCCGCGAGCTGTGCAGGTTAGAGATTTCTTTTTACCCCCTACAGAAAAAAAAAAAATTCCACACCTTACCGAGGATTCGAACCCGGGTCTCCCGAAGGAGAATCCGACATTCTAGCCACTCGGTCAGCCGCTCCTCGCCAACAGTAGCCTTTGGGAGATAGAAAACATAGTCAACAATAACAAGCTGCCAATTGTAGTTCGAAAAATGATGTTCAGAAACCATTGAAACTCGTTAAATATTGAGAGAAATCAGATGTAGACAGGAGATGTTTTGGGCACGTTATAGGGAGAAATAAAGTTGAAAACTTAGTGACAATTGGCAAACGGGAAAGAGCAAGGGGGGAGGGGGAGGGGAGATAAATGCATGGATGCCAGCAGACCGTGTCGCGTTGTGTTATAACTTATTGGTGTGGGAGCCGGTCGTTCAGAAAGCAATGGCAAACTACTGAACGTGAAACCTTGCCTAGTACATCAACAGCAGCTGAAAAAGGCTGGTGTTGACTGCAACGTCCTGTAAGGGATATGCAACATTAAGGAAAGAGTTGGTCATATTGCACAATCGAGACTGGTCTATACAATATGGGCCTATCAATATCATCATATACCCAACAACGCTCCATGGGTGAAAATGGGTTGACTCACTGCATTTGTTCTCTCATGCCATTAGTTTGAAAAACCAAATGTTTCTTCCGAAATATCTGTGTCGATT
The DNA here is from genome assembly GCA_963921405.1 of Cepaea hortensis. NCBI lineage: Eukaryota > Metazoa > Mollusca > Gastropoda > Stylommatophora > Helicidae > Cepaea > Cepaea hortensis. The sequence goes on along the minus strand of OY992887.1, from coordinate 97,106,940 downwards.
TTATATTTGACTGTTAATTATGTTATGTTCCAAGACCTAATAAAATTAAAGGCTGCAATCATGAGACGCGAAAGCGCGTGATCGCTCAAACCAGCCGACTTGACACAGATGAATCGGGAAAAACACGACACTCCCTGGCGGGTTTTCATGGACCTGCATGTTGATATAATTTTGTTTCCTGGAACCTGTAACCTGCTTATTCGCGTTGAGCGACTTCTGCACATTGAATGTCTGTGTCTTGAGTTATGTTGGACTTGTAGCTGTTTGTTTAAAACTAATTACCGAGATTTATTTTAAGTTGCCATTGCAACATTTATTTGTGTATTGCTTAATTTAAGGCAAGTGGCTTAAGGTAGTGGGCGGGGAAGGACAGGTGCACGCGGTCACCTCCAATAAACCCGGGGCAAACCGGAAGTAGGCTGCAGACGTGTTCACTTCTGCTTTCGACTTGTAGAAGAGTGGGAGAATTGGACAAGAAGTGGTTTATTTCTGTGGATAATGCTGTGTCTGTGAGGTTTAACATATTATTTGAATTGTTTCGGCTACATTTGAATGAACAAATGGCTGCCTCTGGACAGCGTAAACCAGGACTTGTTTCAGTGGAGTTAAACAAGACGATATGGGAGGTGCCCAGTCGTTACACGATTCAGAATCCTGTTGGCATCGGCGCTTACGGCCAGGTCGTGTAAGTATCTGTAACCACCTCCTTCCTCCTCCTCCTTTCTCCTCCACCTCTTCTTATCTCACTGAGGGCATTTTTCATCTCCCAACCAACTTACGCCAAGTCCTTTGTAGACTTGTTCATAATTGGCTGGATTATGCTGCTAACTAAAGTTTTCAGAAAACTTTTTTTTTATCTCACGCCAACCCCGTCCTTTAAAATGAGTCCTTAACTTTTAACTTTAACTTATGAATAGTTAAAATGTAAACAGTCTAACCCACAAATAATTCAAATGTCAACAATTGAACTCACAGTATACATAGCAACACGCCACAACCACACATTACTTGGTTATGGATACTTCTCTCAGCTCCCCAACCCAGTTACATTAAATACACCATATTTTAATTGTAATTGTCTATTTTAAATTTAGCTCTTCTGTCCTACATGAATAATTGAAGCTCTGTAGTTGACCCAAACATTTATTATTTAAAGTAAAAACTGCTTGGGATTTAACCATTTACAGTTTAAGTTAAAGTAACAACTGCTCGAGTCTCAATGTTTAAACTCTGAATTAAAGAAAGAAGGCGGATACTGGTAGTATTACTACATTACTATCGCCGTCGCCCATTTGTGACTGGAGCCACAGAGGATGCAAAGAATAGTGACACTGTTACCAACTAGGCGTATCGTAACAAGCAATGATTAATATGTTGACATTTGAATGATTTATAGGTTTAAACAGTTGACATTTGAACTATTCAGTTTAAACTTTAAACTATTGTCTTTTGAACTATTTGTAGGTTATTATGTTGACATTTGAACTATTCATAGGTTAAATTGTTGACAAATGAATGATTCTCAAGTAAAACAGTTTGAACGGTTTATGGGTTAAACTTAAACTGTTGACATTTTAACTGTTTGTAGGTTAAACTATTGACATTTTAACTGTTTGTAAATTAAACTGATGACATTTGAACTATTTGTAGACAAGTGAGATGGATGTTTCAGTTAACATGTAAACATTTCCATGGTACAGCAATTTCTGTTCGCAAGATAAATTGACTAGTGTACAATGTTTAGAAGGTAGCTATTGTCATATTGATATAATTTTTTTCAATTTAAACCCCCAATCTCCCCCCAAACAAACCAAATACTGGATAGAGCTGACAACATAATATCCACTGGTACATAATGCACAACTCTGTGTCAATATATTAATGTTCCCTCATATTTTATTTGAAGGAAAGTGCACCAAACCTAGTTGTGCAACTCAGAGGCCAGAGTGTTTGAATTTAGCTTGTATTTGTGAAAAGGTTTGTTCCCTGTAGACAGATTTTATCCAAGGTAATGGGCTCTATCTTTCCTTCCTAATAATTTTTCCAAAGGCAGTAGACCTACAGCCTACTCTTTGCAATTTCTAGCTGTCATGGAATTTTTTTACATGCACAACTTGCGCTTAGACCTGTTGTTTGCACTTATTGGAGATAGCTAGGTATCGGATACCAAACCCAAGAGATCAGAGGGGTGTGTGTGATATTAGAAACTAATAGTTCTTTTAAAACTTCTTATGCTGGGGTTTAGTTAGTTAGTCGACAGATCATCCTCATTGCACATCGAACCATTCAGTCCATAAGTGCTCAGATTCTCCCCCCCCCCCCCCCAGTAAATGCCACAGCGTATTGCGGCCAACAACATCAGTTCTGTGTTGGTTTATTAATCTTCCCTGGCTTTCTGCAGTGTTCTTGTTTTTTGTTTTTGTTTTGCTCTCGCTCGCTTTGAACTCAAGCGTAGTCCACACACATTACTACTAGTAGCGCTGGACTGATTTTGCATGTGGATTAGCTTTCTCTATTAACAGTGTCCCTCGCCATCAGGTGAACCCACTCCGACTTCAGAGGTATAGTGTTCTTGTTTGGCTACACCTCTTTTATCCTGTTGTTCTCGCTGTCTGACTACTGCTGAGATTGTAACTTGGTTACTAATTGAACTTATTGTGGACACAGTGATCCCTCTGCCATGCATCCTCCTGTTCTCTTCCCCTTCCGTCTGTTATCTCACAATGGAGCAAAGGTCCCCAACCACTCACACCAACCCCATTGTATACTTGTTCGTGATTGGTTGGGTTTTGTAGCTAAAGTTTTCTATAGCATGAAGTAGCCAGTCTTGTGCCAAACCTCCTGAAACTAACCTGTTTGTAAATGGTTTGTGTTATATGATCTGTATGTTACATTGCTTATCTTATATTATTTGTATGTTACATGGTTTGTGTTATATGATCTGTATGTTACATTGCTTATCTTATATTATTTGTATGTTACATGGTTTGTGGTGTATTATCTGTATGTTATGTAGCCTGTATGTTACATGGTTTGTGTTGTGTTATCTGTATGTTATGTAGCCTGTATGTTACATGGTTTGTGTTGTGTTATCTGTATGTTACATGGTTTGTGTTGTATTATCTGTATGTTACATGATTTGTGTTGTATTATCTGTATGTTACATGGTTTGTGTTATATGATCTGTATGTTACATTGCTTATCTTATATTATTTGTATGTTACATGGTTTGTGTTATATGATCTGTATGTTACATTGCTTATCTTATATTATTTGTATGTTACATGGTTTGTGGTGTATTATCTGTATGTTATGTAGCCTGTATGTTACATGGTTTGTGTTGTGTTATCTGTATGTTATGTAGCCTGTATGTTACATGGTTTGTGTTGTGTTATCTGTATGTTACATGGTTTGTGTTGTATTATCTGTATGTTACATGATTTGTGTTGTATTATCTGTATGTTATGTAGCCTATATGTTACATGGTTTGTGTTGTATTATCTGTGTTATGTAGCCTGTATGTTACATGGTTTGTGTTGTATTATCTGTATGTTATGTTGCCTGTATGTTACACGGTTTGTATTGTGTTATCTGCATGTTATGTGGCCTGTATGTTACATGGTTTGTGTTGTATTATCTGTATGTTATGTAGCCTGTATGTTACATCGTTTCTGTTGTATTATCTGTATGTTATGAGGCCTGTATGTTAATAGTTTGTGTTGTATTATCTGTATGTTATGCGGCGTTGTGTTATCTGTATGTTATGTGGCCTGTATGTTACATGATTTGTGTTGTATTATCTGTATGTTATGTAGCCTGTATGTTACACGGTTTGTGTTGTGTTATCTGCATGTTATGTGGCCTGTATGTTTCATGATTTGTGTTGTATTATCTGTATGTTATGTGGCCTATATGTTACATGATTTGTGTTATATGATCTGTATGTTACATTGCTTATCTTATATTATTTGTATGTTACATGATTTGTGTTGTATTATCTGTATGTTATGTAGCCTGTATGTTACACGGTTTGTGTTGTGTTATCTGCATGTTATGTGGCCTGTATGTTTCATGATTTGTGTTGTATTATCTGTATGTTATGTGGCCTATATGTTACATGATTTGTGTTATATTATCTGCATGTTACTTGGAACTTAAGCATAGTCCATACATGTGCTACTACTTCTAGTGCATTGGACTGATGTTTTAGTGTGGATTAGCTTTCCCTATACTATTACCAGTGCACCTTGCCTTTAGATGAACCCACTCCAGTTTGTGAGGCATTTGTACTTTTACATTACAAAGTCAAGGACGAGAAGTCAACATTTTAGTCCAACTGACTGGTATAAGGGTTGAACCTGCTACCTCATCATCAGCGCACCGGAAGTTTTAGAGTGAGCACTCTATCCATTCAGCCATGCTGACCTCTGCTTACATTATATGATCTGTATATTACCTAACCTGTATGTTACATGTGTTGTATTATCTTTATGTTATATGGCCTGTATGTTACACGGTTTGTGTTGTATTATCTGTATGTTATGTAGCCTGTATGTTACATGGTTTGTGTTGTATTATCTGTATGTTATGTGGCCTGTATGTTACACGGTTTGTGTTGTATTATCTGTATGTTATGTAGCCTGTATGTTACATCGTTTCTGTTGTATTATCTGTATGTTATGAGGCCTGTATGTTAATAGTTTGTGTTGTATTATCTGTATGTTATGCGGCGTTGTGTTATCTGTATGTTATGTGGCCTGTATGTTACACGGTTTGTGTTGTATTATCTGTATGTTATGTAGCCTGTATGTTACATGGTTTGTGTTGTATTATCTGTATGTTATGCGGTGTTGTGTTATCTGTATGTTATGTAGCCTGTATGTTACATGGTTTGTGTTGTATTATCTGTATGTTATGTAGCCTGTATGTTACATGTGTTGTATTATCTGTATGTTATGTTGCCTGTATGTTACATGGTTTGTGTTGTATTATCTGTATGTTACATGGTTTGTGTTGTATTATCTGTATGTTATGTTGCCTGTATGTTACATGGTTTGTGTTGTATTATCTGTATGTTACATGGTTTGTGTTGTATTATCTGTATGTTATGTTGCCTGTATGTTACATGATTTGTGTTGTATTATCTGTATGTTACATGGTTTGTGTTGTATTATCTGTATGTTATGTAGCCTGTATATTACATGGTTTGTGTTGTATTATCTGTATGTTATGTTGCCTGTATATTACATGGTTTGTGTTGTATTATCTGTATGTTATGTTGCCTGTATGTTACATGGTTTGTGTTGTATTATCTGTATGTTATGTAGCCTGTATGTTACATGGTTTGTGTTGTATTATCTGTATGTTATGTTGCCTGTATGTTACATGATTTGTGTTGTATTAGCTGTATGTTACATGGTTTGTATTGTATTATCTGTATGTTATGTTGCCTGTATGTTACATGATTTGTGTTGTATTATCTGTATGTTACATGGTTTGTGTTGTATTATCTGTATGTTATGTAGCCTGTATATTACATGGTTTGTGTTGTATTATCTGTATGTTACATGGTTTGTGTTGTATTATCTATATGTTATGTAGCCTGTGTGTTACATTGTTTGTGTTGTATTATCTGTATGTTACATGGTTTGTGTTGTATTATCTGTATGTTATGTAGCCTGTATGTTACATGGTTTGTGTTGTATTATCTGTATGTTATGTGGCCTGTATGTTACATGGTTCGTGTTGTATTATCTGTATGTTATGTGGCCTGTATGTTACATGGTTTGAGTTGTATTATCTGTATGTTATGTAGCCTGTATGTTACATGGTTTGTGTTGTATTATCTGTATGTTACATGGTTTGTGTTGTATTATCTGTATGTTATGCGGTGTTATGTTATCTGTATGTTATGTAGCCTGTATGTTACATGGTTTGTGTTGTATTATCTGTATGTTATGTAGCCTGTATGTTACATGTGTTGTATTATCTGTATGTTATGTTGCCTGTATGTTACATGGTTTGTGTTGTATTATCTGTATGTTACATGGTTTGTGTTGTATTATCTGTATGTTATGTTGCCTGTATGTTACATGGTTTGTGTTGTATTATCTGTATGTTACATGGTTTGTGTTGTATTATCTGTATGTTATGTGGCCTGTATGTTACATGGTTTGAGTTGTATTATCTGTATGTTATGTAGCCTTATGTTACATGGTTTGTGTTGTATTATCTGTATGTTACGTAGCCTGTATGTTACATGGTTTGTGTTGTATTAGCTGTATGTTACATGGTTTGTGTTGTATTATCTGTATGTTACGTAGCCTGTATGTTACATGGTTTGTGTTGTATTAGCTGTATGTTACATGGTTTGTGTTGTATTATCTGTATGTTATGTGTCCTGTATGTTACATGGTTTATGTTGTATTATCTGTATGTTATGTGACCTGTATGTATTTTGGCCTGTATGACCAGTATTGAGTATGCAGGTTTGCAGGATTAGATGACACATAAAATGCATGTGGCTTTCATGTCAATGTTTGCATTAAACCAACAAATGAGCAGATTAAAACCAACATGTCTGTGTTGACACAGCAAACCGGCGTGTCTTCCTGGTCAAACATGTTACTTGGGTTTGCATTGTTGCAATGGTACATCCCATATGTTGTGTGAAAAGGTAACGGTAGTCCCATAGCAGATACCACTGTTGGGATGCCAAGTGTTAGGTCTTCACATATGCTAGGCCATGATATATAAGGTTGGATGGCCAGTCCTCTTCCTCACCTTTCCTTCCCTGCAAAATTTCCAGAAAATTGTGAGAATTGTCTGGTGCTCATTTTTATGAGGCTGGGTTGACGCCAGAGCTCTACTGTTGGGGGAAAATATCCTGTCGCTGCTGGGTAATTAAACCAGACGACTGTCTTGGCAGTTAACTAACCACTATGTCACTGTGGCTCTGTATCCTGTGTACAAGCTCTTAAATGCTCAGTTTCTTTCTGTTGTGTTCCTTGCTTCAATCACTCTATGAAGACCCTTTGCCGTGAAGTTGGAACTGCGACTAATGACTAAGACTAATCACTCTATGAATGTTTCCATAATATCATGGCATGTTGGGGATATAGTTCTAGGCCTGTATACTTTTGACCAGCAGCACTCGGTGGGTTATGTGGTCAGCATCATTCCAGCCACCTTATATCTGTTAAAATATTTTATGAGGTTTGATTGTCTGCACAACCATTTGATCACGTTAAAGTCAAACTTGTGGGGGACTTGAACCCAGGATCATGTGGTCAACGTGCCAGTCCTTAGTCAGTATGCTACTGCAGTTATTGAGAGGATAGCTGAATATGATATTTGAATTATGAATCAGCCGACGTCTATATCCATTTTCAATAATGACACTCATGATTATCTTCTTTGCACAGATCTGCCTTTGACAAGAAGTCAAACATGAAAGTGGCAATAAAAAAATTGGCCCGGCCATTTCAAACAGCAATTCATGCCAAGAGAACTTTCAGGGAACTGCGTATGTTGAAACACATGAACCACGAGAATGTGAGTTTTGTTTTGTTTCCATTATTACATTAACTCATTATTTTTTGCACTCTTCCACATGTTATAATTAGATATTTAAAAAAAAGCGCTGCCTAAAATAAAATGGCTGGTAATATAAATGAACTCATTGATACTTGTAGCTGTGTGACTTTGTGAATACTTGTACTTGTGTGTCTATTCTAAATTTGTTTCATCTTGTCAGCAGAAATGTAATTTTCTTTGTTCGGAGTTTATTTGTTTGCAACCTGGTTTTCATATCTTCAATTTCTCTGAAAATGGGATGGATTTATAACTGGTGTTCTCTCAAATCGTTGGGTTGGAGAGTACTGACAATAAGATACCTAAAACTCATTTATGAATTAATTATGAACTTTTATACATGAGATACACATAATTTCTTCTGTTTAATTTCATATAATAGTTTATTAGTTTTGGTGAGAACTTTTGTATGTGCGACACAAAATATTATTAGTTAATTAGTTTTATATATACTAGTAGTTCATGAGTTCATTGAGAACTTCGATACATGGTACCTCTAGTAGTTCATATGTAAATTTATGTACATGGTACACTAATAGTTTGTGTGTTTCATGAGAATTATGTGCATGATGCACTTGTAGTTCATGAATTGATTGAGAACATTTGTACTTGATGCAAAAGTAATTAATTAGTTCTCTATGAGCTTCTATACCTGAGAACACTAGTAGTCTGTATATTGACGTAGTTCATCAGTTCATTGTGAACTTTTTACATGATACACAAGTAATTTATTAGTTCAGGTGAACTTCTTAACCCAGGAACCCTAATAGTCTTACCTGCTAATGTACTTGTTCATTAGTTTGGTTTCAACTTCCAATATTTTCTCTGTTTATATTTGAGAATGGGAGCTGACATAGCGTTGTGACTTGCCTGCCAACCCAGTAGTTATGTGTTCAAATTGCCATCTGGGCGGGGATTTTTCTTCAAAATTGACCTGAGCTCTTAGTCTGAAATGGGTACCAGGAAATGTCCGGGGAAATAAAGCTGGTCAGCGAGATATAAACCACATCACCCATCGTGGGCTGATTGGTCTATAGGAGTATGGGGCTAGCATAATTTACCCAAGGGATCCTTTACTTTACTTATATATGACAACACTGACTTCCATACATACATGTTATGTTTATATGTACGTTCTTTTGCTTCTATACGGCTCTCCATATGTGTCTATATTAGCTGTTTTGCTTCTGTTTGACTCTCCATATGTGCTACCGTCCATTGTTTTGCTTGTCTGACTCTCCATATGTGATTCTGTCAGTTGGTTTGCTTCTGTCTGACTCTCCATATTTATTTCTGTTAGTTGGTTTGCTTCTGTCTGACTCTCCATATGTGTTTCTGCCAGTTGTTTTGCTTCTGACTCTCCATATTTATTTCTGTTAGTTGGTTTGTTTCTGTCTGACTCTCCATATGTGTTTCTGCCAGTTGTTTTGCTTCTGTCTGACTCTCCATATTTGTTTCTGTCCATTGTTTTGCTTCTGTCTGACTCTGCATATGTGTTTCTGTCAGTTGTTTTGCTTCTGTCTGACTCTGCATATGTGTTTCTGTCAGTTATTTGATGTGTCTGTAACAGTTGTTTGATTCTGTCTGACTTTACACCTCAAAGTAACCCTGAACTGTTGTTTGTCACATTTAGATGATCAAAGTACAGTAATGATATTTTTTTATGTCTTTTCACCAGGTGATCAACCTCATTGATTGTTTCACCCCAAATGTTAGCATGGCAGATTTCCAAGATGTGTGAGTACAGGATTGCAGTAATTGGACAAACCCTCATTGCTGTTTTATGAATTTCTTGATGCAGTCGATTTGTTGTTTTAGTGATTCATTGACACATCTTCCTCATTGTTTGGTGATATATTGGCACTGCTTCTGTGTGCACAAATTCTTATTGCTTTAGGGATTCATTGACCAAGTCTCTTTGTTGAGGGATTTATTGACAAAGCCTGATTGTTAATTTAGGGATTCATTGACACAGTCACATTGTTAGTTTTGGGATTCATGCAGTCTGAAACTAATGGTACACTGATGGGGGGGGGGGGGGGGGGTAGTTCAACCCCTGTATCGGCATTAAGTTGCACTTAAATGTTGACTTTTTGTTCAGAAAGCAAACTACTGAATGTACAGTTGCCTAAAAAATTAGCCGGGGGTTGATTGCAACATCCTGCAAAGGACATGCAACATTTAAAACAATTTATTGATATAGCCACATTGTTTTAGTTATTCATTGACACAACCTCATTGTTGATTCCTTGATGTAGCCTTCATTGACACAACCTCATTGTTGATACCTTGATGCAACCTTCATTGACACAACCTCATTGTTGATTCCTTGATGCAACCTTCATTGACACAACCTCATTGTTGATTCATTGATGCAACCTTAATTGACACAACCTCATTGTTGATTCCTTGATGCACCCTTCATTGACACAACCTCATTGTTGATTCCTTGACGCCACCTTCATTGACACAACCTTGTTGTTTCCTTGATTCAACCTAGTCATTATTTATCTCAGTTATTGTCTTTGTTGATATTCCAACTGTTAATTTTAGTTATCTCTTCTTGATTCAGTTTTTTAGGAGAATGTGTCGCACTTAGTTATTATTACAGAAGAATATGTTTATAACATTTCTATTTACAACATTTCATCCAAAAGACATTAATAAATACAGAAGTATATATTTATAATATCTTATCTAAGAGATATATCTGAGAAATATATATTTATAACATTTCATCCTTATTGTATGTCTACAATAACATGAACAATAATAATTAAAACCAAGCAAACTATAAGTTGTTTGAATCTTCATCGAAATGGGGAGTTAAAAAACTGACCTGACCTCCCAGGTCGCCCCAGTCTAAAATGGGTACCGGGAAATGTTCTTGGTGCAAGGTTCAGCACAGGACAGCCACTGGATGTTGGGTGAGCCGCTACCTATTTGATAACTCCAGAGCTCTACTGGTAGGGCAATCTACCACTGCTGGGAATTTAACCCTGACCACTCTGGGTAACCACTATGCTGCAGTGGCTAGTATAGTTCTGGATCAACTCTGCTGCTGATATTCCTCCATGCCACCGTCTCAATCCGTCCAGCATCATTTCTCTTGGTATGCCTCTGCTTCTCTTCCCCTTGATCTTTCCAGTTGTCACGGTGTTCTCCAGTGTCTCTCTTCTCATCACATGACCAAAGAAAGTTGTTTGTCTCTTTCTTATTGTTGTATATAGCGTTCTAGTTTCATTAGCCTCTTTCAGGCATTTGTTGTTAGTTACTCTAGCAGTCCAAGGAATTGGCAACATTCATCTCAAAAACCACATTTCTGTTTGCTTCCAAGTTCTTCCTAATTGGTTCATTTACATTCCAAGATATGGCAAACTACTGAACATAAAATTGCTTAGAAAATAAACCTGGGGTTGGGGTTGATTGCACTGTCCTGCATCATATAGATATATATTCAAATCCCGAAACAACCAAATAAGTCAATTTGATTATTGCTCGCTGGACTTAAGGCGGCCTGGTGTGCCTTGCCGGCCGAAAAGACCTGATCATTCGGGGCCACATCGAATGATGGATGTCAATCGCAACGATCGGGCAAATTTTGAGCTGTAACCTACAATGGGTGACCTTGTGATATTATAGTGTGATAATTTGGTTGCGTCTAGTGTGGTCTAGTGGTTAAACACCCACGTCACATGCCAGTGATCCGGGGTTTGTTTCCGGGTCCGGTCGAGGATATGCACTACTGACGAGCTCAAACAAGAATGAAACTCGAGTATAGTGCTTCTGAATTGATGTGGACAAGGCCTTAGGTTCGTAACAGAATATGACAGTGTTGCCAGTTGTGGGTTTTGCTCAATCTTTAAATATCTGTAATAAACAAATATGATCATTAATCAACTTCTGTAATAAACAAATATGATCATTAATCAACTTCTGTAATAAACAAATATGATCATTAATCAACTTCTGTAATAAACAAATATGATCATTAATCAACTTCTGTAATAAACAAATATGATCATTAATCAACTTCTGTAATAAACAAATATGATCATTAATCAACTTCTGTAATAAACAAATATGATCATTAATCAACTTCTGTAATAAACCTGATCAGATACATGGTGACCCCACTTATGGGAGCTGACCTGAACAATATACTCAAGACACAGAGACTCAGTGATGACCATGTCCAGTTTCTCATCTATCAGATTCTCAGGGCACTCAAGGTGAGTATGTGTGTTTAATGCGTCTGTTTACACCTGTTGTCTGGTCTCCGTCATGGCTTGTGTAGGTGTGACTGCCTCAGAAACATAGATAAGTGGTTGACTGTAGATGTTAATGTTGAAGCTGGGAACATAGACAAGTGTTAGTGCTGGAGCAGGGAACAAAGTGTTAATATTGGAACAGGGAACAGAAGGGAAGACAGAAGTTCATTGTGAATCAGATTGTTTGCTAGCAGGTTTGACTCTTGTGCCAATGATGCCTGGCTCAACACTAAAGGCCATGGTAATTCTACTGTGCAACATCATCAAACAGTTACCAGGCTGTAGTGTTCTTACTTGGGAAAGGAGTAATTAGTAACAGTGAAATCTTATGACATCAGCATTTCTTAATGCTGTGTTAATTTTATTGTTTACTGGCAGAAGTCAGTGTCTATAAAACTGTTACTCTGAATTCGTTTTGTGAAGAAATATTTGTTAATTTGTGTATTTTGTCTCTTTTGTTTCTTTTCAGTATATTCATTCTGCAGGGATTCTGCATCGGGTAAGTTTGTGCTAGTGTTGTTATGTTTTGGTGTTGTCAGATATGTAAAAATGTACTGGGAAATAGCCAAAAAACTAACCATAATCTAATACCAGATATTACATAGTGAATCAGTGAATGTTCTGATGGTATAATCACTAACTTCAGCTTCATCTTCTCCAGAAATTTCACTTTCTCAAAATGTTTTAGCTTATTTTTTTTCTCAACATGTCTTTCAGTACTGTTTATTTTCTTTATTGCCTTGTGATAGCTGTACATATAACAATATTTATTAGTGAATATACATTATGTCTGTTTGTAATTTCAGTTACATTTTTGTATTTGTTGATAAATATGTTTGTATTCATTGATGAATTTATCACACACTGTATTGAAATCTATCACATGATGATTCTGTTTATTGATAAACTTGTTACATTACGTTTGTTTGTTTCAGGATTTAAAGCCAAGTAATATTGCCGTGAATGAAGATTGTGAATTAAAGGTTAGCTCCTTTGGGTTGCTTGACTTGTTAACTTGTCCATCCAGTTTTAATTACACTGTAGGAGTTAGATGTTGTCATGCACTATAAGAACTAGCTGTAGTCATACATTATAGGAAATTGATGTACAAGGCTAAGTTAATAAGTCAGTCACAAATGTCTGTAGAAAAATAATTAAATATGATAACAACTTGAAACCAGTTTATTTTTATACATACATATACACTGGCTGCGCAGAACAGCATGCTCTGTTTTCTAAACCATGTTTTCACTTCACATTCAACTTCGGCGCCACTCGCAAAATGTCTCCCGCCAAGGTGGGTTTTCAGTGGACTTAGCCCCTAGCGATTTCCCGTAAAGCGGTGCATAGTTGGGTCAAAAAAGTTACGAGGGTGAGTCAGTAAGTCACACAGTTCTGGGGGATGGCAGGTAAATGAAAACAAAGCATGCAGTTCTATGCAGCTGGTTTGGGAGGACTAATAAAACGATGGGATAAGTGCATCAGTGTTGGTGGAAATTATGTTGAGAATTAAAGGGACAATATATGTCTAAAAATAAACTGGTTTCAAGTTGTTATCATATTTTGTTATTTTTCTACAGCCATGTGTAACTTACTTATTAACTTACCCTCATAGAACTGTCAAGAATCTCGTATAAAACAAGTCTAAGATGTAGAAGAAACAGCAGTGAGAAAAGGGACTGATAACCCTATCTAACGCAGCTGTGGTCTAGTGTATGCTAGGTGTTTGGTGTTTTGCATAATATATGAGAGAGTTTACATTAGATTGCCTTACATCCAGGCATGAAATTGAGATCTGTCTGGACACATCCTCAGATTCTAGACTTTGGACTGGCCCGGCACACAGACGAAGAGATGACTGGCTATGTGGCAACAAGGTGGTACAGGGCACCTGAGATCATGCTCAACTGGATGCACTACAACCAGACAGGTGAGTCAGCTTTCTTCTCACCCATATAGGTCCAGAAAATTTTACTACCAGACAGGTGGGTGACCTTCTCTGCAACCAGACAGGTGAGTCAGTTTTCATCTCTCCCATATAGGTCTAGAACATTTTACTACCAGATAAGTGGGTGACCTTCTCTGCAACCAGACAGGTGAGTCAGCTTTCTTCTCGCCCATTTAGGTCTAAAACATTTTACTACCAGACATGTGGGCGACCTTCTCTGCAACCAGACAGGTGAGTCAGTTTTCTTCTCTCACATATAGGTCTAGAACATTTTACTACCAGACAGGTGGGTGGGCTTCTCTACAACCAGACAGGTGAGTCGTCAATTTTCTTCTCCCATTTAGGTCTAGAAAATGTTTACTATTAAACAGGTGAGTGCCATTTTCTTACTACCAGACAGGTATGTGAGCTGTCACTGGCTCCTTGTGTTGTGAAGTAGCTTGTGGTGTGATAGTGGCACATAGTGATCCGACAATGTCAGTTGTGCTACATTATCTAGACACTGCTTGCATCATCTAGAGTGCATGCTTATGTGGATGTGCACATGCACATGTTTATGCTAATTTGGGAAATGTTAAGATTGTCTAGGTCAGTGGTTTTCAACCTTTTTATGCCCATGACCCCTTAACCATATGTTCAAAGTGTCATCCCCCTCCCCCTCGTGTTTCCTCCCTATGAATATCTCTGCCCCGCCCCTAGACAGTATATGTAAAAATGGAAACTAAATTTAATAACACATACTAGAACAAGTCTAGATGTCTACACAAAACGTGATTAACAGGTCTACTTACGTTATAAAACGAATTTCAGAAAAGAGAAGTACAGGACAGTAAAGTATGGAGGGAAAAACACTATCAAGTAATCTGTTAATCTGTTCTTGTATTAACTTGGGGGGGGGGGGGGAGGAGAGATTTTCCCGCTGCTTGAGAACCACTGGTCTAAATCGATGAATTATGTCTGGTATCTGTTCATATGTTATATGAGAACATATAAAATTCAGCAAGTGTTCATTATTTGTTTATGTATTATGTGAGGAAAAGAATAGTTCACAAATGCACAAATGTCTTATATTTGTTCATCTGTTATATGAAGAGACTTATTTTGTTCAGCAAATGCCCAGAAAATGCTCGTATGAGAAGAATTTAGTAAATGCCCAGTAGTTGTTCTTGTCTTATGTAAGAAGTCAAAGTGTTCATGAAATGTCCAGTATTATTTAATGTGTTACCTGGGGAGACAAGGAGTTCAGTAAATGTCCAGCAATTGTTCATATGATAAGATTGTTGAAATGTTGTATGACAGTGTCTTCCATGCCCAGTTATTCATCAGAATATAAAACTGAGTGAACTTTGACTTAACCAAATGTATCCTTTCTTGTCTCTGCACAGTTGATATTTGGTCTGTGGGTTGTATCATGGCTGAGATGATGATTGGACGACCCTTGTTTCCAGGCACAGATCGTATCCTTTAGTTTTGTCTTATTGTGATTTATTTATTGTCACAATATCTGATGATGTCATATTTGTCATTATTTGATGTCATGTTATTGTTTCGATATCACATGTTTTTGTGGTTAATTATGATTCATTATTGGGAACCACTGTAGGGCAGTGGTGATCACACCTGCCTTCCTGGTGGTCATGTGTTCACATTCCTGTCAAAGCGGGTTTTAAAAATTGACAGGAGGTCAGCATGGCTGAATGGATAAGAACAAGCATTCTTAAACATCTGGTGTGCTGATGCCAAGGTAATGGGTTCAACCCCTACACTGGACACTAGGAATAAAATGTTGACTTCTCGTCCTTGACTTGGGGAAGTAAAATGCAAGTACCTCTGAAGCTGGTGTGGGTTTGCCTGATGGCAAGGTTAAAAAAAAAAATTGACATGGGCACCCAAATCAACCCAGCCTGAAATAAGTACCAGGTAATGTCCTGGGAAGTAAAGGCTGCTGATGTTATATTGAACACATTGCCCACCAAGTTGGGCTAGCACCATATACCCCAAATTCCTCAAGATGTGTAAAAGGGTCCACAATTTTTTAATGATTCATTATTTATAAATATTTTGATCTGGTATTACAGAGGCAGGTTCTTGTTATGCTGTATGTTTGTTATGGGGGGAGGGTGGGGGGGTGTTTTAGGATATTGGTTTCACCCATCAGGAGGCCTAGATACTAATCCATAGTAAGGCAAGGGATTATCTGATAGCTGTACAATAAACAAGTGTAAGCCTCAACACTGCATGGCGACTGCCTGGCCATGCAGCCATATTTTTCCTGTCCGTCTTCATGAAAACAATGGCATTTGCCAGGACCCCTCAGATTGGAAGAATAAAATGGTGACTAGGCAGATCTGTTAAAACCTGGGTGTGTTTTTGCTTCTGGCTACGGTTTACTTGTGTATTTTTCTCATTTTGGATTTGTGGTACAAGGTTCTGTTGCCCAGATATTAAGCTTGGTGCATGGGATGACACTGTGAGCTGTGGATTTAATGTGGAATATTTTTTCATCTGTCCATGCATGCTCTGAAAAATGACGGGCTGCCAGTTGCTGAACTAAGTGGTTTGCTTTATGCAGTAATACATGTGCAGCTGCTGGTTTGTTTAGTGACTGCCGCTTCAATCGATAATGAACTGTAGTTTTACTGCCAGACTGTTGGTGTTTGCGTTCTGGCAGTGGCCTTATGTGGGCATGTGTGTGTGCTGTTGGTTTTGTTGGGACTGCTGTCTGTTCCACTTTTCACATGGGACAGTAAGGAGCTTTTTGTATGACATTTGCTGGGAAAGAAATGGAGCATTATGGAGCAACTCTTGCTGTGATGATGGAACTGCAACTAGTGACTAAGTTTACATGTCTTTAATGGAAGATATGCACTGTGGAACAGAAATTAGAATTGGATCATAATGACAAAGAAGTCATTGAAAGAAAAGCAAAACATTATAACAATCAAGAATATGCAGCTTGATCTGTTGAAAGTAATAATCTTTATGTACATCTGGCCAGCAATATTATGTGGTTCTGAAATATAGACAGTGAATAAATGTGCATGTGTTTTTTTCCCCATACAGTCCATACATGTGCTACTGCTTCCAATAGTTGCCACTGCTAAGGGGTGCAGTGGACTGATTTTTGTGTGTGAATTAGCTTTCCCTATTTTCACTGTCCCTCACCATCAGGTGAATCCACTCGACTTCAGAGCTACTTGTAATTTACATTCCCTAGTTATTCAGTTATCAGTTGGGGTATCTTCGTTGCACTCCGGACATGTCCATAGGTGCTCAGATCCTCCCCCCAGCATATGCATCAGCGTCCGGTGGCTAATAGTGCCAGTTCTGTGTTGGTTGACGAGGCACTTTGTTTTCCCGATGTACCTCTCGCGTCTGGCTGTGCCGATTCTTACTCCCGGGTCTTTCATCCTGGACAGCGATGTGGAATCACTGGCGTCAAAATCCTCTGTTCTCGCCAAATCTTTAAGGACGTTAATAACATCGGCACGATCCATGGGCTGGCCATCTACAGGGGGTGCAGAGCCAGCCAGTTTGTCAGCTCGTTCATTTCCCTCGACTCCCGCATGTCCCGGGACGAAGATGAAGGTGACTTTACGGACAACAGACTTCCGCAGCGATTCAGTCCACTGTCTACGTACAGATCCAGCTTCGACCTTCTGAATCATGCTCATTGAATCACTTAGTACACACACGTTGGTATAATGCTGTGATTCCAGCCATATGAAAGCCTGTGTAACTACCATCACCTCCATCGTCATGCTGCTCGTGGTCATAGAGTGGGCACCACTGGATTCTTGAACGGTTCGGCCCGCTGAACGGGCTGTAAATGCCCACGCACTTCTCTGCTGCTTTACAACAGATCCATCTGTATAGATGAGCACTTCGGGGCTATCTGAGTGTTCATAGATGAGCGCGTTAACCTCTGCATTGACAGCGGCAGGGTTCTGCTCTCTGCACCGTCTGTCGAGTGTGATAATGCAGGAGAAAGTGCACTTAAAGGCTGGAGGCACCGGCACCCATTCCTTGCCGGGGTTGACACTGGTAAGACTGCAGACCTGTCTGACGACATCTTCCGCCCGACCCATCCATGATTTGCCCCTCTTTAGCCTGTCACCCTTTTCTCTGAATATAGCGTCATGCAGAGGGTGCTGCTCATCTGCACTTATTTTTAAGTATGCACGAGCTCTCCAGATCTTGATCCTGTGTTCCATTGTCGGGAAGTCAAGGAGGTATCTCATTGCTACACAGCTGGTGTCTCTTGTGCAGCCCAAAATGATGCGCATGGCTTCGTTTTGTACCTTTTCGAGTCTTCCAATCTGTGTAGGGCTGACAGTGAGGATGGCCAGGGCATACTCGATGCGTGAAAGTACAAGTCCTTGGAACAGAAGTATTAGCAGTCTTTGCTCGATATTGGCAGTCGCCATGACTCTCATTGCTGACAAACCTTTTCGAGCCTTCGTTATGACATAGTCGACATGATCTCTGAAGGACAGGCTACGATCAAGCCTCATGCCAAGATATGTCATTGACTGGGTTCTACTCAAACTGCTCCCATCCATTCTTACTGCCGGCAGGTCTGTTTTCACAATATGGTTGTTTAGTGAGAACCATGTAACCGTTGCCTTTGCAGGGTTGACAAGGGCATCGGCATCAGCACACCATGAGGAAATTCGATCTAGTTCGCCCTGCATATCATTGGCAACCGCCTGTCTATCTCGACCCTGTCGATACACGAGGATGTCGTCAACGAATGACAGAGTCCTACCCCTCCCGTCCAACTGTTGTTCAGTGATCGGCACCGTATACACGTTGAATAGTACTGGTGACAGTGGTGAACCCTGCGGCAATCCTGGACATATCGTTATCGGCTCAGAAGACCAACTCCCGCATCTTAGCACCACTTTCCTTTGGAGCAGAACTGCAGCTATCCATCGTACAAGGTGAGGGTGCACTTTCAGTCTGAGCAGGGTTTGCGTCAAGTGCTCGAAAGATACTCTGTTATATGCGTCCTCTAAGTCTATGGCGGCCGCACATGTCTCTTCTCTGACCTGAAATCCTTCGTAAACATCTTGAGCAAAGATAGCCGCATTCAGCCATGACTCTTTGTTGCGTCTGTATCCTCCAAGTGTGGGCGGGAAGCAGCCGAGCTGTTCCAAGTCCCAAGCAAGTCTGTGTGCTACAATCTTCTCCAGTAGCTTGCCAGCAGTATTCTGCATCGTAATGATTCTGTAGCCGCTTATCTTGGAATGGTCTTTGTTCGGTTTTGGCAGCGGCAGCAAGTAGCTGTGTAGCCATTCTTCTTTGACCTGACACCTCTGGATGCTGGTGTTGAATTCTCTGGCCAGTTCTTCCATGTCATCATCTGATATCACCAGTAGGTCACCATATCGGATGCCGTCTGGGCCTGGGGCGGTGTTAGGTGATTTCTTGAGCATCGCACGCAATATCTCAGCTGTGATTGTCCATTCTTCGTCTGTCCCGACCCCCTCGCACAACTGAGAGAGTGTCATCGTGGTCCTCTGTCTGGCGTGCTCGTCTTTCTGGTCAGTCTGTTCTATGTAGCGTGCAAGAAGGGCCTTACCTTTATCCGCATCCGACTTTTTCCATGCGAGGTCTGTGCCTTGAAAGTCTGGAATACCCTACGTTGTGCAGCACCGTTCATGCTCTTGTGGAGGCGCCAGAATGTCGTAAGAGATCGCTCGGAGCACACCTTCCTGCAGAACTCGTCCCATTTCTCGGCCATGGCCTGGTTGGCGCAGGATTTGAAAAAAGTCGTCGTCCTATCGACCTCAGTCTTCAGGTTCGCCAATTCAACCTGTGGCATGTTAGCCTTTCTGGCCTTTTGCCAGTCTTTGACAGCCTGCCTCTTTCCCAGCCATGCCTTCTTGACCTCTCCATTCCACCATGGTGGCTGCAACCATCTTTCTTGTCTCCTGCGGGAGGAAGTTAGTTTTCTTCTTCTGATCTTGCTTATGGTGTCTTGACCAGTGTTGTCGTACGGGAAGGCATTTGTCTTGTTTCTTTGACTCATGGCCCCGTCTTTCTTGATCAGGATGACACAAGGGTAGTGGTCACTATCGTGGTATCCCAGTGTGCCCCACCGGCACCTTGGTGCGATGGTGGGCGACAGCAGAGCCAAGTCAATGACGCTGTCAGAGTCACCTGGTCGAGTGGCTATTCTAGTGACCTTCCCATCATTCAGACAGATTAGGGCAGCAGATGCCAGGGCGTCCTCCAGAACTACTCCCTGTCTATTGGTGATGCAATTCCCCCATTGACTGTCTCTGGCATTGAAGTCCCCACAGTAGATGATATGCCTTTCTTCCATATCGAACAAACTCTGCCATTG
The DNA here is from genome assembly GCA_963921405.1 of Cepaea hortensis. Lineage (NCBI taxonomy): Eukaryota > Metazoa > Mollusca > Gastropoda > Stylommatophora > Helicidae > Cepaea > Cepaea hortensis. Next base: position 97,086,776 of record OY992887.1, on the reverse strand, counting down.
TCGCACGTCGACCTTCCCATTTCGCGCATACACGTTCACGATTACAAGCTGCACTGGTGTCATTATTCTTAATGCCTGCACTTGCAGGGCATCACTGTTCCAGGAAGACATATCGATCTCAGACACTAGTATGTTGTCGCGGACCAGAATGGCCTGTCTGAGGTGTCGCCTGTTAAAGAATCCCTGAAATCCCGCAACATTGACTGTTCCGTCGCCGAGCTGTGTTTCTTGTAATGAGAAGTCAACATTTTAATCCAGTTGACAGGGGGAGAGATTGAACCTGCTACCTTGGCATCAGCACAAATAAATGTGATGAAAAAGAATGAGAGGCATTTAAGATGTGGTATTTTTGGAGAGAAAAAATTACAGGAACCCAGCTGGATTGACAAATTGACCCATGAGTAAGTTTCGAAAAATATAACAGAAGAAATATTTCTTAAGTAATAGAAAAGTGAAGACTCGTGGCTTGATCACAACGTAAGATCTGAAGACACACTAAAGAGTGTACTGGAGGGCTCAGTACTGAAACAAGAGGAAAGGGCAGACTCAGGACAAAATATATAAAACACCATGCATAGACCTTGAAATGCAAGCATATGTGGAGTTAAAGAGAACAGCACAAGATAGATAGCTGTGGAATGGAATGATCTGGTAGCTCATGGCAAAATTTATAAAACAAGCATGTACCTTAAAATTCTAACATAGGGAATTATAGAGAGCAGCACAAGATAATTTGCTGTGGATAATCAGAAAACTTCACGCCAGGCAAGGGCTGTGATACTTGATGATGAATTAATTTGTATATCCATGTTCTAGAGTAGGAGAGGAACAGACAAGTCAGTAGTAATATTTATGTCTACATCCTAGGGGAACAGAGGAAAAGTCAGGCAAGTGTTACTCTTTATCTGTAGTCTAGGGTAGGAGAGGAACAGACAAGTCAGTAGTAATATTTATGTCTACATCCTATGGGAACAGAGGAAAAGTCAGGCAAGTGTTACTCTTTATCTGTAGTCTAGGGTAGGAGAGGAACAGACAAGTCAGTAGTAATATTTATGTCTACATCCTAGGGGAACAGAGGAACAGTCAGGCAAGTGTTACTCTTTATCTGTAGTCTAGGGTAGGAGAGGAACAGACAAGTCAGTAGTAATATTTATGTCTACATCCTAGGGGAACAGAGGAACAGTCAGGCAAGTGTTACTCTTTATCTGTACAGTCTAAGGTAGGAGTGGATCAGCCATGTAAGGTGGTATTAATTAATTGTTACCTAAACATCCTGAGGTAGGAAAGCAGCATCTGGTTTTATTATCAGTAAACCATCTATCATGCGTTCAGTCCTTAACCTTGGCCTAGACATTGACCAACTGACCCGGATCCTGTCCTTGGTGGGGACGCCCGGTGAAGAACTAATGCACGAGATCAAGAGTAATGATGTAAGATGTTGCAATTAATCTCTGTTGTCATCATTTTGTAAATCATGATTCTTGCTGTGTCATCTTTTCTCTGTAGCTCATAATTCTTGCAAGAATAATGATGTGAAATGTTGCAGTTAATCTCTATTGTCATCATTTTGTAAATCATGATTCTTGCTGTGTCATCTTTTCTCTGTAGCTTATAATTCTTGCAAGAATAATGATGTAAAATGTTGCAGTTAATCTCTATTGTCATCATTTTGTAAATCATGATTCTTGCTGTGTCATCGTTTCTCTGCAGCTCATAATTCTTGCAAGAATAATGATGTAAAATGTTGCAGTTAATCTCTGTTGTCATCATTTTGTAAATCGTGATTCTTGCTGGGTCCAATTTTCTCTGTAGTTCATAATGCTTGCAAGAGGTATCTGTGGCCTAGGGGTAGTGAACAGTTTCAAAATCATTGACATACCAGGTTCGAGGCCATTTGGGAGCAGATTGCTTTGCATTGATTTTCACAATGCTATGAAAATGAGCCGTTCAGAAAGCAATGGCAGACTATAGAACATACAATTGTCTAGAAGATTGTAAACAACAAAAACATGCTAAGGTTGATTGCAACGTTCTGTAAAGGACATGAAGTATATTTTTTTTAAACCTTCTTGTTGTCTCTTATTTGTTATGTAGTTCATGATTGCTGAGAAGGCATCAGTGACCATAGAATGTTAGGGAATCAAATAGTGACAAGAGATTGTTAGAGAATCAAATAGTGACAAGAGATTGTTAGAGAATCAAATAGTGACGAGAGATTGTTAGAGAATCAAATAGTGACAAGAGATTGTTAGAGAATCAAATAGTGACAATAGAATGCTAGAAAATTAAATAGTGACAATAGAATGCTAGAGAATCAAATAGTGACAATGGATTGTTAGAGAATCAAATAATGACAATGGATTGTTAGAGAATCAAATAGTGACAATAGAATGTTAGAGAATCAAATAGTGACAAGAGATTGTTAGAGAATCAAATAGTGACAATAGAATGGTAGAGAATCAAATAGTGACAATAGAATGCTAGAGAATCAAATAGTGACAATGGATTGTTAGAGAATCAAGTAGTGACAATAGAATGCTAGAGAATCAAATAGTGACAATAGAATGTTAGGGAATCAAATAGTGACAATAGAATGTTAGGGAATCAAATAGTGACAAGAGATTGTTAGAGAATCAAATGGTGACAAGAGATTGTTAGAGAATCAAATAGTGACAATAGAATGCTAGAGAATCAAATAGTGACAATGGATTGTTAGAGAATCAAATAGTGACAATGGATTGTTAGAGAACCAAATAGTGACAATAGAATGTTAGAGAATCAAATAGTGACAAGAGATTGTTAGAGAATCAAATAGTGACAAGAGATTGTTAGAGAATCAAATAGTGACAATAGAATGCTAGAGAATCAAATAGTGACAATAGAATGCTAGAGAATCAAATAGTGACAATGGATTGTTAGAGAATCAAGTAGTGACAATAGAATGCTAGAGAATCAAATAGTGACAATAGAATGCTAGAGAATTAGATAGTTACAATAGAATGCTAGAGAATCAGATAGTTACAATAGAATGCTAGAGAATCAAATAGTGACAATAGAATGCTAGAGAATTAGATAGTTACAATAGAATACTAGAAAATCAGATGTTACGGTAGAATGCTAGAGAATCAGATAGTTACAATAGAATGCTAGAGAATCAGATAGTTACAATAGAATGCTAGAGAATCAGATAGTTACAATAGAATGCTAGAGAATCAGATAGTTAACAATAGAATGCTAGAGAATCAGATAGTTACAATAGAATGCTAGAGAATCAGATAGTTACAATAGAACGCTAGAGAATCAGATAGTTACAATAGAACGCTAGAGAATCAAATAGTGAAATAGAATGCTAGAGAATCAAATAGTGACAAGAGAATGTTAGAGAATCAAATAGTGTATAAAACTGTACATGTTTACATCAAATATTAATATAAAACTGTACATGTTTGCACCACTTATATAAAAGTGTATTCGCAGACATCACTTATTCTATAAGACTACATAAAATATTGCTGTGTAGACATGTTTCTCTGCACAGAGAATACAATGTTGTGTAGAGATGTTCCTTCACACAGGGAAAATACAATGTATAGAGATGTTCCTTCACACAGGGAGAATACCGTGTTGTGTAGAGATGCTCCTTCACACAGGGAGAATACAATGTTGTGTAGAGATGTTCCTTCACAGGGGAGAACACAATGTTGTGTAGAGATGTTCCTTCACACAGGGATAATACAGTGTTGTGTAGAGATGTTCCTTCACAAGGGAGAACACAATGTTGTGTAGAGATGTTCCTTCACACAGGGAGAATACCATGTTGTGTAGAGATGTTCCTTCACACAGGGAGAACACAACAATATGTAGGGATGTTCCTTCACACAGGGAGAATACAATGTTGTGTAGAGATGTTCCTTCACACTGGGAGAATACAATATTGTGTAGGGATGTTCCTTCACACAGGGAGAACACAACAATATGTAGGGATGTTCCTTCACACGGATAATACAATGTTGTGTAGAGATGTTCCTTCACACAGGGAGAATACAATATTGTGTAGGGATGTTCCTTCACACGGATAATACAATGTTGTGTAGAGATATTCCTTCACACTGGGAGAATACAATGTTGTGTGGAGATGTTCCTTCACACAGGGAGAATACAATGTTGTGTAGAGATGTTCCTTCACACAGGGAGAATACAATGTTGTGTGGAGATGTTCCTTCACACAGGGAGAATACAATGTTGTGTGGAGATGTTCCTTCTCACAGGGAGAATAGAATATTGTGTAGGGATGTTCCTTCACACAGGGAGAATACAATGTTGTGTAGAGATGTTCCTTCACACAGGTAGAATACAATGTTGTGTAGAGATGTTCCTTCACACAGGGAGAATACAATGTTGTGTAGAGATGTTCCTTCACACAGGGATAATATAATGTTGTGTAGAGATGTTCCTTCACACAGGGAGAATACAATGTTGTGTAGAGATGTTCCTTCACACAGGGAGAATACAATGTTGTGTGGAGATGTTCCTTCACACAGGGAGAATACAATATTGTGTAGGGATGTTCCTTCACACGGATAATACAATGTTGTGTAGAGATATTCCTTCACACAGGGAGAATACAATGTTGTGTGGAGATGTTCCTTCTCACAGGGAGAATACAATGTTGTGTAGAGATGTTCCTTCTCACAGGGAGAATACAATGTTGTGTAGGGATGTTCCTTCACACAGGGAGAATACAATATTGTGTAGGGATGTTTCTTCACACAGGTAGAATACAATGTTGTGTAGAGATGTTCCTTCACACAGGTAGAATACAATGTTGTGTAGAGATGTTCCTTCACACAGGGAAAATACAATGTATAGAGATGTTCCTTCACACAGGGAGAATACAATGTTGTGTAGAGATGTTCCTTCACACAGGGAGAATACAGTGTTGTATGGAGATGTTCGTTCACATGTTAGTAAAACTGAATCACATGTTCTGTCTCCACTTGTAGGCAAGGATGTTCATCAAGTCTCTCCCTCACATGCGGAAGAAAGATTTCAAGGAAGTATTTGTGGGAGCTAATCCTTTAGGTATGTGTCTTTTATTTTACTCACCCCCCCCCCCCCCACTTCTCCTCTCATTTTGCTCTGTAACACACCCCACAAACCAGTAGGAAATCCTTTCCAGCACACCATGCGATTCTTTATAAATGTGTATCTTTTACATTTTATAATTAAAAATAATGTGTTCCCTTAGTGAATTTAAATACAGACACCATAAACAATATATTGCACGATTTATTGCCTGGCATATTTCGCTGCATCTCGTCAGGTACCTACTGCAGTTATATATCATATGAAGTGGACAACTAAATTATACTTTGTATGGCATCAATGTTTAAATTTTCTTGTTTCTATTGATTGAGGAGGATAGTGAGTTTTTTTTATATTATTCTGATCTGGTCTTGCTTTTGATCCACCATCACACAGGGTTAACTTTTGGGATCTTGTCTAGTGTAAGGTTTTGATCTCTGCTGTTTTACTACCCAGCCTGTACATTAAACCATGGATTATATTGACCTTATGGGTACATGTATTTAATTTTGTGGCACACCTGCGAAGTTGATGGTGAACTGTGCTGGTAATACCAGGAGCACCTCCGGGCATGGGTTTGACACCTGGGCGTGTCACTTGCCAAAGTGAGGAAAAGATTGGCCGCTTATTCCTCCCTGTTCTGAGACCTTCAAAATGTGATGGCACTAGCAAGAAACTGTTTCAGGACAAGCAAACAAAATTACAACCAACTCTCGAAGATTAACCATATGTTATATTGATCACTTGGCTGCCTGTGTACTGTCACCTCACAACCATTCTTAACTTTTTGTGTACTGTCACCTCACAACTATTCTTTACTTCTTGTGTACTGTCACCTCACAACCATTCTTAACTTTTTGTGTACTGTCACCTCACAATGATTCTTTACTTCTTGTGTACTGTCACCTCACAACCATTCTTTACTTCTTGTTCTTGCCTACTGTCACCTTACAACCATTCTTTACTTCTTCTATACTGTCACCTCACAACCATTCTTTACTTCTTGTGTACTGTCACCTCACAACCATTCTTTACTTCTTGTGTACTGTCACCTCACAACCATTCTTTACTTCTTGTTTACTGTCACCTCACAACCATTCTTTACTTCTTGTGTACTGTCACCTCACAACCATTCTTTACTTCTTGTGTACTGTCACCTTACAACCATTCTTTACTTCTTGCCTACTGTCACCTTACAACCATTCTTTACTTCTTGTGTACTGTCACCTCACAACCATTCTTTACTTCTTGTGTACTGTCACCTCACAACCATTCTTTACTTCTTGTGTACTGTCACCTCACAACCATTCTTTACTTCTTGTGTACTGTCACCTCACAACCATTCTTTACTTCTTGCGTACTGTCACCTCACAACCATTCTTTACTTCTTGCCTACTGTCACCTCACAACCATTCTTTACTTCTTGTGTACTGTCACCTCACAACCATTCTTTACTTCTTGTGTACTGTCACCTCACAACCATTCTTTACTTCTTGCGTACTGTCACCTCACAACCATTCTTTACTTCTTGCGTACTGTCACCTCACAACCATTCTTTACTTCTTGTGTACTGTCACCTCACAACCATTCTTTACTTCTTGTGTACTGTCACCTCATAACCATTCTTTACTTCTTGCCTACTGTCACCTCACAACCATTCTTTACTTCTTGCCTACTGTCACCTCACAACCATTCTTTACTTCTTGCCTACTGTCACCTCACAACCATTCTTAACTTGTGTACTGTCACCTCACAACCATTCTTTACTTCTTGCCTACTGTCACCTCACAACCATTCTTAACTTGTGTACTGTCACCTCATAACCATTCTTTACTTCTTGCCTACTGTCACCTCACAACCATTCTTTACTTCTTGTGTACTGTCACCTCACAACCATTCTTTACTTCTTGTGTACTGTCATCTCACAACCATTCTTTACTTCTTGTTCTTGCCTACTGTCACCTGACAACCATTCTTTACTTCTTCTGTACTGTCACCTGGCAACCATTCTTTACTTCTTGTTCCTGCCTATTGTGACCTGACAACCATTCTTTACTTCTTGTTCCTGCCTATTGTCACCTGACAACCATTCTTTACTTCTTGTTCTTGCCTACTGTCACCTGACAACCATTCTTTACTTCTTGTGTACTGTCACCTGACAGCCATTCTTTACTTCTTGTTCCTGCCTATTGTCACCTGACAACCATTCTTTACTTCTTGTGTACGGTCACCTGACAGGCATTCTTTACTTCTTGTGTACTGTCACCTGACAGCCATTCTTTACTTCTTGTTCCTGCCTATTGTCACCTGACAACCATTCTTTACTTCTTGTGTACTGTCACCTGACAGGCATTCTTTACTTCTTGTTCCTGCCTATTGTCACCTGACAACCATTCTTTACTTCTTGTGTACTGTCACCTGAAGCCATTCTTTACTTCTTGTTTACTGTCACCTGAAGCCATTCTTTACTTCTTGTGTACTGTCACCTGACAGCCATTCTTTACTTCTTGTTCCTGCCTATTGTCACCTGACAACCATTCTTTACTTCTTGTGTACTGTCACCTGAAGCCATTCTTTACTTCTTGTGTACTGTCACCTGACAGCCATTCTTTACTTCTTGTTCCTGCCTATTGTCACCTGAAGCCATTCTTTACTTCTTGTGTACTGTCACCTGAAGCCATTCTTTACTTCTTGTGTACTGTCACCTGAAGCCATTCTTTACTTCTTGTGTACTGTCACCTGAAGCCATTCTTTACTTCTTGTGTACTGTCAAATACACAAGCATTATTTTGTTCTTGTCACCTGGCAGCCATTCTTTACTTCTTGTGTACTGTCACCTGACAGTCATTCTTTACTTCTTGTGTACTGTCACCTGACAGCCATTCTTTACTTCTTGTGTACTGTCACCTGACAGCCATTCTTTACTTCTTGTGTACTGTCACCTGAAGCCATTCTTTACTTCTTGTGTACTGTCAAATACACAAGCATTATTTTGTTCTTGTCACCTGACAGCCATTCTTTACTTCTTGTGTACTGTCACCTGACAGTCATTCTTTACTTCTTGTGTACTGTCACCTGACAGCCATTCTTTACTTCTTGTGTACTGTCACCTGACAGCCATTCTTTACTTCTTGTGTACTGTCACCTGACAACCATTCTTTACTTCTGTTTTACTGTTGCCTTGCACCGATTCTTTACTTCTTGTTATTTTTGTGTCGCCTAGAAATGATTCATTACTTCTAGTTATTTATTATTATTCCATCTATAAGTTCTCTTATATTTAACTGCAAATATGTCACTCCAGCTGCAAATTCTCTATTATTTAATTGCATATCTGTCACTTCAGCTGTGAACCTTCTGGAGAGAATGCTGGACCTGAACACAAAAACCAGATTGGATGCCACCCAGGCTCTGGCTCATGAGTATCTCAAGCAGTATTCAGATCCCCAAGATGAGCCAATCTCCGGGAAGTATGACCAGTCGTTTGAGGACCTGGAGCTCAGTATAAATGACTGGAAAAGTAAGTGCCTCACTTCTAGCAGAGAGAATGAGTTCAGTGGTGTCATTTATAGTAGAGAGAATGACGTCAACAGCGTCATTTATAGCAGAGAATGGGTTCAATGGTGACATTTATAGTGAAGAGAATTACTTCAAGTCATTTATAGCGGAGATAATGAGTTTAACAGTGCCATTTATAGTAGACAGAATTAGTTTAACTGTGCCATTTATAGTTGACAGAATGAATTTAAACAGTGTCATTTATAGTAGAGAGAATGAGTCCAACAGTGTCATTTATAGTTTTAGAAAGTTAGTTGCATGTTCTTTACAGGATGCCGCAATCAATCCCAGAATTTGTTTTATTGTTTGTGATTTTACGGGGCAAATTTTATGTTCAGGAGTTTGGCATTGCTTTCTGAATGACAGACACTCATCCCATTTCATATGTTAGGGAATTGTGGAATGCATTCACTACTCCTAAGCCACAGCACTAGCTATACATTTATAGTATAGAGAGTTAATTCAAGTGTTATTTATATAGTAGAGAGCATGAGTTCGACAGTGTCAATTATAGTAGAGAGGCTGGGTTCAATAGTGTCATTTATAGTTGAGAATGGGTTCGACAGTGGCAATTATAGTAGAAAGAATTGGTTCACAGTGTCATTTATAGTAGAGTGAATGGGTTCAACAGTGTCATTTATAGTAGAGAGAATAGGTTCAACAGTCATTTATAGTAGAGAGAATGGGTTCAACAGTGTCATTTATAGTAGAGAGAATGGGTTCAACAGTGTCATTTATAGTAGAGAGAATGAGTTCAACAGTGTCATTTATAGTAGAGAGAATGAGTTCAACAATGTCATTTATAGTAGAGAGAATGGGTTCAACAATTTCATTTAATTGTCCTGGGCTCATAGGTCAATGTAAAACAATTATGGCCCAGGCTCCTGAAGGTCTTTGCTAATTGTTTCATACACCAGGTTTGAACATAAATGGTGTACGTTGTACAACTTTCATGGAGCCACAGCAAAGCTGACTAGTTGAACAACACAGGTTGTTGGAACATTGGCGACAACATGAAGAACTTTCTTTCTTGCACACCACTGTAGAAATGATTCCCGCAGAAGTCGGATGTGTCGGCCTCACGGCGCAAGAACGCAGCTCTGCTGTAAACGGGCACAACGCAATTACGTCCGAGAAAAAACTCCGGATGAACGCAGAAGAAGAAGAAGAAGAAGAAATTATTCTCCGGTGGCTCATTTTAACTTACCTCCTGAGCCGGGGTTTGGCTGCGATGCAAGTGATGGTGGCAGCAAGCTGTGAGCAGGACCATCTATGTCTTCTATACGAGGGGATGGTCATGTCTGTTTTTGAGTATGCGGTAGCGATCCTGACTCTCAGCCGTAAGCAGATAGAAAGGATGGAAAGGATACAGAACGAAGCTGTGCGTATTATTCTTGGATGTACAAGAGATACAGCATGCAGGGCCATGCGCTACTTTCTTGATTGTCCAACCATTGAAGACAGAATAAAAATTTGCAGAGCACATGCCTACCTCAGAGTTAACGAAAACACACAACATCCACTGCATAGTTAAATTATGAAGGTAAAGGTCAACAAGTTAAAAATAGGAAGGTCATGGATGGGTCAAGCTGAAGACATATTTCAACAGGTGTGTTCACTTGAGCACTTAGAACCTGGCGAGGAGTGGGTACAAGTGCCAACAGATTTCTGTACATCCTTTTCAGTTTGCATCCAACTAGACAGAAATTTGCAGACAAGAAAATCTGGCTACTGTTGAGGCGGAAGTACAAACGTTGATTTTCGAGAGTTCGTTAGATGATGATACTGTCATTTACACAGATGGGTCGGTCGTCCGACATGTGAGAAGCTCATGGGCTTTACGGCTCAGACCGGAGGGAGAATTGTGGAGGAGGACTCTGGTCTTTTGCTGTGACCACAAGTAGCCTGACCATGGAAGTCATGGCAGTAAGTAAAGCAATAACATGGCTCGAGACACAGACATTCACTAGGGCATGTTTCCTTTGTGACTCAATGAACATGCTCAAGAGGATAGAGATGTGGTGGATCCGAAGAGAGTCGTTGCTGTCTCTGGAGCGGTCTCGGCTGGTAAAGATTAGTTTCATCTTCGTGCCAGGGCATGCGGGAGTACAAGGAAATGAGCGGGCTGATAAGCTCGCAGGTGAGGCTACTGTGGAGGGCGGACGCGCCATGGACCAGGCTGACATTCTGAATGCTCTACGAGAAGTAAGATTATTTTGCGAGAATCAAGTGATGACTGTGAATCTACAACCACGGTCAGACTGCGAGAACAGCAAATTAAAAGAGGTGTGGTCAAACAAGAACACTACGCAGGAAGCCAAAGAAGATTGATAAACCAGCATAAAACTGGTGTTGTTAGCCGCAACACGCTACGGGATTTGCTGAGGAGGGGATCACTTATGGATGAGGATGATCTGTCGACTAACTTACCTCCCAAGAGTGGCTGGGGAGACACCACTGATTCACGAGGCTGGTAATTTGTATTCAAAATATTAATACACCAGGTTGACCCTGTTTCTCTAATGCGTTTCCCCTTCTGTCATTCCATTATACCCCCAGAAACAGGATATGACATCACTGCACTCAGGACGTTCCCATATATATATATATATATATATATATATATATATATATATATATATATATATATATATCGACGACCCGGCCCGGCTTCGCCCAGTCCCTGGCGGGGAGCGTCTCATTTAATTTAAATACATTTCTCTAAGCGCACAGAGTACGCGTTCGGCCCCTGCTCCCGTTCCCATTGCTCGTCTGTTTCTGATGCTCCCTTTCCCGTTCCCGTTGCTCATATTTCAGTTGGATCCGCGGGAATGAGAATAACATCTGTAAAAAATTTCATCTCAATCGGATGGACCGTTCGGGAACGCACAAAGGACACACACACAAAGAAACATTACTGTTTATAACTAATTTCTGGTTTAATCAGAGAGTGAGTTCCCTTGGAGCAAGATAGCGAGCCTGTTTCTGAGGCTCGTAATGCCTTTTTCTTTCGTGCTTGAGGAAAAATTGTTGAATTTAAGTGCACAAACTATGTCAGTTGGCTCCGCAGGAGCGAGAACATCTGTACAAAATTTCATCTCAATCAGATGGACCGTTCGGGAACGCATAAAGGACAAACAAACATTGTCTTATATATATATATATATATATATATATATATATATATATATATATATATATATATATATATATATATGGCATTGATAATACACATTGGGAGCAAGTCGCCGCTGAACGCGTTGCATGGAGGGCAAACATCAGAAATGGAATAAAGACAAAGGAGAAAATTATTGCAGATAAGTCACACACCGAGCGTTTGAGACGTAAGATGGTGCATGATGGTGGAAATGACCACGTGTTCACATGCACCCACTGAACGGACATTTACAGCGCAAATTGGCCTTATCAGTCACTTTCGCTACCGCCATAGGTAAAAGTTATTATGCCTTTTTAAAGCACACACTATCGTCTGTCAAGACGGCAAGGTGCCAATGATATATATATACACTCTTCAAAACAAGAAACGCAACATTTTTGGTGTTACTTTTACAAAAGATATTCGCTGATTGGACATCAGTCAACCTATTGACTGTAACCATCTGGTCATGAACTTCTCATGGTTACCTGAATTGTACTCACCTCATGATCCGTGAGGTCAAGGTCAAAACAACATTTTTGACAATAACTCATGCCAGGTTCATGATAATCCAGTGAAACTTACTGAACACAAAACTCTCTGGCCATATTATTGAATGCCTATAAAAGATTGACGCTCCTCTAATAAATTCAGTTGAAAATTAAATGCGCAAGTATGGCTCATCTCACTACAGAACAACGACTCATCATCATTAGACGTTTACAGGCTGGACAGTCACAAAGTGTAGTAGCCAGAGAATTTAATGTGGTTAGAAGCACCATTAGTTGCCTTTGGAGGCGATTTCAAGAAACTGGCTCAGTGGCAGACTGGCCGCGCAGTGGAAGACCCAGAATCACAACTGCTGCCGAAGACCGCTTCATACGGTTGTGTCACGCTTGTGTTGGTACAAGTTTGCAATTGAAACTGCAGTAATGTTGCGCTTCTGTTTTTTTAACAGTATATATATATATATATAAATCCATTCTTTTGTTTGTTTTTTAGAACTGGTGTGGAATGAGCTGGAGAATTTTACGCCAATGTCAGCATCATGTTAGCAGCGACATCAGCCCCATGTTGGCAGCAGTATGGTCATCAACTAACAGGTGTACTAGAGCTGCTCTCTGAGGATGCAGCATTGTGTTCAACAGCTACAGCATATATGTTTTAGTGTGTAAGAGAGATGTGTGAGTGAGTGCTCAGATAAATGTGATGGAATGAGTGTGTGGGTATAAGTGTGTGAGTGAATGTTGAAGTATGTATATGTGTGAGTGTAAGAGGGTGGATGTATGCAAACAGAACGATGTGTGAGTGCATGCACAGATGAATGTGATAGAATGAGTGTGAGTGAATGTGTACGTTGAAGTGTGTATATATGAGAGGGTGGATGTGTGCAAACATACATCAAGTGTTGGTGAGTGTGTATGTATAAGGAAGTGTGAGTATGTACGAGGTCAATTAAAAGAAAGTGATGTACCTGTGGCCAGGAAAAACAGTTACTCACCTGGGGGTCTGAGGCCAGAATTCTCATCAGAGTACTCTCCTTGGGACTGTACACACTTCTCACAACAGTCCCAACATTGTTGGAAGATTTTAGGAAGGCCTGTTGGGAATAGATTACAGGGTGGCTGTCGCTTTCAACATGAACATCGGGTTCTTTTCAAAGGCATTTTCACCTTGGGGCTCAGCCAAAATTTACAAGAGGTGATGTTAGGAGAAGAGGAGGCTTGGTGAACAAAAGAAATATTGTGTTTGACCAAGAAATTCTTAAATTGAAGCCAAGAATCGGTGGTTGCTGTGATGGAGTTGTGGGCGGGAGAGAGATTTGTCTTCAGTGTATCATTGTTTGTCATGTGATCTTGCTGCAACTACAGGCCAGTTAAGCTTGTGTGAAAGGTCTAGAAACATTAACCAGATGATTCCTGGCAGTGAGCAGGGTGGCTATGGAATTACAGATTGGTGAATTATCTTCTTTGTCTTAAAATGTGACATTTAGACTTGTGAATTGATTTATTCTTTGGTTTAGAGTGTTATACTGAGGCTTGAGAGGCATCAAGCTTTACATTTGAATATTATATTTGTGATGAATGAGTTTCCGTGGTTTAAAGTTTAATACATAGATTACAAAATTTGTAGAGCCAGATTTTAACATCTGTTGATGTGTATATATATTTTACACATCTGCTGTATGTGTGTTTTATCATTTGATGATGTGTATGTAATAGAGGTTGAACATCTGTTGATGTTTGTGTGTTAACGTATGGGTTAAACAAATATACATGTGTGTGTGCGCGTACATGTGGTTTTTTTTAAATGCACACACATGTGTATATCTTTTATATATTTGTATGTATAGGTGTGGCTTAACATCTCTGAATTATGTAGGAGATGTGAGTGTTGGGTTGCTTTGGATGGTGGCAAAGATCATAGGTTGTGTGCTGCTACAAGCATGATTGTAGAGATCAGTTTGTAACTAGTTGCATGATTATAGAAATCACAGTGTGTATATTACCGACGGCAACATGACGGAGATCACTCGTGTATTACTACAGGCATGATTGTAGAGATCACAGTTTCTATGTTAATAGTGACATGATTGTAGGGATCGCAGTTTGTGTGTTAATAGTATCACTATGACAGAGATCACAGTTTGTATTTTACTTTTGGGATGTGGACTGAAATCACAACCCACGGGAAGGTTAACATGGTCAACAAATGCGCGCATAAGTCGGATGTGTCAGCCTAACAGCGCAGAACACAGCTCTGATGTAAACAGGCACAACGCAATCATGTCCGGAAAAAAAACTTCGGATGAACGCAGAAGAAAAAGGAATCACAACCATTGGTGGCATTGTAGTTTGTAAATATTCTTGAACACACAGATGAAATGTTGATGCTTCTACTGACACTATATGTCAGTGTAAAATATTGAGTATACTGACTTATGCTTGAACTTATTTCTAATATGAAGTTTTAATATTGCTACAGTTACAGAAATTCTGAAAGTTACTCTTTCAGTATTTTTGTCCATGACAATCTTGACAGGAATTGAGAATGTGTATATTACTGTGTTGACATAATTAATATTGACATGGTATTGACAACATCAGTGGGCAAGTTGGTGTAATGGTTGGGATGTAAGACTGATAATATCATAATCATGATCGCACGACAGATTGATTCTAGCTATCATTGTTTGCTGAGAGGGGGTGTGCATGCATGGCCTCCTATTCCTCCGTGCACTCAGGCCTACAGAGGTGTGATGGCTCCTAATATTTCACATAACCACACGGAGTTCCTGCCACATGATGTGTTTTTGTTTTTATTCTTGACAACATCAATAACATTGTTGTTTGGTGGAGGTGCATCACTAATGTTATCTGTGGTAGTGATGCCATTAATGTTCGAATGTGATGTGGTGACTTTAGCATTGGCAATTGACAGTGATACCACTAATTTTGGCATTTGATGGTGTTGGCTGTAATGTTGTCATGATGGTGAGGATATTAATGTTGGCATGTGATAGTGATGTCGTTAACATTGACGTATGCCAGTCGATGCCATTAATGTTAGCATGTGATCACGATGGCATTCATATTGGTATATGATGACATTTGATAGTGATGACATTAATGTGAGCGAACGACAATGGTGGCATTGATGTTTGTATATAACAAAGTTGACATGAATAATGCTCATAGTTTACTGTATTGCTCACTCAACCACAGTTCTTGTTTAAGCTAGATGACTGCAGCTGACTTGTGTTTGTTTGCTTGTGCTCAAAGACTGGCTGATGTGTTTCTGGAGATGTCTTTACAAGTATAGTTTGAGTTGCATTTACAAGAATAGTTTGTGCAATCCTGTCTTCTCATTGTATAGGGCATGTTAACTGTAAACATTGTTTCAGATGTTTTAAACTTATAGATAGATGTCTTATTTTTATGTAGCCCCAGGTGGCATGCTCGGGCACATTTTGTTGCATTAGGTTTTAGTTTTCCGTGGGTGGCATGGTGTGTTTAAATGATTCAAGATATGATGTTTTGTTTTCTTGTCTTAGAGAATGGCATAAGAAAGATATAAACATGGTCACAGTGTTCCCTGACTGTTTGGATGAACATTGAACTGTGTTTCTGTCAGTGTGTTTGTGCTTCTCTGAGTTGACCAGTCTGAATTGTCTCTTGATCACTGCCATGATTTTGTGACAATATATTCCATGGAGAAACCTTTGTGGAATAAGAGATTGATGGTCAGGGTTAACTGTTCTTTTATTTAGTAGGAAATCTGACATATTTAGTAAATAAGAGTTGTATTTACAGTGTTTCAAAAAATATCCTATTTGGTCATCGATCGGGTAAAACATGTTTATGCTTCAACAAAGTACACCATGATTTATTTTTACTCTGGGCATTTCCATTAGAAGAGGACAGTCCACATTCTTTTGGTATGTCGTTATACGGGGAAAACTAGAGTATGTCATCACAACAGAGAAAGTTGGGGGGGGGGGGGGGGACAAAAGAGAAGTTGCTGGACAGCATGATATCATAGCATGGTAGAAAAGCAGTATCAGAATTGATTGACAGTACATGAGATAGAAGGCTGTGGACAGACATGGACTATAAGAAGAAGCATATGATACTGGTGGCTGTTTTCTGCTCATGTATGCCTGTTTTCCATGGGAAGATACATCTTGCTGTATCCATTGGAGGATTCTTCTTGACCTATCCAAAGGAATATATAACTCTTGACCTATCCATAGGAATATACATCTTGACCTATCCATTGTAAGATTCTTCTTGACTTATACATTGGAAGACATGGCTTGACCTGTCAATTGGAAGATAATTTTGACCTGCTCATTGGAAGATACATCTTGACGTATCCATTGGATATTACCTCTTGTACAAAGCACATGACATCATTTCTCAGCTGTAGAGTCAGGTTGGTTTGTTTTCATTGTGACTTCTGTACCATTGATGGTAACAGGAGTTTTGTTTTCTAGCATGGGGAGTAAAAGGCAGTTGTCACATTGTGTAAGGCTAGAATTTTCTTTTAAAATTTCAGTCTTGCCGAGGATTGAGCTCACATGCCACAATATATGAGCAGGCAATCTGAAAACTTAACCGCCTGTTCTTCAGTACAGTAATATATGTTAGTTAGTTAGTTAGTTAGTCTTTCCTTTTGAGCCTAAGGCGGCGCATAGGGCAGAAGTCCTGTCTCTCCATGCTTGTTACTACCACATTATATATGTTATTGCCACATATCACTGTAACCATGTTATTATCACTCCTGTTGGCCAGGCTTAGTTATCTGGTTGGATTTTTAAGATTTGTACATATTTTATATCAGCTTTATTGACATATTTGCCCTTGTGTGGTTTTATATTCAATGTACAAGTTGTGTTTAACTTTCCTTTTACTTGTTTGTTTTGTGTGTCTGTATGTAAATAATAATATTATTAAACAAAATTTAACTGTGTAACTATATAAAGTATCTAGTGAATTTTGTCATACATCTCTGTTGCTATAGAAGTATGTATGCCATCGGGATTGTGCTTGTGGTATGAATTTATTTCATCAATCATTCCTCTCTTTCCCACACTCTCACTCCCTTTTCCTTTGCCTTATGATGTATGTTGGTGTGAGCCTAACCTGACTATTGGTTTAGGTCTAATGTCTGCTGGTTTTGATCTAATCTGTCTCCTCGTTTAGGTCTAATACTATCTGCTGGTTGAGTTGAGTTGAGCTAAGAACTGACATAACTGCACTCAAGACATTCCCATATGTGATTCGTCCCCTCTTTCAACAGCCAGCAAAGAGTCACACTACTAATCATTCCCACCTTTATCTGATTGAAAGTTCTCCTGATATTCCCTCTCAGTTTTGAGATTCTACCAGAATTCCTTTCAATCCCTCGCAATCTCATCCTTTCCACATATGGGTTCTCAATCTGTTCCCCTGTCTTCTCCACCTGGTCCCATGGGCGCATGACCACCTCTCCTTTGTCCATAGGTATCAGTTATCAGTTGGGGTATCGTCATTGCACTCCGGACAGGTCCATAGGTGCTCAGATCCTCCCCCTAGCATATGCATCAGCGTCTGGTGGCTAATAGTGCCAGTTCTGTGTTGGTTGATGAGGCACCTCATTTTCCCGATGTACCTCTCGTGTCTGGCTGTGCCAATTCTTACTCCCAAGTCTCTCATCCTGGACAACGAAGTCCTCTGTTCTCAACATCTCTTTAAGGATGTTAATAACATCGGCGCAATTCATGGGCTGGCCATCTGCAGGGGATGCAGAGCCAGCCAGTTTGTCCATAGGTAATCTACCACCAAGAGGTGCATCCCCTGCCAGTCTATCAGCCTGTTCATTCCCGCGCACTCCCGCATGGCCAGGACAAAAAATCCATACAGTTCTCACAGTCTGTGACCTCTGAAGCAAGTTAAGCCATTCTAACCATCGGAATGCCACTGTGACCTCTTCCACCTTCATTCTCATGCTGGAGGTCGTAGCCTTATATGCCAGACTCTCCTTTGTTAAGAATTGTCCATTAGCCTTCGCAATGAAACCCCACACACTCCATCTGTTTCTCACCACTGACCCATCTGTATAGATCACTGTCACCTTGATGTGTGTTACTCTGGATCAGTTGTTGCACCTCAAACTGTGCAGCCTGCTGCCCATTCTCTGCACTCGCGACGCAATGTTACTATTACATTGTGCCTGATATGGCACAAGACTGTTTAGAATTTTCTCTTGCTGTCTTTCTCTATCTCTTTTTACACAAATCTTTCTAGTTGTCACATGTTCCAGCTTTTGTCTTCTCATAATATGACCAAAACATTATGACTGCCTCTCTCTTATGTTTGTGATAAGTTGACTCCCTCAAAATGTCCAAATTACTAATTTTGGCTGTCCAAGGAATTTTCAGCATTTTTCTATTAAACCATAACTCCAAAGCTCCCCAGGGATTTTTTTTCGCTTGTCCATGATTTACAGCCATATATTAGAACTGGCTCTATGTAACATGCAAACATTATTTTGCTAACCTCCAATAACAAGGAATTATGGCATAAAAAGTTCTTCATTTGATAGAATGCAGTTTTTCTTGTCGTATTCTGTTCTGTATCTGATTTAAAGGAAACGCATCACAAGCATCACACCTAGTTATGCACCTCACATGTCCTTGTGTCCAACAAGTGTGTGGCACAAGTGTGTGTCACGTTTGCTTCCTCTAGACAGGTTCCATCCGAGGTAACAGGCTCTTGATTTTATATTTTATTTTTGTAAATTTATGTAATGCATCTTCCTTCAGATGTTATTCGTGTGCCTAGATATTTGAATTTCTGCACCTTCTTCCCCCCCCCCCCCCAATATTAGTTACTGCAATTGTACATTTAGGCACTATATGTTTCTCATATATCACCATGATATCAATCTTCCTAGTATTCAAGCTAAAGTCCATTTTATCATTTTCTATAACCACTTTTTGAGCATGTGTGAAATATTCAGTGACCAGTTACCCATGTGTTTGAAGCTGTGTTGTAAAACTATTCTTGAAATAATCAAAAAGCAAAGACTCTCATGGTTTGGTCACACCCTGAAACATTAAGAAATGCCAAAAAGAGTTCTTGAAGGCATAATACTGAAGGAAAGAGGAAGTTGTGAACCAAGGACAATATTTATAAAACATATTATGCACAAATCTATGAATATAGTCTTATGTGGAATTTTTAAAAAGTGGCACAAAACACACAAGTATAGGATGGCATGATCAGGAAGCTTCATGACCAGCCTTAGGGGTGAAATACTCTCAGACTGGTCATCAGGTCAGATGTATCACGACCAGCCTTAGGGGTGAAATACTCTCAGACTGGTCATCAGGTCAGATGGTGTATCATGACCAGCCTTAGGGGTGAAATACTCGAAGACTGGTCATCAGGTCAGATGGTGTATCATGACCAGCCTTAGGGGTGAAATACTCTCAGACTGGTCATCAGGTCAGATGGTGTATCATGACCAGCCTTAGGGGTGAAATACTCGAAGACTGGTCATCAGGTCAGATGTATCACGACCAGCCTTTGGGGTGAAATACTCTCAGACTGGTCATCAGGTCAGATGGTGTATCATGACCAGCCTTAGGGGTGAAATACTCAAAGACTGGTCATCAGGTCAGATGTATCATGACCAGCCTTAGGGGTGAAATACTCAAAGACTGGTCATCAGGTCAGATGGTGTATCACGACCAGCCTTAGGGGTGAAATACTCTCAGACTGGTCATCAGGTCAGATGGTGTATCATGACCAGCCTTAGGGGTGAAATACTCGAAGACTGGTCATCAGGTCAGATGGTGTGTCACGGCCAGCCTTAGGGGTGAAATACTCGAAGACTGGTCATCAGGTCAGATGGTGTATCACGACCACCCACACTTATCACATGGCGTATGATGATGATAAAATCAGTGTTTGAGTATATGTGAAACATTCATGTACCAATTATCCCTGTATATGAAACTGTGAAACATTAGTTTAACGTTTATCACTGTGTTTGAATGAATCTGTTATAAACTGACAGGTTATTTGTGTTTGAGAATATGGGAAACATTAAGTTAATAGTTTTAACCAGGTTATTGTATGCTTCTTTAGTTTGTATTCAGTGTCATTCATGCCATTGTACATGTGTAATTGGTGGCATTTGTGTCATTATACATGCTTAATTAGTGTTGTTCTTGCAATTTACAATTAAATTGAATCAAATTGCTGTACAATATCAAAGCAACCACAGTTGATTGTTTACTGCTGAAACAAAACTGAGTGAGCACAAGTTTGTACATAGATGACATTCACTGAGAACTGCACATGAGTAATCAATTTTCGTGGAGCCATCTTGAGAAATATTTGCCCAAATGTGTGTGTTACCTTCTGACTGAATGAAATAATAAACTAATTATCTTCTGATATTGTTATTGGGTTTTTCTTGTCTTCTATCCCTTTGTGGAGCGTGGGTCCTCACCCATTCCACATTATTAACCTATCCTATCTTATGCTATCTCTTATGTTTCATTCCATGTCTCTTCCATAGTTCCATCTCTGTCTCTCATTCTTTTATCCATGATGAGGTATTTGTTGATGTTAATCCTGTGGAGTACATTGTACAGGGATATAAAGAATAGTATCAATACTGACCCTAATTTAGTCCAGTACCATGTCGCACAACTGTATGAGGTAAGTACTACAGAAGTAGCTTGGAGCTTCAACACAAGCTTACAGAGTGCTACAGTGCCATAGAACTGGTTCCATAGTCACTTGTGACCATTATTTAAACCCGGAAAAGATGCTTCATTGCCAACATGTAAGTCGTCCTTTCTTCATTATAAAGCCATGCTCGTCACGGCATTCATGGCTCAGCAGCTATCAGGTTCACTACTTTATAAAATGTGTATAGAAACTACTAGAAATATCTTAATACGTCAGCTGACCCATCAACCTTTTACTTCAAATCGTGACATAACTACACCAGACCTGGTTTTCGTTCACCGGTTCGCGAGTGAAACATTACACGAGTTATTGGGAAACAATTCTGACTGTAAAACATCAGCTTGTTAGTGAAAGCAGCACCCTCTCGAGGTGGAACTACAAGAAGGCAAACTGGACAATGTACAAACATGACACCGGCATACTGGTTAGAAATCAGAATTTAGTTAAAAGATATAAATAAAATAGTTTCAGAGTTCAGCAAATGTATACTAGTTAGTTGTATATCCTGTAAAGGATATGCAACCACCCCAGCATAGTTTTTTTTGCTGTTGTGATCTCTTGGCAAGTTTACGTTCAGTAGTTTGCCATTGCTTTCAGAATGACCAGCACCCATACCATTTTGTAAAAAAGCCAATTCGCCCGCAGCTGTGTTTCGAACGCGGGTATATGGGATTATGAACTGCGTCCTTAACTCCTTCGCCATGGAGCTGTATACTACATACAGTATAAAAGTCATAACCACAAGTGCTCGTAAGCAATATAAATTCTACTGGAACAGTGAATTAGAGTGCAACTAAACAATGTTGTCTCCATGTGATGATGAAGTCCAGCTGATGCCAATGGCCGGATCTTGGATGTTTCCATGATGCAGCTCTTTTGTTTTAAAAAAAAGGAGTTTGTAATACATAGGTCATTTCTGGTGCAATGCTCCAGCAGCCTTTGCCCATTTCATTCATGTGACCGATGTTGTATTTTCCAAGGCACACTGGCCATGAACTCAAAAATCACCGAGCATATAAATGTAGTCGGATTTTGGAACTGCCTTGATCACAGAGTCCACCTCCTCATAGAACGAATCCTTCATATCATCAGGGGAAGTGAGTGTCAGTTAATATGCAGTGGTAATGGTGGCAAAACCACAAGAGGTTGCCAAGCACAGGGATAATAGTCTTTCATTACCTCCAGTTGGAATTTCAATCATTCCCAGTAGCGACATCAATCACAGTCGTTTTTCTCACATTGTTAATATTCGTCAAGTCAGTGGAAAATCCTGGACACATGGTTCTTATGTTTCAGGTTCCAAGCTGTAGCTTGAGGTTTCTATTTTTCTTTTTTTTTTTAGTAGTACCTGGTGCATTGGTTTTACAGCCTGCGATGCAGATTTTGTCCTAGCCCCAAGCACCCATTGAAGCAGGCAGGCTGTGGCGGATCAGCACCCAATTGGCCGTGGGCTGCCCAGCTTGAGGCAGGTGGTAGCTGATGAGTGACACCTGTAGGTGTCTCCCACCGTCAGAGGCAACCCATGGCGCCCCACGTCTACGCCAATTGACAAGGACTTAAACCCGTAACTGCTACCTCTCGCTTTGATTCCGAGACCAGTTAAGTCCAGGGATGGAGTTATTGCCTCTCCATAGCACAAAGCCTGGGCTGAAATATAGAGACCATGTGTTGTCAGTGCAGCATGATCCCTCTCTCTGCCTGTCTAGTTCACTCCAGAGGAAAGATAACAGCAATACATCTGGAACAAGACAAGCTGCAGAAGTTACCAGATCAGCAAAGCAATGCTCTAACTGTCCGCCTGTCGGAGCTTCGATCCTAGACCAACTGCCAACCAAGGCTTGGGGCCTGGTCTGCCCTGCCATGACATTTTGTCTTTAAGTTGCATTTCCTCGCGCCAGGATAAGGCTTATACCCTTCCGCCTGAAGCCTTTGGCACAATGTAGGGTGTCGAGTTTGGTAAGCGCCGCCCAACGTTCGGCGTTAACAGAAAACTGGTAGTACCGTCTGCTGTCATTATGGCATGTTATATAATAGTTTAGTCGACGGATCAACATCACGGCACACGGGTGTAACCCATAAGTGCTCCGTTCTCCTCCTAACTCAAGCCTGAGTCTGGAGAAACTCAGCTCGGTGCACGAACTCCGTAGCACCGGCGAGGTTCCTGAAATACTTTGGGTAGATTTTTAACTCGACATTTTGCCAGGGCAGCGCAGTTAGGCTACTCTTTTTCGATTCCAACTGCCAAGGGATTTTTTACGTGCGCAACAATACACACGGGTATCCGATCTCACTACCCAGAGACCATGGGAAATTTCATTACTAGAAGCCCACGTGAAATAATCCCGGTCCTCACAGGGGCTTGAGCCCGGGACCTCCAGCACTCGAGGCGGACACCATACCTCGAGACCACGCAGCCTCCCCTCTCCCAGTAGTCAGACATTTTATATAATGTTACCGACCCCGGCAAGGAATGGGTGCCAGCTTTTAAGTGCACTTTCTCCTGTATTGTCACACTCGACAGTCGTTGCAGAGAGCAGAACCCTGCTGCCGTCAATGCAGAGGTCAACGCGCTCTCTTTGAACACTCAGATAGCCCCGAAGTGCTCATCTATACAGATGGATCTGTTGTAAAGCAGCAGAGAAGTGCGTGGGCATTTACAGCCCGTTCAGCGGGCCGAACCGTTCAAGAATCCAGTGGTGCCCACTCTATGACCACGAGCAGCATGACGATGGAGGTGATGGCAGTTACACAGGCTTTCATATGGCTGGAATCACAGCATTATACCAACGTGTGTGTACTAAGTGATTCAATGAGCATGATTCAGAAGATCGAAGCTGGATCTGTACGTAGACAGTGGACCGAGTCGCTGCGGAAGTCTCTTGTCAGTAAAGTCACCTTCATCTTCGTCCCGGGACATGCGGGAGTCGAGGGAAATTAACGACCAGATAAACTGGCTGGCTCTGCACCCCCTGTAGATGGCCAGCCCATGAATCGTGTCGATGTTATTAACGTCCTCAAAGATATGGCGAGAACAGAGGACTTTGACGTCAGTGAATCCGCATCGCTGACAAGGATAAAAGATTTGGGAGTAAGAATCGGCACGGCCAGACGCGAGAGGTACATCGGGAAAACGAGGTGCCTCGTCAACCAACACAGAACTGGCACTATTAGCCACAGGATGCTGATGCATATGCTGGGGGGTGGGGGAGGATCTGAGCACCTATTGACCTGTCCGGAGTGCAATGAAGATACCCCAACTGATAACTTATATATATATATATATATATATATATATATATATATATATATATATATATATATATATACTAGCTGACCCGGCCCGGCTTCGCCCAGGCCCTGGAGGGGATCTATCTATCTATCAGTCTGTCTGTCTGCTTGTTTGTCTGTCTGACCCGGCCCGGCTTCACCCAGTCCCTG
This sequence comes from Cepaea hortensis, assembly GCA_963921405.1. Lineage (NCBI taxonomy): Eukaryota > Metazoa > Mollusca > Gastropoda > Stylommatophora > Helicidae > Cepaea > Cepaea hortensis. The sequence continues at coordinate 97,062,290 of OY992887.1, read as the reverse complement.
GTGGGGAGCATCTCATTTAATTCATATAAGTAGTCATATAAGCCCTCCCGTTCCCGACTATCTGTCTGTCTGTCTGACCCGGCCCGGCTTCACCCAGTCCCTGGTGGGGAGCATCTAATTTAATTCATATACGTAGTCATATAAGCTCTCCCGTTCCCGACTATCTGTTTGTCTGTCTGTCCCGGCCCGGCTTCACCCAGTCCCTGGTGGGGAGCATCTCATTTAATTCATATACGTAGTCATATAAGCTCTCCCGTTCCCGACTGTCTATCTGTTTGTCTGTCTGACCCGGCTTCACCCAGTCCCTGGTGGGGAGCTTGTCATTTAATTCATATAAGTAGTCAAATAAGCTTCCGTTCCTGACTATCTGTCTGTCTGTCTATCTATCTGACCCGGCGTGGTTTCACCCAGCTCCTGACGCACAGTAACTTAAAAGAATGTCCTTCCACACACCATTCATTATTTTTAATGAAAACTGTTTTTAATCACCGACATGACAGTTGATAAGTTCTTTAAGCAGAAAAAGATGGGTTACAATGTTATGCATTATGCATAATTTTTATGAAAACTTTAAAAATGCCTTAAAGATTATATCATTATTTATTATAACTTATATGCATGAAAATAACTATAGACAAAGAGTTTAACAATAGTGCAAGTAAGTCCAACAATATGACTATAAAGTATATAGAAATGTTATTAAAAGTTATGCCCCTTGAAATAACTTTTCTAGAGTGAAGTCCCCCTTCTATATAGAAATTATATAATGAAAAATGAAAAAGTAAATGTTATTAAATAAGTAGAAGATTTTACACTAAGAAACTATTATAGCCGGTTGCACAGGAATGAAAGGAAGACATGTAGAAAATTTCATCTCAATCGGATGTACCGTTATCGAACGCATCCAATACACACAAACACACAAAGCCACATACACTCTGTTTATATATATATATATATATATATATATATATATATATATATATATATATATATATATATATATATATATATATATCGGTGGAGAGATAATATACATACAGACCTACAAGCACTTGGAATCAGCGACTGGAAAGAGAAGGTCAACCAGAGAGACGAATGGAGACGGCTTGTATCTGCAGCAAAGAACCTCAATGGCTCGGTATTCTGAAGAAGAAGAAGAAGAAGATATATAATATATATATATATATGTGTGTGTGTGTGTATGTGCGTGTACGCGCGCACGCGCTCGTGTGAGTGTGTGTGTCCATGCCTGTGCATTGAGTTTTTCGTAACAATTATTTGGCCTGTGTCGGCTCCATGGCGAAGGCTTTACGGAGGCAGTTCGTAGTCCCAGATACCCGCGTTCGAAACACAGCTACGTGCGATGTCTCTGCAATCCGCTTTGCGTTGGTTCCTTCTTGTTTTTGTTTATTTTACGAATTGGTATGGGTGCTGGTCGTTCGGAAAGCAATAGCAAATTACTGAACGTAAACTTGCCAAGAAATCATAAAAAGCCAAAAAATGCTAGGGTAGACTGTGACGTCCTCTATAGTATATGCATTGTAAATGTTATTTGGGCCTGTAAAATAGACCTGAAAAAAATTACTCGTATTAAAATCGAGATACACAACTCTACCAAACAAATATTGCAACATTGACTGTTATTTGAAAGAAGAATAGCAAAAGTGCGTTAGAATTTTTTCACATGACTAAAATAACGCCATTACTTTTACTTACACTTTAAATATTTCTTAATTTTATTAAAGTTTGTATATTGGTCTTGCAGTTGTAAATAAGATATACAAAATGTTTATAAAACATCGAAACAATTACTACAATTATTTAAATGACCTAATACATCATTCCAATCTTAATTTTGTCCCTTGAAAATAAAAACTATGTAGTTATGTCCCTTCTATTTTTTTAATTACATGTTTTTCTTGGTAAAATGGGTTAATTTTGTACAACACTGTGTTTTTACCAGGTGCGTTGCGCGTTTTCTTTTACATTTACAAAATACAACAAGACATCCAGACGTAAAATGCAACAATATTCTCTAATTGTTTGCGTAATGACTGCATACTATTTGTTACATTACATACATTAATGCCTTAAGGTTTCTGTCAGTTTGTCGTCTTGACAGACATAGTTTGTTACATTTTGCTTCAACAATAGCATAAAGTCTGGGCTGAACTGAAGAAACTACGAGGTGCCCATGCAGTCTGATTCCCTCTCTCGGCCTGCCCAGTGTACTCCAGAGGAAAGGTAACACCAATACGACTGTAAATAGACAAGCTGCAGAAGCTGCCGGATCAGCAAAGCAATGCTCTATCTGTCGGTTAGGAGCTTCGCTCCTAGACCAGTGGCTGACCAAGGTCTGGCATGCGATAAAATTTAGCTTTTAGGTATTTCTTCACACCAGGATCAGGGGTGTAACTTTCCAGCTGTGTCCTCTGCCCTAAGCGGGTGACGGGTTTGGTGAGCGCCGCCCAACATTAGGCCCTAACAGAAAGAACTATAGATTTTGCCTAAGGATAATATTAAAAATAACACATGAAAATATGTAAACAGTCAACTGTTTATAGGCCCGGCTTCGCCCAGGCCCTGGAGGGGATCTATCTATCTATCAGTCTGTCTGTCTGATTGTTTGTCTGTCTGTCTGTCTGTCTGGCTGACCCGGCCCGGCTTCATCCAGTCCCTGGTGGTGAGCATCTCATTTAATTCATATAAGTAGTCATATAAGCTCTCCCGTTCCCGACTATCTGTCTGTCTGTCTATCTGTCTGTCTGTCTGTCTGACCCATCCCGGCTTCACCCGGTCCCTGGTGGGGAGCATCTCATTTAATTCATATACGTAGTCATATAAGCTCTCCCGTTCCCGACTATCTGTTTGTCTGTCTATCTGTCTGTCCCGGCCCGGCTTCACCCAGTCCCTGGTGGGGAGCATCTCATTTAATTCATATACGTAGCCATATAAGCTCTCCCGTTCCCGACTGTCTGTCTGTCTATATCTGTCTGTCCCGGCCCGGCTTCACCCAGTCCCTGGTGGGGAGCATGTCATTTAATTCATATAAGTAGTCAAATAAGCTTCCGTTCCCGGCTATCTGTCTGTCTGTCTATCTATCTGACCCGGCGTGGTTTCGCCCAGCTCCTGGCGCACAGTAACTTAAAAGAATATCCTTCCACACACCATTCATTATTTTTAATGAAAACTTTTTTTAATCACCGACATGACAGTTGATAAGTTCTTTAAGCAGAAAAAGATGGGTTACAATGTTATGCATTATGCATAATTTTTATGAAAACTTTGAAAATGCCTTAAAGATTATATCATTATTTATTATAACTTATATGCCTGAAAATAACTATAGACAAAGAGTTTAACAATAGTGCCAGTAAGTCTAACAATATGACTATAAAGTATATAGAAATGTTATGCCCCTTGAAATAACTTTTCTAGAGTGAAGTCCCCCTGCTATATAGAAATTATATAATGAAAAATGAAAAAGTAAATGTTATTAAATAAGTAGAAGATTTTACACTAAGAAACGATTATATTCGGTTGCACAGGAATGAAAGGAAGACGTGTAGAAAATTTCATCTCAATCGGATGTACCGTTATCGAATGCATCCAGTACACACAAACACACAAAGCCACATACACTCTGTTTATATATATATATATATATATATATATATATATATATATATATATATATATATATATATATAACAGGTTAATGTTATTTCACAGACGAAATTAAGGGCATGAAAGTTCTAGTACGTCATGGTCCCCCCCCCCCCCCCAAGATGGTGGTGTCTTGTTTCCCATACATTCCCAAATCTAAATCAACGACCAAGTTGCCGAACTATCACATTGAATTAATGTGACAATGCACGCTAATGAGCTGGTCCTGTGGAGCACAACTGAACACGCAAGAGTGACCACCCGATTGTTACAAGAAGCTGTAGATCAGTGTTTCCCAACGTGGGGCCCACGCCCCACAGGGGGGGGGGGGGCAATTTGACGGTTAAGGGGGGCAATTCGAAAATGGAAGAAATCGGCTGAATATAACAAAACGGGGAGACTTGAGACCGAAGTTAACTAAATTGGAACCTGACATAAGATCTCTATGCAGCAAGCATCAAGCACAAGGATCTCACTAAATTTAAATAATAAATAATTACTAATAATTAAAATAATATAGAAAAATCTTTCATTAAAATTATTTTGTACTTGAATTTCAGTTCTCCATTATATGTTTTGAAAATTTACTTACTGTGTTTGCTCAATAATTACCTAGTGATTTCTTCCTAAAACCTATCATTCAAGTTTCTTTAGGGAACATTTCAATTTTTGAATATTAAAAATAATGTATATGTTGAGGGGGGGCATGGGGCGGGGGAGGGGGGCAATATGAATTTTAGAAAGGCTTAAGTGGGGCATGGTACAAAAAAGGTTGGGAAACACTGCTGTAGATGCTTTAGCTGCGAGGGCAAATAGATGGTATGTCAGCACAAACACAGACACGTGCAGCACAAATCTCTTCACCCTCACCCCAAAATAAAAAGCAGATGTCATCCAGATAAATGAAATCTCCCAAGGTCACATTCGATGGCAGACTGACATTGTGAAAGCATATCAAGTCTACAACAAAAGCCGGGAAGAAGATAACATTCCGGGAAGAAAGAAAAACTATGTGGAAGAGGAAGATAAACATCTGAAAAACAAAACTATGTGGAACCACCTGGGGCGCCAGTATTAAAATACTGAAAGAGTAAATAAACGAAAACGAGAAGTGGAATTTGTAAGCTTTACAAGAACGTGATCGTTTTCGTTGCGGCTAGCGCCTTCGTCGGCACACAAAGAATAAACAGACGCTGATAGTGATATAATTACATAAAATATATACACAAGTTACTTAGGCTAAATATCATATCCAGACAAAAGTGACAGGAATACCAGATGTGGAAAAATAGAACACTGCCACGCAAAACAACCACTCTCATTTTTCGTGATAGTCAACCATTTTGATATTCATTATCCTCTATTGTTGTGTCTGATATTCTCTGTGTTCATATTCCGCTTTCTATGTGTTTATTTGTGTATATTGTGTTCACCAACAGCAGTCCGTTTTGTGTGTCTGACATTACACACATATTAGAGAAACCCTTGATAATGACCTGACTATAGATTTCGTATTGCGTAAAATTCAAAATGGTACGAAGCAGAGCCACTTCACTCAGACAAAGACTTACAAAGATAAATTGACCAGGTCATGCTGGAGTGCGACGTAATGAGCAAGCTTCGCTGAGCGACAAACGTTGGAATACTGACTTGACAAGGAAGACATTCTTTAAACAGTTTGTAAGGACTACGCTTGAGTTTAGGCGGGCAAGCAATAGAAAAGAGACTTTCAATAAGTGCTCCACTCTCCTCCCATTTTTCACATAAAAAGAACATCAGCACGAACTTCGTATCATCGGCAAGCATACATGAGTACTGAAGTGCTACCCAGAACCCGTGTAGCACTTCAGTACTCTTCTATGCTTGTCGGTGTTAAAGAGTTAAGACAGTTATTGGGTTATGCAATAGTTTAACTGAAACAGCTGATAGCTAGATGCACACACAAGACAAGATCCAGAAAGCCAATCAAGCGCGTAGCCAGTGAACACTGGTAACGGGCACCCGAGTTTCCATGAGTGAAACTCACAAGGGAAGTTAACGTGTCGAATGGAGGACAGACAGTCTCTCATTCCGACATGATATAGGTCATAAATTAGATGCACATAGGGCGAACATCATATGAATATTAGACCAGATATATTTCTACAACAAACAGCACTTTATTAAACTCGACATTACTAGACGATGTCAAACATCTTAAGCTTATTTTCAAGAGATAGTCAAACTACTGAGCGTAATCTTGCCTAGTACATCAACAGCAGCTGAAAAATGCTGATGTTGACTGCAACGTCCTGTAAGGGATATGCAAAAAAAAAAAGTCATAAAAGTTGAGAGGGTCTACTCCATTGCCCCGGGTTTTATCCCACATGGCTCGGTCTCTTTCAGAGGACGGCCTGCCTAATGCGTCGAATAAAGCACGGACTCCGTAGTTCCAGCGACGACCCCCAGGAATCTCTGAGAAAAATACACTCGTAAACCGAAAGACGTAGCACAGAATCGAACCTACAACTTTCGGAGCGCGAGGCAGACGGCTTGGCAACTTCGCCACGGAGACTCTCCAGAATGAGCGATGGAAAGTTTCAGTAACTGATGTCAGTGTTGAGCAGTAGTAGGTATAGAGAAGTGAGTTATATTTTCATGAGATCAAGTTGCTGGGTTGTATTAAATAAAATAGTGACAGCGTGAGAACGCAGCTTACCAAGACAAGACTGTGTATACATTATTGAGGTCGATCAAGTATTCGGCCCACTCAGAATGGACAAGACAAGACTTCCCAACCAAGCCCTCTTATGGTCATCAGTAGGGAAAAGAAAACGGGGAAGACCAAGAGAGACCCTGCATAGAACCATCATCAGAGAAGGCTCATTCAACGGCCAGATGAACATCCAGGATCTACAACAGATAGCAGCGAACCGCCGGACATGGAGAACCATGACTTCTGCCCTATGCGCCGCCTTAGGCTCAAGAGGAAGGACTAACTAACTAACTAAAGGATACCTCTATTTGTGTTGTTTGTGCATTTGCGCATGACCCAATCGATAGCTATTCCAAAGAGCATCGGTGACAAGACACAACCCTGTTTCACTCCCGTTTCCAATGAGAACCAGTCAGAGTTGCCTGATTCTGTTCTCACGCAGCAACGTGTCTCTTTGTAGAAAGATTTTATGATGTTGATATATTTGGTAGGGAAACCATAGATGTTAAGTAGATTCCAAAGTGAAGGACGGTGGATACTGTCGAAGGCTTTTTGAAAGTCGACAAAGTTGGTGATTAATTTCGACTGGAATTCTACCGAGTCTTCAATGATTATTCTAAGGATGAAAATGTGGTCTATACATGACCGTTTTGGTCTGAAGCCAGATTGTTCTTCTCTGAGCCTTTCATCTATAGACTTTTTCAATTTCTCAAGTAACATGATACAAACAAGTTTTCCTGGTACTGACAGTAGGGTGATACCACGCCAGTTATTGCAATCAGACATGTCACCTTTTTTTGGCAATTTGAAAACTACACCATCTTTCCACTGTTGTTGTGGGGATTCATTTTGCCAGATTTCATTGATCAGCTGATACAAACGTTGTAAGGTATTCTCATTTGAGCATTTCTCCTGAGATGTCGTCTTCACCAACAGCTTTGTTGTTCTTCAATTTTTTAATGGCTGCTTTAATCTCTTCCATGGTGAATGACAGGGATTCTTTAACAGGCGGCACCTCGGACAGGCCTTTCTGATCCGCGACAACATACTAGTGTCTGAGATCGATATGTCTTCCTGGAACAGTGATGCCCTGCAAGTGCAGGCATTAAGAATAAAGACACCAGTGCAGCTTGTAATCGTGAACGTTGCATTGTCATGAATGACTCACAGGAGGCATCTAGTGGGGGAATGGTGGTTTCTCCATCCAGGTTGGGAACACTGTCAGGCTGCGGTCTATTTAATATTTCTTTGAAAGGTTCTGCCCATCGTTGCTTTTGGTGGTCATCAGATAACAGTAGTTTACCTTGTTTGTCTTTGATGGGTTTGATTGGTGTAGGTGAGTGATTGCATAGTTGTTTCATGATGTGGAATACGACTTTGTTGTTTCCAGTTTTGGCAGCTGATTCGGCATCGGTGGCCAAGCTGTGTATAAAGTTCTGTTTATCTTTTCGTGTGCTTGATTTCACCTCTTTGTCCAACATGGAGTATTTTTTGCTTATGGGTTTCATATGAAGATGTGTCTTTTGTAGAAAGAAGTGTTAGTTTTGCTTGCTTTCTTTCTTGTATCTTCGTCCAGGTGTTATCGCTAGCCACTTCTTATTCCGTCTTTGTACGTAGCCAACTGTGTTTGTTGCCGCATTTAGCAAGGTCTCTTTCAGGAAATTCCAATTTTCTTCAATGTTATTTTTACTATTCGCATGGCTCGTTATACTTTCTTTGTTAGCGTATATGTTTTGTACCTGTGAGTTGAATGCGTCAAACATACAAGATGTATGGCCACATAACAAACAAACATATGCTTGAAAGAGCGGATATTACTTATGCGAGTTGGTGTTCTTTAGTCAGTAGGGACTGTGAGTTTATTTTCTTGGCATGGCATATAATGGTGATTTTTTTTTGATAGTAGCTTTTTTAATTTTGTCCGGACAGTGGCTTATTTGACCTGCTCCTTTGGGCCGGTTTTAACATGCGCCAAGGATAATGTTCTTATTTTGTAAAATAATCCAGTTAACGCTGTAAGACGAACCCCCTTTGCTTGAACCAGAGGCGGACGCCGTAACCTCTGATATTTATATTTTATACTCCGCCCCCTTCTAAAGATCAGCTTTGTTGAAGATACAAAACAAATTAAACAGCATGTTTAAGAAGGATGATTGAGTTTAGATTTAAGTGTGGTTTCAGCCAGGAGCGACGTGTGATGGAGAGGCCGTATCACAACCAATGTGTTACTAGAAAGATCAGCATCTACCTACACCTTACATTTTCTAGAGAGATTGAGCATCTACGAGTTATGCTGTGAGGTCGATTCTTAGAAACCATGAAATCAAGATGGAGACAGGCAGAAGTACAACGACGTCTGCTCCACTGACCCAGTTATCTGTGATTGGTCATCCAGTCTCGCACAGAGACAACATGGCGACGGGAGGAGAGCCAGTTTATTGTGTGTGCCGATTGCCGTACGACGAAACCCGTTTTATGATCGAATGTGATGTTTGTAAAGACTGGTTTCACGGAAGGTACCGTTGAAACATTTATTTGTTTGATTAAAATTAATTGGTAGGTTTTAGAATCGTTCAGTTGCGTTCTGACTCACAGAGTTGATGCCCCAAAAAACTGTAAACAATTAATAAAATGACTCAATGAGGGACAGGTTTGTTGTAGAAGTTCAATCAATTGTAATGTAGGGGAATCCTTGATATTTTAATTAAATTCAGCTATTATTCGGAACTTAAAGAAGTAGATGAAAGAAGTAGAGATTGTAGGAAACGCTGGACGGTATAATTATTGAAAACTAGTCTATGTTGACCACATCTGGTTTCGTACCTGCCGCCTCCATATGACAGGACAAGGCCTCGCGTAGGAACAAGTGTACTTCGGTGCACTGCACAGTACAGCCAACTAATTACCCTTAAATGAAATGTGTTTTTATTAGCCAGGTCTATCATCCATAAAAACCACAGCTTTTAAATGTGGACATAATTCGTACTTAGCCATTTAAATAATAATAAAGTTAATAATAATATAGGTTTTACTTTTAGGAATTTAAATTATATTGACCAAGAACTGTAAAAAAAAAAAAAAACACAAGCAGCAGCAGAACCATGGAACCATGAGCTGGGTCTGATAAATTATAAACATTTTAAACAAAAACATGGTTGGTTGGTTTCATTGTGTTTTATGTAAATTACATAATACACAGAAATATCTACAGTAAGGGAACACTCGAGACCATTCAAATAGGAGAAATAAATTGACAGATTCTGATAAGCACTGACAGAAATTGAGATTAGAGGACATATCAGAAAATATAAAGCTTTGAAGGACCATACTGGAATTTTAATCTGCAATTCTCCATAAAAATTGTATATGGAAAGTGAGAATAGATTTGCAGGAATATTTTATAGTGACAGAATAGATATTTGGAAAAACGAGACAGTAGATATCTGATGAGATGTCACAGTGAGAGAGAATACAAATCTGGGGAGATTTGACTGTGAGAAAGAATGGATATCTGTGATATGATGGTGAGAGAGAATGGATATCTGTAAGTATATGATTTATCTTTGTTAATCATGATGAGGAAAGGATTTCTTGTTGATTTACTGCCAAACAAAAAGTGGGTTTGGACCAAACAGAAATTGATGGCAGAAAATGGGAAGTAGGGGTGTGTCACAGTAATGATCTAAAGATGGTTAAAATAGTAGCAGCGATATTGTATTGTATATCAGATTAAAGAAGATTGCACAAGGAACACGTCAGTATTGCTACTATTGCAGAGATTAGAAATATAATAATAATGTTAGATTTAAAAAAAAAAATTTGAAGACAGGGGTGACGATTATTATAAATTTTCACTTACCAAGGCACTACTTCTCAATCTTTGATGATAATCCAATTAAATTTATTGAATAATGACAAATACACCACTTTTCTTCACCAATATCACAAGAACTGCTACTTAACACCATCAAAACACAATTAAGACATATTTTGAAGCACATAATTTTCACGCAAAATGGAAAAAGTCAGGAAAACTTAGGCAGATTGTAATCGTTAGAATAAGAACCAATATATAAACTATTTTTTATTTAGTTATAATAATTATTCTTTGAAATATAATTATTTAAATACTCCTCAGCTAATGTGTGATAGGCAAAGCAAACTTAGGGGTACAAGTGTGGCCCATTAGAGCAAGCATAATTCGACATGTGCCATCATACGATGACGAACTTTCACTGTAGGTTTGTTTTCCATAATGTCCACCTACTAAATAATTTAACAGAATAACCACATTACTGCACGTGCTATCAGTTTTAGAATCTTTCAAAAAGTTCTTTAAATCATAATAACTATAATCTAAAATTGTTTGACAAAATCACAGGTGTCCATCTATCCAACATGTGCCGTGCCGATAAGCATGGGCGTTCATGTTCTGCCATCTCATTCGATCATCAGAGTCGTGGATCAGCTCTGTGTTCCTGTCTTGACCATGCCACGTGGCCAAACCATCCAGGTATTTACTTCTCAGTCTTTCCCTTGGTCTCTTCCCTTCGATCTTGCCAGTCGTCACCAAGTTCTCCAATTCATTTCTTCTAATAACATGCCCAAAAAATTTTGACTGTCTACGTCTAATGTCTCTAATCAGTTTTTGATTTTCATTTGTTTCTTGAAGGACTTGTTCATTGGTTTTTCTGTCGGTCCATGGTATTCTTTGCATTTTCCTCAGAAACCACATTTCCACAGCCATCAGCTGTTTTTCAGCTTGACTGCTTATTGTCCACGCTTCACATCCATACAAAAGTATAGGTTCTATGTAGCACTTCAACACTCTTTTTCTCGTTTCAATTGATATCTTTTTATTGGTCAGTTTGTTTTTCATCTTGCAAAAGCCTACCTTCGCAATGGCAATTCTTGTTCTAATCTCTTCAAGGCATCTCCCATCAGATGTTATGACTGTGCCGAGATAACTGTATCGATTCACTTGCTTAAGAATATGCCCATTTACTCATATATCACATTGTGGTATTTCCTTCTTCCCAGTGACGACCATAATCTGTGTCACTGTGTGCAACAACCGCATCTACTAAATTTTGCAGGTCCTGTTCATTGTCTTGCAGTCAAGACTGTATCATCTGCATATTTAATGTTATTGATGTATCGTCCCCCAATGTTGATTCCTTCCATATCTTCAGTGTGGAGCTCATTAAAAAAAACTAACTAAATCCAGTGAATCAAGAGGCGAAAAAAAAAAAAATGCGCAAACACACCAAGAAAAACTGTTATTATTACTAGAAACTCCTTCCTCTGTAATGCACTGCGCAAAAAATTTAAATAAAGGGAGACGTAAAAACACACAAAGAAGGAATAAGGGGAGACCTAAAAACACACAAAGAAGGGAATAAGAGACAGATGAATAATATAAGAGGACATCAAGGGAGGTGCAGGAGACAACAAAGGATATGGAGCTTGGTGTGAGTTGGTTGAATGAAGGCTTATGTGTTTTTGGGATATAAAAGATAGAAGAAGAAGAGTGACAGTAAGAGGGTATCTCTGAATGTGTGATGTGAGATAGAATAGGTGATAGAGGATACATGAGAGGGAATGGATATTTGTAAATATGTGACAAGAGAGATAACAGTTGTCTTCTTGTTAAAAGCTTGCATCGTTAACAGCTTCTGGTGTACTATTTGTTGATATCACAGCCATCTAGCCTAAGAGAACTTTTTAATGCGCCAGAATGTTTGACATCATTTTATACCCTTCGTTTCGCTAACTTGTTTGAAAGGATGGAACTTTACTGTTATTAATTGTGTTCTGTTTTGTGACATAGCATATTGGCATTCATTGACAAGTTGTATATCTCTTTGTACTTTTATCTGACTATTCCATGCCTGCTTTGATAATGTTGTTGTGTATTCTTAGTTGTGTTGGTGTTCAGGAGCATCAGGCTGCAGATATAGAGATCTACCATTGTCCCAAGTGTACCCCCAAACATGGACCACTCGTCCGTAAGTATGCTGTATAGTATGCTGTGTAACTGTTTATGTTCACACTTCTTTGCTGCTAGTGGCGTGGGTTGGGAGGAGTGTATGGTTGAGTGGCTAGAATGCTGGGTTTCCATTCCCAGACCTGAGTTTGAATGTTCGGTAAGGTGATGGATTTTTTTCTGTCTGGGGCAAGGAAAATTCCTAACCTGCACAGTTTGCAGTGACTGCACTAGCCAGGCGGCCTTAATTCCTCAAGCTCAAGACCCCCTCTTTCTTCCCCTGTCCTACACAACAAAGTACTATAGGCAATAAGGACAGTAGCGTGAGTTGGCTGGGCCTTTGCTTCAGTGTGATAAAGTGCAGAAGATTCCAAGACTGAATCTACAACAATGGCCAGACTGTGAGAGCAGCAAATTAAAAGAGGGGTGGCCAAACAAGAACACTATGCAGGAAGCCAAAGAAGATTTATAAACCAACACAGAACTGGCGTCGTTAGCCACTACACGTTGCGGGATTTGCTGAGGAGGGGATCCGAGCACTTATGGACTGAATGGTTCGATGTGCAATGAGGATGATCTGTCGACTAACTAACTAACTAACTAACAAAGTGCAGAAGAGAAAAAAGGAAGCAGCACAAATAAACTAATCATGAAAAGAAAATTGTTCAGTGAGATCAAAGTTTGGCAAATAGAATATTGTGGATACGTAAATACAACAATAGGAGGATAAGGGGATAAAATAGAAATATACTGATAAAAACCATATTGCAGGGAAAGGTGGAAGTTACATGTGTAAATGGAAAACAGTAATTTAAATGGGATGATAACATAAAGAGATGGTTTGGGATGTTAGACTCTACTTTCATAGCATGAGACAAAGTGCTGAAGATCCATTTTAAGTAACTAAAGGTTAATGGTGAGAAAATTGATGTCATGGCTTGGTCTGTCTCCACAGAATGGCAAACTGCCTGCTGAGAGCTTCCACTTCATCTTTCATTACATTTTGAAATTTATTGTCTATATCTGTTGTCTCTTGTATAAACTTCATTGCCTTTTTTAGTTCATTCACTGGTCCATAAAGGTTACCTTCCACCATTGTTTCTCTAGGTCAGAAGGTTTGTCTAGATATGTTGTATTCAGTGCAGTCTTGGAGTCCTGCTGGGAGCATCGCACATAGCACAAACTCTCTAGCACCGGTGATGACTCAGGAGTCTCTGAAAAAATTGCACTTATGGTCCGAATGGTGCAGTCTGAAAATGAAGCCAGATTGTGAGGTAGACAGCTGACCACTTCACTACCCCGACCATCATCTCAACCTTCAGCAAATTTTCATAGACAAGATGGCTGCCAATCTGATGTGAATAGAACCAACCCATACATCAAATCATTGTCAATACTTAAGTGGAAATACCTGATGTGAATAGAACCAACCCATACATCAAATCATTGTCAATACTTAAGTGGAAATACCTGATGTGAATAGAACCAACCCATACATCAAATCATTGTCAATACTTAAGTGGAAATACCTGATGTGAATAGAACCAACCCATACATCAAATCATTGTCAATACTTAAGTGGAAATACCTGATCTTCTGTTATGATTCTTTATTACTTCTTTTATCTTGTATTTCTGGAAATAACTTTGCAACGTTTATGAAAATGACAGTGATTTTATTTTTTCTCATGTGACAGTAAAACACAGAAGGAACTGGCACCGGCATGACTACTCTGAAGATGGCAACAAATTGAGCTCAGTGAGTTTCATAGTTATTGAAATATTGATTTCTTCTTCTTTGTCCTCTTTTGAGGGAAAAGCATCACACCAAGTTATGCACCTGACAGGTCAGTGTGTCCAACCTTGGCACTAATTTGTGCCCGGTTTGCTTCATCTAGACCAGTGGTTTTCAACCGGTGGGGAATCTCCCCCCCCCCCCCCAGGGGGGAATTTTAGGGTTTCCAGGGGGGAAATTAAGATTATTTCAAAATTGCGTTAATACAAGAACAGATTACTTGATATTGTTTTTCCCTCCATACTTTACAGTTCTGTACTTCTCGCCCTTCTGAAATTCATTTTATAACGTAAGTAGACCCGTAAATCACGTTTTATGTAGACATCTAGAATTGTTCTATTGTGTGTTATTAAATTTAGCTTCCATCTTTTACATATACTGTGTAGAGGTGGGGAGGGGATTTATAGGGAGAAAATACGAAAGGGGGGAATGACGTTCTGAAAATATGGTGAAGGGGGGCACGGACCAAAAAAAAAAAGGTTGAGAACCACTGCTCTAGACAGATGAGGTAACGGGCACTTGATTTTATATTTGCAAATCTAGAATTAAATGTACACAAGTTATTGTGGAAGACTGAATGTGCTACAAACATTTGTACAGCGAGCAATAAATTGTCTGGGTAAGAGAAACTTACGTGAGCCTTTAACTGTCACTACTGTATGGGCAGTAACACGCTATGTTCATTCAGAAAGAAAAAAATAATGGAAACAAGCCAGAGGCAAACAAATGATCATGTTTACACTGTGGGCAGATCAATGTAAGCTTTAGAATTACCCAAAGCTGGACATCAGTGAATACGTGAACAGTGTGAGACAATCCAGGAGAACAAATTGTTCAGTAACTTGTGTACCAAAGTGTATTTTTCTGGTTGTAGATGGTAAACAGTTCAGTGTAGTTTGTAACACAAGGGTAATGGAATATTTGACAGCAGGAACGACCCAAAGGGGAAAAGACACCCCTCATCTCTTCCTGAACTCAATTATCTAGTTGTGTATGTTCTTGTTTGTGTATAATTCTGTTCGTTACTGACTACTGAATTGCTACTGATGATACCTGAACTGTTCAGATAGTTGAACTATTGCTGAGCTGCTTCTGTTATTTATAACTATAACTGCTGATTGCTGATTTACAAGACTTGGCTACTCTCTCTCTCTCTCTCAGTCTCTCTCTCTCTCTCTCTCTCTCTCTCTCTCTCTCCCTCCCTCCCACCCTCTCTCTCTCTCTCTCTCTCTCTCTCTCTCTCTCTCTCTCTCTCTCTCTCTCTCTCTCTCTCTCTCTCTCTCTCTCTCTCTCTCTCTCTCTCTCTCTCTCACACACATAGGCTCAGTAACACACAAGCCAAATGTATCTTTAGTATATATATATTGTATTTGATATTGCATTTATGTCCAGGCTGTGCAGACAGGAACTGTTGTTTTTATTAAAGAACTCAAAAGCAGAAACTTCCCCAGGTGAGTTTAATAATTTGCACCACCTCTGTTTTCTTATGAAATCAGTAAAAGAGTAAATGTTGGCTTCTTTTAGTTGTGACAGTAAAAGAGTAAATGTTGTCTTCTTTCAGTTGTGACAGTAACAGGGTAGATTCTGGCTTCTTTCACTAGTGACGTATTTAGTGTCACTCATGTTGTGTCATTCATTCTTAAATGGGAATGTCCCACACTGGATGCTTCCATTGAGGCAGACATTCTTACAAATTTCACACATATTCAAATATTTATGAACTCATGACCAGTTGCCTTCAATTGACTTTTGTGTGTGCGTTCACACTCTATGACTTGGCTTCTCTCAGTTTTGAGCAAAAGCCATTAGTGTCAGTTCGAACAAGGTGTTTTATGTGTTGTCAGCACTTTCCTATAATGCTATAACCAGCATGTTTAGTACATAGTTCGACACCTTCTCGGTAATACATTGTAACTGGCACATGCCTGTTTCTGTTTCCCTATGAAATATGTTTTTATTTTTCTAGGGCTAAAGAGATCCTTATAATCAATCAATCAGGTGCCATCTCCACAATGAAGGTTGGCTGTAGTGGATCTTCAACACTGTCTGTCTCTTGCCCTGATGACATTCTGTCAGATTGCTGTTCGTCCATCTCTTGATGTTATCTTCCCACTTGTATTGTTGTCTACCTCTTGCTTGCTTGCCTTCAACCTTGCCTTCAACCTTGCCTTCCAGAAGGTTTTTATGCGAGTGTTATGTCTTTTAATGTGGCCGAAATATTTCACTTGCCCTGTTTCTATTTCTTTCATCAACTCTCTTTTCATTCCCAATTTTCTAGAACCTCTGTATTTGATTGTTTTTGTTTTCATGAAATACAACATATTCTTCTGTATATCCACATCTTCAGGACCTCTATTCAACCTTCTAATTGCTTGTAACCAGGCTGCCTTGCCATATAGTAGTGTTGAATATACATAACATTTGACAATTCTCATTAAAAACAATTCTCATTTTTAATGCATTGTTAATCTCTCTAGATGTTAACACTGATTTCATGCTGTTAAAAGCATTTTTGACCATTCCTATTCTTTTTTTGATTTCTGTTTCACTTCTACCCTCATGTGTTATTACATGTCCAAGATAGGAGAAACTATAATATATTTTGTTTAGAAGTTCTAGTGCTGAAGAGATAACTATAAATTATCTTGTTACATGTTCTGACAGTGAAAAGATCCCTATACATTATCTTGCACATGGTATAGCAATGAGCAGATCCCTATAATATATTTTGCTTACATGTTCTAGAGCTGAAGAGATATCTAACAATTATCTTGTTAAACGTTCTAGTGATAAAAAGATCCTATTATAAATTATCATGTTTCATGTTCTAACCATGAAAAGCTTCCTTTAAATTATCCTGTTACATGTTAAGCAACGAAGAGATCCCTATAAATTATCTTGTTTATATATTCTAGCGATGAAGAGATCCCTATAAAATATCTTGTTACATGTTATAGTGCTTAACAGATCCTATAAAACATGTTTTTGTTTTCATGCTCCAGTAATTAGGAGATCTTTATAAAATATTTTGTTACACATTCAAGCAGTGAAGAGATCCCTATAAATTATCTGTTTACATGTTAAAACAATGAAGAATCCCTATAAATGATCTTGTTACATGTTCTAGTGCTGCAGAGATCCCTATAAAATATCTTGTTACATGTTATAGTGCTTAACAGATCCTATAAAACATGTTTTTGTTTTCATGCTCCAGTAATTAGGAGATCTTTATAAAATATTTTGTTACACATTCAAGCAGTGAAGAGATCCCTATAAATTATCTGTTTACATGTTAAAACAATGAAGAATCCCTATAAATGATCTTGTTACATGTTCTAGTGCTGCAGAGATCCCTATAAAATATCTTGTTACATGTTATAGTGCTTAACAGATCCTATAAAATATGTTTTTGTTTTCATGCTCCAGTAATTAGGAGATCCTTATAAAATATTTTGTTACACATTCAAGCAGTAAAGAGATCCCTATAAATTATCTGTTTACATGTTAAAACAACGAAGAATCCCTATAAATGATCTTGTTCCATGGTCTAGTGCGGAAGAGTTCCTATAAAGTCTGTATTTGTTTTCATGCTTCAGTGCTGATGAAATCCCTATAAAACAACTTCATGGAGCCCAGTTAACCCCAGAGTATGTGAAGGAGGAGGGGTTTGACGTACCCATTCTCTGTGTGAAGAAAGACGGCCTGGGGTTGACCCTACCGTCACCATCTATCACCATTCAAGAAATAGAGCAACTCGTTGGTGAGTGTCATTCTGATTTGTTTAGTGTATAAAAGATGAGTTTATATAATTGGTTTCTGCAGTAATGTCGTGAGGCTGTCTGTCTCATGTTCAGAAGGCTCTGGTTTTGTTTTTGGACTCATCATTTGGTTCGCAAATGCAATATTTTGCAGGCTCCTGGGGATTATCACTGCAGCTACAGAGTTTGTACTCTGTGTAATGCTTTCAGCATTCAGGTAGCAACTCTGCAGTGCGGGATCGAGCTATTTGGGGTAAAACCTTGGTGCAATAAAGACAATCCTCTTGGCTGTTAACCGCTCTAATTTTATTTGCCAACAGCAAAGCACCTAAAGGCAATGATCTTCTGTTCCATAACCAAGGTAAATGATGGAAAGGACCACAGAAAGATGTATGAGGAAAACTGAAACAACCAAGCAATAATTAATAATATAAACAACATCAGTATCATTAAAATAACAAATGGCAGAGAGGAGTGTAGATCATGGTTGTCAGTGTGTGCTGTGTGCTGCAGACCAGGTACCCGAAGCAGTAGCAGATGCTCTAACCTCATCCATGTGTCATGATGGATGCTTTTTATTTTGTAACGCTCGCTGTAGCGCATGGCCGAATGGGTAAGAGCACTTGTTCTTAAACATCCAGTGTGCTGATGCTGAGGTTAGCAGTTCACCCTACACCGGACAGCTGGACTAAAATGTTGACCTGTCGTCCTTGACTTGGGGGCGTAAATTACAAGTACCTCTGAAGTCGGAGTGGGTTCGCCTGATGGCGAGGGACACTGTTAATAGGGAAAGCTAATCCACAAGCAAAATTCAATCCATCACAACTATAAATAGTGTGTATGACCTACGCTTGAGTTCAAAGCGAGTCTAGAAAATTCCTGTGTTAGCACTTTGTTCACATTGAGTATGACTTGAAATTTTGGGATTCACTGTAGCGTAGTGGCCTACACTTACCTGCCATGTCTGTGGTCTTGGGTTTGCTCCGCATCAGGGTGGTTTTAATTGTTTAAATTGACGTGGGCTCCCAGGTCGACCCAATCTAAAATGTGTACCAGGAAATGACTTGGGAAGTAAAGGCTACAAGTGTGACACCAACCACATGACCCACTAAGTGCTGTTTGTTCTATAAAAATACGTGTCAAGCTCTGTATGCCTAGTGCACTTTGAGCGTGTAAAGAGGAGCTTTTCTTTTTCTCACATGAATGTCTGGTGCAATTTTTCAAAGTCCAGGTCTTTATTTTAGCACTTTTTTTTTACACTGAGTATGACATGGATGTCTGGTGCCATTTTTCAAAGTGCCAGGTACTGTGTTAGCACTTTGTTTACACTGAGTATGACATGAATGTCTGGTGCCATTTTTCAAAGTGCCAGGTACTGTGTTAGCACTTTGTTTACACTGAGTATGACATGAATGTCTGGTGCCATTTTTCAAAGTGCCAGGTACTGTGTTATCACTTTGTTTACACTGAGTATGACATGAATGTCTGATGTCATTTCTCAGGTCTGTAGGTCAGCATGGCCGAATGGATAACGCATGTTCTTAAACATCCGATGAGCTGATGTTGAAGTAAGGTGTTCATTCCCTACAACAGACAGTTGGACTAAAATGTTGACTTATCCTTGACTTGGGGACATAAATTACAAATACCTCTGAAGTCAGAGTGGGTTCGCCTGATGGCGAGGGACACTGTTAATAGGGAATGCTAATCCACAAGCAAAATTCAGTCAGAATTTAAGTCACTACTAGAAGTAGTGTGTAAGGACTAACCCTCAAAGCGAGCGCCAAAAAAACCACAAATGTCTCAGGTCACGTGTTAGCACTTTGTTTAATCTGAGTATGACATGAATGTCTGATGTCATTTCTCAGGTCACGTGTTAGCACTTTGTTTAATCTGAGTATGACATGAATGTCTGATGTCATTTCTCAGGTCACGTGTTAGCACTTTGTTTAATCTGAGTATGACATGAATGTCTGATGTCATTTCTCAGGTCACGTGTTAGCACTTTGTTTAATCTGAGTATGACACGATTGTCTGATGTCTTTTTCTGCATTATCAGGTTCTATGCGTGAAATTGATGTCATAGATGTTGCCAGACAAGATGACATCAAGATGACAATGAGAGAGTGGATAGAGTACTATAACAGTCCCAACAGAGTGAAAATTCTTAATGTCATCAGTCTAGAATTTTCCAATACAGAGTAGGTTTGATTGTCCAGTTTCTTTGCATATCTTGATTAATATTGATTACATTTGTGATCATAAAAATAACTAATTCTCACAGCATGTATTTTGTGATTTTGTGGAATGATAGGTACCATTCATAGGAGAACCAGATATGTACAGCCAAATCTGGATGAAACGCAGGCAGATTGAAGATTGAGGAGATTTTATTGGTGTTGTTCAATGTATAATATTGGTACCATTCAATGTATAATTTTATGGTGTTGTTCAGTGTATGAATTTATGATGTGTTGTTCTTAATCTATAGTTTTATTGGTGTTGTTTTAGTGGCTTACATGCTATATAGATTTGCATCTTTTATTTGCAGGTTATCAGAATATGTAGTTCCACCAAGCATAGTTCGCCAATTGAGCTGGGCTCGCAATGTTTGGCCTGAGCAGCTACCAGAAGACAGCACTCTGGCTAGACCTGAAGTTCAGAAATACTGTTTGATGGGGGTAAAAGATAGCTTTACAGATTTCCACATCGACTTTGGGGGGACGTCTGTGTGGTATCATGTGCTTAGGGTAAGTTATCTCTAGTGATGGAATGTCTCTGTGGTATCATGGACCTAGGATTAGTTACCTTTTGTGATGGGATGTCTCTGTGGTATTATATACTTGGAGTAGGTTATCTCTAGTGAAGGGGTGTCTCTGTGGTATCATGTGCATAGGATAAGATATCTCTAGTGAAGGTATGTCTCTGTGGTATCATGCACATTGGATAAGTTATCTCTAGTGAATGGATGTCTCTGTGGTATCATGCACATAGGATAAATCTCTTGTGAAGGAATGTCTCTGTGGTATCATGCACATAGGATAAGATATCTCTAGTGAAGGGATGCCTCTGTGGTATAATGTGCATAGGATAAGATATCTCTAGTGAAGGAATGTCTCTGTGCTATTATGTACTTGAAGTAAGTTATCTCTAGTGAAGGGATGTCTCTTTGGTATCATGTGCTTAGGATAAGATATCTCTAGTGAAGCAATGTCTATGTGGTATCACACATATAGGATAAGATATCTCTGGTGAAGGAATTTCTTTGTTGTATCATGCACTTAGGATAAGATATCTCTAATGATGGGATGTCTCTATGGTATCATGCGCTTAGGATAAGATATCTCTAGTGAAGAGATGTCTCTGTGGTATCATGCACATAGGATAAGATATCTCTAGTGAAGGGATGTCTCTGTGGTATTATGTACGTGGAGTAAGTTATGTCTAGTGAAGGGATGTCTTTGTGGTATCATGTGCATAGGATAAGTTATCTCTAGTGAAGGGATGTCTCTGTTGTATCATGTGCTTAGGATAAGATATCTCTAGTGAAGGGATGTCTCTGTAGTATCATAAACAAAGATACAATATCTCTAGTGAAGGAACAACTCTGTGATTTCTGGTTGGTTGGTTGTTCAATCCTCTGGAAGACTGAGTTGTTACTCTAAAGTCTGGTGAATGGGTATTTAGGTAATTTGAGTCCTGAAAAGAGCATCCTGCATCTTTTGGAGTGGTGTTAGTTTAGAGATTTTCCTCTTGACCTGGTGTCATAATACCATCTCCATAGGAACTGTGTTGTAGAAATCTCTGTACCTTATCCAAACTCAGAAACCAGCAGGATGGGAAAGACACCTCACATCTTTGGAAAGAGATACTAGAAGGGTAACAAAGTCATGAGTCAGCAAAGCACTTAAAAACTGGGACTAGGCCTAGACCTAGGTTCATAATATTTTCTTGTCAGTTATAGATAGTCTTTGTTAACACAGCAATTCCCTAGTGTTATAGTCTTTGTTAACACAGAAATTCACTAGTGTTATAGTCTTTAACACAGAAATTCACTAGTGTTATAGATAATCTTTGTTAACACAGAAATTCACTAGTGTTATAGATAGTCTTTGTTAACACAGGTTTTTGGACAACGGGCTCCAACTCAACGTTCAAGAGAAGACATTTACATGGCATCTGGCATCATTTACATAGACTAAGAAACAGAGAAAAAAATGCTGCTTTTGCAGGACGTTATGATCAAACCTAGTTAGATTTTCTAGGCAATATCTATATTCAGTAGTTTGCTTTCTGAATGAAAAGTCGACGTTTTTAGTCCAACTGACCATCACCGCACCTGGAAGTTTGAGAGCTAGAGCGGTTATATCCTTTCAGCCATATTGGCTGCTTAGAGTAAGATATCAAATGTTATAGATGGTCTTTGTTAACACAGAAATTCACTAGAATTATAGATAGTCTTTGTTAACACAGAAATTCACTAGTGTTATAGATAGTCTTTGTTAACATAGAAATTCACTAGTTATAGATAAACTTTACCACTGAAATTCACTAGTTTTATAGATAGTCTTTGTTAACACAGAAATTCACTAGTGTTATATCTTTGTAACACAGAAATTCACTAGTGTTATAGATAGTCTTTGTTAATACAGAAATTCACTAGTTTTATAGATAGTCTTTGTTAACACAGAAATTCACTAGTGTTATAGTCTTTGTTAACACAGAAATTCACTAGTGTTATAGATAGTCTTTGTTAACACAGGTTTTTGGACAACGGGCTCCAACTCAATGTTCAAGAGAAGACATTTACATGGCATCTGGCATCATTTACATAGACTAAGAAACAGAGAAAAAAATGCTGTCTTTTGCAGGACGTTATGATCAAACCTAGTTAGATTTTCTAGGCAATATCTACATTCAGTAGTTTGCTTTCTGAATGAGAAGTCGACGTTTTTAGTCCAACTGACCGTCACCACACCTGGATGTTTGAGAGCTAGAGCGGTTATATCCTTTCAGCCATATTGGCTGCTTAGAGTAAGATATCAAATGTTATAGATGGTCTTTGTTAACACAGAAATTCACTAGTATTATAGATAGTCTTTGTTAACACAGAAATTCACTAGTGTTATAGTCTTTGTTAACACAGAAATTTCTAGTGTTATAGTCTTTGTTAACACAGAAATGAATTAGTGTTATAGTCTTTCTTAACACAGAAATTCACTAGTATTATAGATAGTCTTTGTTAACACAGAAATTCACTAGTGTTATAGATAGTCTTTGTTAACACATAAATTCACTAGTGTTATAGATAGTCTTTGTTAACACAAAAATTCACTAATTTTATAGTCTTTGTTAACACAAAAATTCATTAGTGTTATAGTCTTTGTTAACACAGAAATTCACTAGTGTTAGTCTTTGTTAACACTGAAAATCACTTGTGTTATAGATAATCTTTGTTAACACAGAAATTCACTAGTTTTATAGATGACCTTTGTTAACACAGAAATTCACTATTGTTATAGTCTTTGTTAACGCAGAAGTTCACTAGTGTTACAGATAATCTTTGCTAACACAGAAATTCTCTGTTGGTTTTCATTAAAAACGGTGATATTGCGTTATAGCCATTCCTTATTGCTTGCTGCAGTACAGACTTATGTTTTGTCTTGCCTGTTTTCATTATTTGTATGTATTTGCCAGTTGTTTGCTCAGTTTTATTCCAGCCCTAATAACCATATTTTTTCAGGGTGAGAAAGTATTTTATCTGATCAAACCCACGCAGACAAATCTAATGCTGTATGAAAGATGGTTGTCTTCGTCCAACCAGAGTGAATTATTCTTTGGTGATCAGGTTAGTGATTATGTTAGTAACAATCATAATTTTATCTTATGGTGTTATTACAGTCAGGTGAACAGGTTATGTATGTGGTAATGTTATCTGTGTGTTAGTGTCTTTGATAATGAGGTTAATGTTTATGCCTGTGGTAATGTTATCTCTGTGTATTACAGTGTCTCTGATAATGTGGTTAATGTTTACATCTGTGGTAATGTTATGATGATATTAATATGATACAAAACTGTTGATGATGTTGAGATGATAAGAAACTGATGATGGTGTTGAAGTGATAAACTGTTGGTGATATTGAGATGATAATCTGTTGGTGATGTTGCTGTGATCAACTGTTGGAGATGTTGATAAGAAACTGCTGTTAATGATGTTGAGATAATACAAAGATTGTTAATGACGTTAAGATGATAAGAAACTGTTAATGATGTTGAGTGAGATGCTAAGCAACTGTTAATGGTGTTGGAATTAAAATAAAATGTTGATAATTAGATGCTGAGAAACTTGATTATGTTGACATAAGAAACTGTTGATGATATTGAAATAAGTATCTGTTTATGATGTTAAGTGAGATGATAAAAACTATTTATGAGTGAAATGATAAGTAACCATTGGTGATGTTGAGATGATAAGCCACTTGATCTTGAAATGATAGAAATCTGTTAATGACAGTGAGATGGTAATAGTCTGTTGATATTAAAATGGTAACAAACGGTTGATTTTGTTAGGTTGATTGCTGCTACCAGTTGGTTGTCAAGGAAGGTCACACTTTGTTTATCCCTACTGGTTGGATTCATGCTGTACTGACACCTCTTGACTCTCTTGTGTTTGGAGGAAATTTTCTTCATAACTTTAATATACGTTTACAGCTGCAGTAAGTATACACATAACAGTTAGGACATACATTTAACAGGGAGACATAAATGTAACAGGGGGACATAAATATTATATTGGGGACATAAATGTTGTTGACAGGAATGTAACAGTGAGGGCATACATGTAATAGTGAGGACATAAATATTATATAGGAAACATGAATGTAACAGTGAGGATATGCATGTTATATAGGGGACATAAATGTTGTTGACAGGAATGTAACTGAGGACATAAATGTAACAGCAAGGACATAAATGTAACATTAAGGACATAAATGTTATGTAGGAGACATACATGTTATGTAGGAGACATAAATGTTTTGTAGGGGACATAAATGTTGTAGGAATGTAACTGAGGACATAATTATCAATGCACTGGACTTCATAGAATTAAAACTCATGGTATCCCAGAGGATTCATAATCAACATGGAACTTAAGAGTTAAAACTCATGATATCTCAGATGATTCATAGCCAACCAGCTGACAGTGAGTCTGTAAATGTGGTAATGGGTGTATAATTATAACAGTGGGTATATAAATGTGGCAGTGGATATATAAATGTGACAGTGGGCATATAAATGTGACAGTGGGCATATAAATGTGACAGTGGGCATATAAATGTGACAGTGGGCATATAAATGTGACAGTGGGTATATAAACGTGACAGTGGGTATATAAATGTGACAGTGGGCAGAAAAATGTGGCGATGGGTATATAAACATGGTGGTTTATATATAAACGTGACAGTAGGTATATATATATTTTTTTTTAAATATCCTATTTACAGGACATTGCAGTCAACACCAGCATTTTCAGCTGCTGTTGATGTCTTGGCAAGTTTTTCGTTAAGTAGTTTCCTATTGCTTTCTGAACAACCAGCTCACATACCTTTCTATAAGAAACCAATGTGACGGGGTCCGCTGCTGAGTCTCTCTCAGCTGTGTTTCGTACGTAAATGTGGTAATATATATTTAAACGTGACTGCACTGGGAAGGTTAACCCGGTCAACAAATGCCCGCAGAAGTCGGATGTGTCGGCCTAACGGCGCAAGAACGCAGCTCTGCTGTAAACAGGCACAACGCAGTCACATCCGGAAAAAAAAATCCGGATGAACGCAGAAGAAACGTGACAGTGTATATATAAATGAGGTAATATATATTTAAATGGGACATCGGGTATATAAATGAGGTAATGTATATTTAAATGGGACAGCGAGTATATAAATGAGGTTATGTATGTTTGAATGGGACAGCGGGTGTATAAATGAGGTAATGTACATTTAAATGGTACAGCGGTTACATAAATGAAGTAATGTAAATTTAAATGGGACAGCTGGTATATAAATGAGGTAATTTACATTTAAATATGACAGTGGGTTTATAAATGTTGGCGGTGGGTTGATGTGTCAGTCAGTATACAGATATGGCAGTGGGTATATACACATGGCAGTCAGTCTATAAATATAGTGGTGGGCATCTAAATCTGATGTGAGCATATTAAATTGACCAAGATGGGTTGATTGTAGGCATATAAATCTGAATATTTATGTTGCAGTAACTAATCTGTGCTATATAAACACAACATACATCATAAATATGTGATATAAATGTGCGATATACATAATTGTTATGACACAGGTGCTATGAGATAGAGAGAGCAGTGAAAACTCCAGAAAAATACTTGTTTCCATCTTATGAGATTATGAACTGGTATGCAGCCAAGAATATTCTAGATATGTTGCAAGGTAAGATACATGTTTTCACCTGTAGCATAGTACCAATCACCTCTCTTCACTTCATTGCCTGTATAATAAAAGGCAACAGGTGTGTTTGTCTTCTTCTGCTACCCTTTATCCCGTATTGGGCAAAAATATCAATTGTTGCGGAACCCTTGAGGCACTTTAAAATATTCATAAGTACTGATTGGTGTACATAGAAGTAGAAGAACGTAGTAGATTTACTAATTAGAGGACGCTGTAGACAACATAACAGTTGGAAGTTATAATTACCATACAGGAATTTGAACCTGTTACTTTCAAATGATGACAGCGCCTCGCTACAGGAATAAAGTGTATGTGAGTAAAGCTGCTGTTTTTATCTACTTGTGTGAGGCTGATGTATTTATCTACTTATGTGTGGGTGATGTATTTATCTACTTTTCTGTGGGTGCTGTATTTGTCTACTTGTTTGTGGGTGATGTATTTGTCTGCTTGTGTGTGGGTGATGTATTTGTCTACTTGTTTGTGGGGGATGTATTTGTCTGCTTGTGTGTGGGTGATGTATTTATCTACTTTTGTGTGGGTGCTGTATTTGTCTACTTGTGTGTGGGTGATGTATTTGTAAACAACAAGCTGCTGTCAGAATTGATAATGAAGTAGGTCAATATCAGCCTATTAAGTGAGGTGTGAGACAGGGATGTGTAATGTCTCCAGATCTATTTTCCCTGTATAATGAAAATATTTTCAGAAATATAGAAGATATGGAAGGAATCAACATTGGGGGACGATACATCAATAACATTAGATATGCAGATGATACAGTCTTGATTGCAGACAATGAACAGGACCTGCAAAATTTAGTAGATGCGGTAGTTGCACACAGTGAACAACTAGGGTTAGAACTGAATATTAAGAAGACACAGATTATGGTCGTCACTTGGAAGAAGGAAATACCACAGTGTGATGTACGAGTAAATGGGCATATTCTTAAGCAAGTGAATCGATACAGTTATCTCAGAACAGTCCTAACATCTTATGGAAGATGCCTTGAAGAGATTAGAACAAGAATTGCTATTGCGAACGTAACCTTTTGCAAGATAAAAAACATACTGACTGCCACATGGCGTTTAGACAGAATGACGTCATCGGAAAATGCGGTAGTAAATGATATAGGGAAAACCCCACAAGAAACTAAGGAAACTTAGAAACAGGGAACGTCAGACGACAACAAGGAAGGACAACGAAGAGGACCTTGTGTGATTCGGCTGAGGCGCGACATATTGTGTGAAGCCCGTGTTCGTTTGGAGAGTTGGTTGTGAGAAGGCAAAGGCTTGGCTGAGGACTATCAGGTGGAGGATGTCTAATGAAGAAAGTCTCAATACTGAGCAGAGGACCTGAAGGCATGGAACACCTAGACAAACCTGTGAAAATGAGAACAGCGAGATAGATTGAGCTCCTAACTACAGTCGGACATTACCGGGATAGAGTCGTAAATATTTTGTGTGAATGCCGTTCCTGTGTTAAAAGGAACCATTCATTTTCTCGATTAATCCATTGTATTTCTAAAATAATGTTATGTCATATTATTACAGCATATTCGCGGTAAACATTGATAGTTATAGTGCTATTTCGTGGATCGAAACCTGACTATTGATGAGAGTGTATGTGTTGAACACTGACACAGTAAATGAGAATAGACACGGTTTTCGTCGCGAAATGACATATGTCAGTATTAATTGTACTACTTGAGTAACATTATTCATTTCAGTAATCAATTATTAATTTATTGCTAATGCGTAGCATAGAATTATATATATATTTTATTTCACATAAATCCAGTTCATAATGTTAAGTAGTTACATATTCTTATTATTATTGTTCATATTAGTACTTAATGATACATATGATGGGTCATAGATTTTTCAATTCTCATTGTGATCGCCATTGCCAAGTATAGCCACCACATTATGAAATACGCCGTTAAATAATATTGTCACTCGGTTGTTATTGCCACACCTACACAAAGAGTTTATGATGACTTCTCTAAGGAGCATTTACCTCGACTACGCCTAAAATTATGACGTCATAATACTAATACCTCACCTACCCGTTTAATGAGATTGAGATTCTTGACATAGCACAGATGGTTACAAGACACTAGTAAATGCAACTGGTACCTGTTTATTCCTCATGTCCCCTTACTCCAGGTTTTGACCTAGAGAAGGACGCTTGTCCTTAGGGACAAATGAGGGACTGATCTTTACGATTAGTTAGTACAGCCTCCCCATGGGCTGTATACACGACATCTACCGTTGGTGTGTAGATTGGAGGGCGTGCCCGTTATATATTTTTTTTATTTTGTGGGTAATGGATAGGTGTCCATAGCATCTTGCTAGTCCGATAAAAGTCGTTATGTCTGCACTGCTATGTGTCAGGTTAATTCTCTTGATGAAAAAAAAAAATGATTTCATCATTTTAAAAGGGAGGGGGGCATACTGCCACATGGCGTTTAGACAGAATGACGTCATCGGAAAATGCGGTAGTAAATGATATAGGGAAAACCCCACAAGAAACTAAGGAAACTTAGAAACAGGGAACGTCAGATGACAACAAGGAAGGACAACGAAGAGGACCTTGTGTGATTCGGCTGAGGCGCGACATATTGTGTGAAGCCCGTGTTCGTTTGGAGAGTTGGTTGTGAGAAGGCAAAGGCTTGGCTGAGGACTATCAGGTGGAGGATGTCTAACGAAGAAAGTCTCAATACTGAGCAGAGGACCTGAAGGCATGGAACACCTAGACAAACCTGTGAAAATGAGAACAGCGAGATAGATTGAGCTCCTAACTACAGTCGGACATTACCGGGATAGAGTCGTAAATATTTTGTGTGAATGCCGTTCCTGTGTTAAAAGGAACCATTCATTTTCTCGATTAATCCATTGTATTGATCCAGCGCATCATTAAAAGAATGTGTGAGTACTGTTGTTTAGGATGGGGTCGATTGATTCTTCGTATTACAGTTCGATAGTTCACGTGAGCTTATTATTGCTTCAACGGTAACGTTGCCAATTTGATAATTGCGGGAGTTGCGTTGTGGCACTGACCAATAAAAAGATATCAATTGAAACAAGAAAAAAGAGTGTTGAAGTGCTACATAGAACCTGTACTTTTGTATGAATGTGAAGCGTGGACAATAAGCAATCAAACTGAAAAACAGCTGATGGCTGTGGAAATGTGATTTTTGAGGAAAATGCAAAGAATACCATGGACAGACAGAAAAACCAATGAACAAGTCCTTCAAGAAAGAAATGAAGATCGTAAACTGATTAGAGTCATTAGACGCAGTCAGTCAAAATTTTTTGGGCATGTTATGAGAAGAAATGATTTGGAGAACTTGGTGACGACTGGCAAGATCGAAAGGAAGAGACCAAGGGGAAGACAGATAAGTAAATACCTGGATGGCTTGGCCAGATGGCATGGTAGAGACAGGAACACAGAGCTGGTGATCGAGTGAGATGGCAGAACATGACCGCCCACGCTTATTGGCATGGCACATGATGGATGGATGGATGGATGTATTTGTCTACTTGTGTGTGGGTGATGTATTTGTCTGTGTGTGGGTGATGTATTTGTTTACTTGTGTGTGGGTGATGTATTTGTCTACTTGTTTGTGGGTGATGTATTTGTCTGCTTGTGTGTGGGTGATGTATTTATCTACTTTTGTGTGGGTGCTGTATTTATCTACTTTTATGTGGGTGGTGTGTTTGTCTACTTTTGTGTGGGTGATTATTTATCTACTTGTGTGTGGGTGATATATTTGCCTACTTGTGTGTAGGTGATGTATTTGTCTACTTGTGTGTGGGTTATGTATTTATCTACTCTTGTGTCGGTGATGTATTTATCTAGTTTTAAAAGTAATGTATTTATCTACTTGTGTGTGGGTGGTGTTTTATCTACTTGTATGTGGGTATGTATTTGTCTACTTGTGTGTGGGTGATGTATTTGTCTGCTTGTGTGTGGGTGATGTATTTGTCTACTTGTGTGTGGTGATGTATTTGTCTACTTGTGTGTGGGTTAAGTATTTATCTACTCTTGTGTCGGTGATGTATTTATCTATTTTTAAAAGTAATGTATTTATCTACTTGTGTGTGAGTGATGTATTTATCTATTTGTGAAAGTAATGTACTTTTCTGTTGGTGTGTGGGTGATTTATTTCTCAATTTTTGAAAGTAACGTATTTATCTACTTGTGTTTTTAAGTGGATGGTGTATTTATCTACTTGTGTGAGAGTGATGTATTTATGTACTTGTGTGTGTGTGTGTGCTTGTGGTATGTATTTATCTACTTGTTTGTGATGTATTTATCTTCTTGTGTGTGTGTGTGTGAGAGAGAGAGAGAGAGAGAGAGAGAGAGAGATGTATTAATCTACTTGTATGTGTGTGTGATGTATTTATCTACTTGTATTCTTGTTGTTGAAGAGTACACAGAGGAAGCCAAGCTCCCCCCACATTATTTAGCAGATGGTGCCAAAGCACTGCTGGAGAGCCTCAAATCTTGGACACAAAGAAAAGATGTGAGTGGCCTTATTCCTTTGATTGTTGGTGATATAGTATATTATAAGTAGGTGTTTTTATTGCACTTTATTCCTTATGTGATTCAAATAAGCATTTTATTCTTGACATACATAAAATAATAAAATGTAGCATCAGTAATATATTTCCCCTCATACATTCTTACATAAAATAAAATGTAACATTATACTTTCATTTACCTACGTACGATTAAAGAATACAACTTTGAACTTATATTTCCCTAAATAATCGTCATGTAAAGTATTAGGGGCATTCAAATGAAAACCTTACATTTTGCGTGTGTGCGTTTGTTCGTTCGTTCTCGTTCTGAAACAGTAAAGAAAAAATGTATAATTTGTCAATGTAGTCACCACTATGTTCAATGCAAGTCCTCCAGCGCAGATAAAGTGCTTGGAGTTTTGTAGAAAAAAATTCTCTTGGTCACATGTGTAACCACTCATGCACCACCTGCTGTACCTCTTCATTGAATCAAAAAGTTTTGAAACTTCCTATTCCACTTGTACACTTGTTGGATGCATCACCATACTGGACCTTCATTCGCCGATGAATTTCTATAGGTTTCACCCCTTCACTGATTAAAAAAACGGATAACAGAACTATTTGGTACATGTCAAAAGTGGGGCGACCATCCTTAAACAGTCTTTATGACATCACCATGTTCGTCTGCACCGCTGTGTCACACACTTAACACCCTTGACATCCTTAACAACAATATTGACAGTTTATGACAAGACATTGGCACGGTTATTGTAATTTCTATCACACTTAAGGTTTTGATTTGAGGCCCCCTCGTAATAACATGAAACATAAGACTTAATTTCCCTACATACATCCTTACATAAAATAATATGTGACAGACTTATATTCCCCGACATATGCTATTACATAAAATAACATGTGACATTAGACTTATATTCCCCAACATACAATTCCTACTTGAAATATTTCATATGTGTAGTAATGTTCTGCCGGCTCCGTGGCGAAGGGTTTACAGACGCAGTTCGTGATCCCACATATCCGCATTTGAAACACAGCTGCATGCAATTTGGCAGCAGACCGTGTTGCATTGGACTTTTACTAAATGGTATGGGTGCTGGTCGTTCAGAAAACAATGGCAAACTACTGAACGTAAACTTGCCAAGTGATCACAACAGCAAATAAATACTGGTGTTGACTGCAACGTCCTTTAAAAGATATGCAGCTAACAAACAGTAATGCTCTAAATGAATAGGAAATTAAATATTGTTGAGTGATAAATAGAATGAATGAGAGATGAAGTATTACTTCGTTAATTACATTTTCTTATACTAAACCAAATGCTTATGTTTTTCTGGTAATTCTGCCACTTAAGCTTACACATTTTAGTGGCCAGAATCACAAAAATCTGTTTTGTACATAATCTGTTAAATGTTTAATATAATACTTATAGCTTATTACAACAATGTTGATGACAACATTTTACTATATTTGATTACATTGTTTCCATGACTCTTTGTTGCATTCTTTTTCCCACTCTTCATCCTAGACAATAAATGATCTCCCCATATTTCAGCTGACCAGCAAATGTATTGTGAGTGAGATTACAGCCCCTTTTTGTGTTTGCCCCCCCTTTAGTTGTAATTGTTTGCCGGTGGTGTCTTAGTCTGTGTAGTTGTGGTTCTTGCTTGCTAGGTAGTGGCTGTTTTGTAGTTTTCTCTTTTCATTGATTGGACTTTGATTCTGTTAACACTTCTGCCACTGGCCACACATTGACTGTTTTTTTTATTTTGATTGATTTAACTTGTTTGTGATTTACTTGGTTTTTGGCTTGAAAGCACCCTTGCTGTGGCAAGTTACATTAACACTTGATTGTTTTCAGTTTTTGGGTGGCAGTTACAAACATAGGTATCTGGATGTTACATATGGATCCTTTCTTTAAAAATAAATGGCTACTAGTTTTTATAATTTTGTGGAAGGGATTAAATGGATTATTAAAAAAAATTATACAGTATATAATTTTATTTGTCAAGTTTATAAATGTTAGTGAAGAAAACTGTTACATTGTTTTATTTCAATTTCTTCAAGAAGAAAACTCAGGTGATAAAATAAAGTCAGGTAAGATTTTATTGAAATAGATTCATTTTTATATCAGTTGATTAGCTATGTTTAATGGGTAATTTAATTTTAATATTTACTGTAAGCATTATACACCTTTGTTTAAACTGTATTATCATTGTAATTTTCAGTCTCTTCATTGTCTAAACAATGATGTAATTAGCAAATGAATATTTTTACGAAAATTTAACACTGCTGACTAAACTAGAAATTAAATTAAGAGTTATGTTGACTTATGTATGTATGATGTGTAGCAGTATGGCATGTCATGAATAACAAAGCAATGTGTATAAACAGCAAACTCAAAACGTGCAAGTTTTTGTGCAGTAGCTATCTAACAGTAGAATGATGTAATAACAGCCTGAGCTCTGTTTGTATTGGGGTTTTGCATCATCAGTGTTGTCATGAAAAAGAGCGTTGCTGCGGTTTCCATAAATCCAGATTCCAGAGAATTCATCGTCATCATAATCATTATGTTGCATGTGGATAAGCATAGGCACTCATGGTTCGCTATTTCATATGATCACTAGAACCTCAGATCAAGTCTCCCAGTTATACCATGTGACTAAGCAATTTGGATATTTACCTCTTTATCTTTTCTTTGCTCTTTTCCCATAAAGTTTGCCAGCTGTTACTAACATTTCCAGATTATTTCTCCTCATACTGTGCCTAAAAAGTCTTGGCTTCATTTAATTTGGTCTAGTTTGTAAAGATTCTTGTTCATTGTACTGTACTGGCACCTTGCTGTCTTGACAGACAATAGTTTGTGACATTGTACTTAGCAAAAAGGCAAACTAACTACAAGGAGGCCATGGGTGGAGTTATACCTCTCCATTGCACTAAGCCTGAGCTGAATTGTAGAAACTATGTGTTGCCAATGCAGCATTATCTCTCTCAGCCTGCCTAGTTTACTCCAGAGGAAAGGTAACGCCAATACACCTATAGCTAGGCAAGCTGCAGAGGCTGTCAGATCAGCAAAGCAATGCTTTAACTGTGCCTCTATCGAAGCTTTGATCCTAGACCAGTTGCTGACCAACTTATGGCCTGGTCTGTCCTGCCATGACATTTAGTCTGAAATTGCATTTCCTCACCTCATGATAAGGCTTGTACCCTTCCAGTTGTGCTCCTCTGCCCAAAGCCATTGACACAATGTGGGGTGTTGGGTTTGGTAAGCGCTACCCATCATTCAGCACTAACAGAAAACAGGTAGTACCGTCTGCTGTCATACGGTAGCTCGGTCATATCTGATTAAGACCTGACACTAAAACCCACAATTCTTTTTCATTACAAATGGATATCTCTATATGTACTCCAGTCTCTTGCCATAGATCACACCAGGAGAATTTCAGCACAGTGCATGTACTCCGTAGCACGAGAGTCCAGATGTATGTGTAGCAGAGTCACATATACATTCATTCATTCAGTAGCATGACCTTTGCAGAACCTTGCAACCATAACAACCATCTGGAAAACTTCTTGGTCATAGGCAAGATATTGTGTGTCCAATACAACCATCTGGAGATCATCCACCACATCCTGCACCCATCTTCTCTTTGGCCTTCCTCTTCTCTTCCCGGACATATACCCCTCCATTATTGTTCTCTCCAAACTTTCATGGTGTTTCAAGTGACCAAAATATTTCAATTTTCTTTGTTTTATCGTCTTTAGTAGCCAACCTTCTTCAATATTCAGATCTTGTCATATGGATGCATTTGTTGTTTTTTTTCTGTATACAAGATATTCTTAGAACCTGTCTATAAAATTTATTTTCAAAGACATTTATGCGCTGTTCAGATTGTTTAGTATGTGTCCAGGTCTCACAGGCATATGTTGAATCACACATGCTATACATTTTCTGTGGGTCACTTTTCTCATTTGTAATTTGTTGCTGGGACAGCAGCCTATTTCTCTTCTGTCCTGAGATCTATACATGGTGATGATCTAAGTTTTTCCTATTATACCCTGGGTCGTAGGGTTTCATTACAACCTTATATAGTCTTTCCTCTTCTACCCTGTGTCGGCTTGTGTAGAAGTGCCTTACCGTTTTGTTTAGTATTTCTGCATCTACCCTGAGCTGTAAAGATTTAGTAAAGATTTTATTTATTGAGTAGTTAGGTATAAGGCTGTTCTACCAGTTGACACCATAATAATACCATGGGGTTTTATTCCGATAACTAATGGTTATAATGGTAATAATAATAAAAGTTACCATAATCATTACTGTGCCATGGGTATAGAAGGAATCTTGTATGTGTGTTTTATTCAGCACTTTAGTGTGAAAGCATAATTGGACATTAACATGGATTTATTTACGAGTAGATGAATATGAGTATGTTTGCTTTGTATGAAACAAGCACATATTTTCCTTTTGTGTTTCCTGTACATGATTAAAGAGATAAGCTCATTTCTTGTGTTCTTGAGCACTTGCACTCTTCAACTTGTGTTAACCTAACTAGTTTTCTTATTTGTGAATGAGTACTGGAAAAAGGCTTATCTCATGGGGAATGTCTGCTGCTATTCATGATACTTTATCTGTACACACTTGGTCGACAAATATTTAACTTATGTGTAGCTTTGCACATTGGGTGGAGGGGGGATGGGGTAATGTGTGAGTAACTGAGAACACATTTTCACTCATCTGTGTGTATATGTATGTACACATTGTGTGGGACTATATATGTGTGTGCACATTGTGTGGGAGTGGGCTAAGACAAAGACGGATGTTTCACTCATCTATGTATGTGCACATTGTATGGGAGTGAGCTAATACAAAGACATATGTTTCACTCACTATATATGTGCACATTGTGTGGGAGTAGACTAAGACAGGCAGATGTTTCACTCATCTATTATATGTATATTGTGTGGGAGTATGCTAAAACAAACATGTTTCACTTATCTGTGTATGTTCATATTGTGTGGGAGTGAGCTAAGACAAAGACGGATGTTTCACTCATCTATGTATGTTCATATTGTGTGGGAGTGAGCTAAGACAAAGACAGATGTTTCACTCACTGTATATGTGTGTGCACATTGTGTGGGAGTAGACTAAGACAGGCAGATGTTTCACTCATCTATTATATGTATATTGTGTGGGAGTATGCTAAAACAAACAGATGTTTCACTTATCTGTGTATGTTCATATTGTGTGGGAGTGAGCTAAGACAAAGACAGATGTTTCACCTACCTATGTATGTGCACATTGTGTGGGAGTAGGCTAAGACAGACAGATGTTTCACTCACTGTATATGTGTGTGCACATTGTGTGAGAGTGGGCTAAGACAAAGACAGATGTTTCACTCATCTATGTATGTGCACATTGTGTGGAAGTGAGCTAAGACAAAGACAGATGTTTCACTCATCTATGTTTGTGCACATGGTGTGGAAGTGAGCTAAGACAAAGACAGATGTTTCACTCATCTATGTATGTGCACATTGTGTGGAAGTGAGCTAAGACAAAGACAGATGTTTCACTCATCTATGTTTGTGCACATGGTGTGGAAGTGAGCTAAGACAAAGACAGATGTTTCACTCATCTATGTATGTGCACATTGTGTGGAAGTGAGCTAAGACAAAGACAGATGTTTCACTCATCTATGTATGTGCACATGGTGTGGAAGTGAGCTAAGACAAAGACAGATGTTTCACTCATCTATGTATGTGCACATGGTGTGGAAGTGAGCTAAGACAAAGACAGATGTTTCACTCATCTATGTATGTGCACATGGTGTGGAAGTGAGCTAAGACAAAGACAGATGTTTCACTCATCTATGTATGTGCACATTGTGAGGGAGTGGGCTAAGACAAAGACAGATGTTTCACTCATCTATGTATGTGCACATTGTGAGGGAGTGGGCTAAGACAAAGACAGATGTTTCACTCATCTATGTATGTGCACATTGTGAGGGAGTGGGCTAAGACAAAGACAGATGTTTCACTCATCTATGTATGTGCACATTGTGAGGGAGTGGGCTAAGACAAAGACAGATGTTTCACTCATCTATGTATGTGCACATTGTGAGGGAGTGGGCTAAGACAAAGACAGATGTTTCACTCATCTATGTATGTGCACATTGTGAGGGAGTGGGCTAAGACAAAGACAGATGTTTCACTCATCTATGTATGTGCACATTGTGAGGGAGTGGGCTAAGACAAAGACAGATGTTTCACTCATCTATGTATGTGCACATTGTGAGGGAGTGGGCTAAGACAAAGACAGATGTTTCACTCATCTATGTATGTGCACATTGTGAGGGAGTGGGCTAAGACAAAGACAGATGTTTCACTCATCTATGTATGTGCACATTGTGAGGGAGTGGGCTAAGACAAAGACAGGTGTTTCTCTCATCTATTTAAGCATTGTGTGAAACACACAACATCTGATGCAAGATAAACTAAATACAATTAATGAGAGATTATTGTTGGTCATGCATTAATGGAATGTAACAGCAGCAATATATTGTAGGGGGGCAATAGCAACATTATCGTTAGTGTGGGGGGCAACATCCGTATTGGTGTGGAGGACAAAAGCAGTATTAGTGTAGAGGGCAACAGCAGTATGAGTGTAGAGGACAACAGTAGTATTAATATATGAGACAGCAGCAACATATTGTATTAAATGGTATTCCAGGCTGTTAGTGACATTCACAGTTGTAAATGGTATTCCATTCACAGTTGTAAATGGTATTCCATTCACAGTTTTGAATAACATGCAATAGCAAACAGTGCTGGTAATGTTATGAGCATGGTCAGGCGTGGATTTGAAGACCGAGCTCATCGCTGGCCAAAGTGAGGGAAAGATTGACCACCTACGCCTCCCAGCTCTCAGGCCTACAACATGTGATGGGGCTATCACATCATAGCCCCATGGCTGGAGACTGTTTGGGGACACATACTCTTGGATGACATCTGAATTCCCCCGGCTTGTAAACAATAAGTCAAGAACCCTTCTACATACCACCTACATGCCTTCTACATGCCTTCTACATACCTTCCACACACCTTCTACATACATTCTACATACCTTCTACATACATTCTACATGCCTTCTACATACCTTCTACACACCTTCTACATGCCTTCTACATACCTTCTACACACCTTCTACATGCCTTCTACATACCTTCCACACACCTTCTACATACCTTCTACATACCTTCCACATACCTTCTACATACCTTCTACATACCTTCTACACACCTTCCACACACCTTCCACATACCTTCTACATACCTTCTATATGCCTTCTACACGCCTTCTACATACCTTCTACATGCCTTCCACATACCTTCTACATACCTTCTACATGTCTTCTACACACCTTCTACATACCTTCTACATACCTTCTATATGTCTTCTACTTGCCTTATACATACTTGAAGACACAATGGGCATATGGTGCTAGACCCATATTTGTGTGGACCAATTGGCACTCAGTGGGTGCTGTGGACAGTATCCCAGCCGCCGTTACTTCCCAAGACATTTCCTTGTGCCCATTTTAGGTTAGATTGACCTTTGAGCCCACGTCAATTAAATAAATTCGAATCCACCCTTATGGTGGTCAAACCCATGACCACTGGGTGGTAGGCCAGCTTCTAGCCACTATGCTACCACAGCTCTCCCAGTTTGTACTTGACCTGTAACCTTTGCCCCTCAGTAGTGACTGTTGGTATCTGTACCTGCCAGTCCAGTTTCTGACCATATCTGTTTGTTCAGTTGCTGATGATTAACTAAAATAGTTGGGCTGTGAGTTGCATGGGGTCCTGCATGCGGGCTCTCTAAATGTTAATTTGATCTGTATTCAGCAAGCTCTGTGTCTCTAATCGTTTCACCAGTTTCTATTTAATTCTAGTATGCTTTGCAATAACTGGTTTCTTCACTTCATCGTTTGTATGTCTTTTGACTTTCTTTATGTAGTCACAACATAATTATCAGCATTTGAAATATGAAGGAACCCTTGAGGCCACTAAGACAACACATAATCAAATTCATAAGTATTGATTGGTAATCATAGAAGTAGAAGAAACAAGTAGATACACTAGCACATGGTCTCAACATTTGTATGCTTTAGTTTCAGTGTACTGGAAGTTAGTAAATAAAGCATGGCTCGAGATACAGACCCTCACTCTGGCACATTTCCTTAGTGACTCAATGAGTACGCTCAGGAAGATAGAGATGGGGTGGGTCCGAAGAGAGTGGTTGTTGTCTCTGGAGCGTTCACCGCTGGCAAAGATTAGTTTCGTTTTCGTGCCAGGGCATGCGGGTATACAAGGAAATGAGCAGGCTAATAGACTTGCAGGACGAGCCATGGACCAGGCTGATATACTGAATGCTCTACGGGAAGTAAGTTGTTTGCGAGGACCAAGTGATGACTGTGAATCTACATCCATGGACACACTGTGAGACAAGCAACTTTAAAGAGGTGTGGCCAAACAAGAACACTATGCAGGAAGCCAAAGAAGATTAATAAACCAACACAGAACTGGTGTTGTGAGCCGCAACACGCTGCAGGATTTACTGAGGAGGGGATCCGAGCACTTATGGACTGAATGGTTTAATGTGCAATGAGGATGATCTGTCGACTAACTAACTAAAGTAAAGGACCCTTCTACATGCTCAGAGGTATTTTGGGTATATGAGGCTAGCCCATAGTTGTATAGTTCAGTCGGTACTTGAAGGCTGTTGTTGGCATCACACGACCTCTTGTACTTCCAGGACATTTCCTCCTGCCCATTTTGGGCCTGGTTGATGTGGGAGCCCAGGTCAATTAAATCTGCCTCCATGGGGATTTGAACACATGACCACCACAATGGCAATCATGTTAACCTCTGCCCTGCCATGGCTCTCAGTGGACTGGAGGGTATGTAACTGCCGTCATGATCTCAGTGTGATGAGAGGAAACTGCCAGCTGCACCACCTGGTGGTGTAAAGGCTCATGTGTGTGGCAAACTGCCTGATCAGAGCAGGGTGCTCCCCCCCCCCCCCCCACCCCCCAAGAGCTGTGGAATTGCATTTGAACAGCATGTGTGTAAATGGCCACGTTTGAACCTGGTTGCAAATGACTGTGTTTGATCCTGGTTGCAAATGACTGTGTTTGATCCAGGTTGCAAATGACTGTGTTTGATTCTGGTTGCAAATGATTGTGTTTGATCCAGGTTGCAAATGACTGTGTTTGATTCTGGTTGCAAATGACTGTTTGATTCTGGTTGCTTCTGCTTGTCTATTTTCCTATCATTCGTTGGTCTGTGGTTGTTGGTGATGCTCACTGTAGGTTGTGTTTGTGCTTTCCTTATGTTCAAGTTGTGGATATAGATTGTGTATTGATGGTTAAGTACATGGCAATCTATTGACAACTGTAAATAGGTATTTACAAATTGTTGGTAGGTGGGAGTAAGGTATTTTACACATAGGTAGGAGATAGTGAGATATCACACATTGTTGGTAGTAGTTAGTGAGATATCATGCATTGTTGGTAGGAGTTAGTGAGATATCACACATTGTTGGTAGTAGTTAGTGAGATATTGTGCATTGTTGGTAGGAGCTAGTGAGATATCACTCATTGTAGGTAGGAGTTAGTGAGATATCACACATTGTAGGTAGGAGTTAGTGAGATATCACATATTGTAGTTAGGAGTTAGTGAGATATCACGCATTGTAGATAGGAGTTAGTGAGATATCACACATTGTAGGTAGGAGTTAATGAGATATCATGCATTGTTGGTAGGAGTTAGTGAGATATCACACATTGTAGTTAGGTGTCAGTGAGATATCATGCATTGTAGGTAGGAGTAAGTGAGATATCACACATTGTAGGTAGGAGTTAGTGAGATATCATGCATTGTTGGTAGGAGTTAGTGAGATATCATGCATTGTTGGTAGGAGTTAGTGAGATATCATGCATTGTAGATAGGAGTTAGTGAGATATCATGCATTGTTGGTAGGAGTTAGTGAGATATCATGCATTGTTGGTAGGAGTTAGTGAGATATCATGCATTGTTGGTAGGAGTTAGTGAGATATCATGCATTGTTGGTAGGAGTTAGTGAGATATCACACATTGTAGGTAGGAGTTAGTGAGATATCATGCATTGTTGGTAGGAGTTAGTGAGATATCACACATTGTAGGTAGGAGTTAGTGAGATATCACACATTGTAGGTAGTAGTTAGTGAGATATGCATTGTTGATAGGAGTTAGTGAGATATCACACATTGTTGGTAGGAGTTATTGAGATATCACACATTGTTGGTAGGAGTTAGTGAGATATGCATTGTTGATAGGAGTTAGTGAGATATCACACATTGTTGATAGGAGTTAGTGAGATATCACACATTGTTGGTAGGAGTTAGTGAGATATCACACATTGTAGGTAGGAGTTAGTGAGATATCACACATTGTTGGTAGTAGTTAGTGAGATATGCATTGTTGATAGGAGTTAGTGAGATATCACACATTGTAGGTAGGAGTTAGTGAGATATCATGCATTGTTGGTAGGAGTTAGTGAGATATCATGCATTGTTGATAGGAGTTAGTGAGATATCACACATTGTAGGTAGGAGTTAGTGAGATATCACACATTGTAGGTAGGAGTTAGTGAGATATTACACATTGTAGGTAGGAGTTAGTGAGATA
Organism: Cepaea hortensis; assembly: GCA_963921405.1. NCBI lineage: Eukaryota > Metazoa > Mollusca > Gastropoda > Stylommatophora > Helicidae > Cepaea > Cepaea hortensis. The sequence continues at coordinate 97,020,643 of OY992887.1, read as the reverse complement.
TCACACATTGTAGTTAGGTGTCAGTGAGATATCATGCATTGTAGGTAGGAGTTAGTGAGATATCACACATTGTAGGTAGGAGTTAGTGAGATATCATGCATTGTTGGTAGGAATTAGTGAGATATCATGCATTGTAGATAGGAGTTAGTGAGATATCATGCATTGTAGATAGGAGTTAGTGAGATATCATGCATTGTTTGTAGGAGTTAGTGAGATATCATGCATTGTTGGTAGGAGTTAGTGAGATATCATGCATTGTTGGTAGGAGTTAGTGAGATATCATGCATTGTTGGTAGGAGTTAGTGAGATATCACACATTGTTGGTAGGAGTTGGTGAGATATCATGCATTGTTGGTAGGAGTTAGTGAGATATCACACTTTGTTGGTAGGAGTTAGTGAGATATCACACATTGTAGATAGGAGTTAGTGAGATATCACACATTGTAGGTAGGAGTTAGTGAGATATCACACATTTTAGGTAGGAGTTAGTGAGATATCATGCATTGTTGGTAGGAGTTAGTGAGATATCATGCATTGTTGGTAGGAGTTAGTGAGATATCACACATTGTAGATAGGATTTAGTGAGATATCACACATTGTTGGTAGGAGTTAGTGAGATATCACACATTGTAGGTAGGAGTTAGTGAGATATCACACATTGTAGATAGGAGTTAGTGAGAAATCACACATTGTAGGTAGGAGTTAGTGAGATATCACACATTGTAGGTAGGAGTTAGTGAGATATCACACATTGTAGGTAGGAGTTAGTGAGATATCACACATTGTAGGTAGGAGTTAGTGAGATATCATGCATTGTTGGTAGGAGTTAGTGAGATATCACACATTGTTGATAGGAGTTAGTGAGATATCACACATTGTAGGTAGGAGTTAGTGAGATATCACACATTGTAGGTAGGAGTTAGTGAGATATCATGCATTGTTGGTAGGAGTTAGTGAGATATCACACATCGTAGGTAGGAGTTAGTGAGATATCATGCATTGTACATAAGAGTTAGTAAGATATCACACATTGTAGGTAGGAGTTAGTGAGATATCATGCATTGTACATAAGAGTTAGTAAGATATCACACATTGTAGGTAGGTGTTAGTGAGATATCATGCATTGTAGTTAGGTGGGATATTATCACACATTGTAGCTAGGTGGGAGTGGGATATTATAACATATTGTAACTAGGTGGGAATGTGATATTATTACATATTGTAGATAGGTGGGAATGTGATATTATTACATATTGTAGCTAGGTGGGAGTGGGATATTATAACATATTGTAACTAGGTGGGAATGTGATATTATTACATATTGTAGATAGGTGGGAATGTGATATTATCACATATTGTAGCTAGGTGGGAGTGGGATATTATCACATATTGTAACTAGGTGGGAATGTGATATTATTACATATTGTAGATAGGTGGGAATGTGATATTATCACATATTGTAGCTAGGTGGGAGTGGGATATTATCACATATTATAGCTAGGTGGGAGTGGGATATTATCACATTGTAGCTAGGTGGGAGTGGGATATTATCACATATTGTAGCTAGGTGGGAGTGGGATATTATCACACATTGTAGCTAAGTGGGAGTGGGATATTATCACATATTGTAACTAGATGGGAACGGGATATTATCACATATTGTAGCTAGGTGAGAGTGGGATATTATCACGACTAGCTAGGTGGGAGTGGGATATTATCACATAATGTAGCTAGGTGGGAGTGGGATATTATTACATATTGTAGCTAGATGGGAGTGGGATATTATCACATATTGTAACTAGGTGGGAGTGGGATATTATCACATATTGTAGCTAGGTGGGAGTGGGATATTATCACATATTGTAGCTAGGTGGGAGAGGGATATTATCACATATTGTAGCTAGGTGGGAGTTGGATATTATCACATATTGTAGCTAGGTGGGAGTGGGATATTATCACATGTTGTAACTAGGTGGGAACAGGATATTATCACATATTGTAGCTAGGTGGGAGTGGGATATTATTACATATTGTAGCTAGATGGGAGTGGGATATTATCACATATTGTAGCTAGGTGGGATATTATCACATATTGTAGCTAGGTGGGCGTGGGATATTATCACATATTGTAACTAGGTGGGAATGTGATATAATCACATATTGTAGCTAGGTGGGAGTGGGATATTTACAGACTGTATGTGGATGAGAGTGGGATATAGTCACACTCCAAAAGGTAGGTGGGAGTGGGATATTATCACACATTGTTGGTAATTGGGAGTGAGATATTATCACACATTGTTGGTAGTTGGGAGTGGGATATTATCACAAACTGTAGGTATGTAGGAGTGGGATATCAGATATTGTAGTTAGGTTGGAGTGAGATATTCACAGACTAGGTAAGTGAGAGTGAGATATCACACATTGAAGGTAGAAAGGCATGAGCTTTCACATATTCAAGGTAGATAGGCATGCTATTTTACACACTGTAGGTAGATAGGCATGAGATTTCACACACACTATGTGGGTGGGAGGAGATATTCACACATTGAAGGTAGATAGGCATGAGATTTCACACACTGTAGTTAGATAGGCATGAGATTTCACACACTGTAGTTAGATAAGCATGAGATTTCACACACTGTAGTTAGATAGGCATGGGATTTCACACACACTATGTAGGGGGAAGGAGATATTCACACACTGTAGGTTAGTTAGTTGTATATCCTTTACAGGATGTATGCAGTCAACACCAGCATATTTTGCTGTTGTGATCTCTTGACAAGTTTACATTCAGTAGTGTGCCATTTCTGTAGGTAGGTGGGAGAAAATATTCAAACTTTGTAGGTAGGCAAAATTGAGACTCTCACACATTTAAGGTATGTAAAAGTGGGGTATTCACACAATATAGGAAGGTGAGAGCAAGCTATTGATATATTGTATGTGTATATTATTTACTTGATATGGTTATTGGAGACACATCTGTAAGAGAAGTTATATGGAGACATCTGTGTTAGCCATGTCTTTGAGACACATTTGTTAGAAATGCTTTATTTAGACAAATATGTTAGCCGTCTTGGAGACATCTTTGTGTGAGATATTTTATGGAGACATCTGTGTTAGGCATGTCTTCAAGACACATGTATATGAGTTGTTTTATGGAGACATCTGTATTAGGCATGTCTTCAAGACACATATATATGAGATGTTTTATAGACATAAGAATTGTTTTGTGGAGATGCGTTAGCCATATCATGGAGACAAGTTTATGTGACATTTTTTATGGAGACATCTGTGTTTAGCATGTCTTCAAGAGACATGTGTATGAGATGTTTTATACATCTGTTATACTTCTGTGTTGGAGATGTCTTGGAGGCACATTTGTGTGAGACACATATTAAAGTAAGTAGAATAATGTTCTCACCTTAATGTTAGTCTTCTTGCTCAAATCGTTTATTAACAGCTGTTTGATGATTTCTAGTTTAATTGTTTGTTTATTTTCCTTCTCTTGTGTGACACAGTATGCCAAAGTTGGCAAGCAGGATGTGACAGATTACATCCAGTATGGGAAGTTACTCAAAGATATGCAGAAGGAGGTGAAGAAGATTGATGCCATGGTATGTATTCTTTCTTGTGTGAATGTGTGAGTGTGAGTGTGTGTGTGTGTGTGTGTGTGTGTGTGTGTGTGTGTGTGTGTGTGTGTGTGTGTGTGTGTGTGTGTGTGTGTGTGTGTGTGTGTGTGTGTGTGTGTGTGTGTGCGCGCGCGCGCGCGCGCGCGCGCGTGCATGTGCTCGTTAATTTTTGGTTAGTGTATAGTTGATTACACTGAGATGATAAAAAAAAAGTTGTTGCTACTGTGTATATAACACTGATGATGAGATAACACTGATGATAAGATATGATAACACTGATGAGATAATATAATAATACTGATGATGAGATGATGATACTGATGATGAGATAAAATAACACAGATGATGAGATAAAATAACACTGATGATGAGATTATATGATTATACCGATGATCAGATGACATGATAACACTACTGATGAGATGTGATAACACTGATGATGAGATGTGATAACACTGATGATGAGATGATAATACTGATGATGAAATGTGATAACGCTGGTGATGTGATGATAACACTGATGATAATAAAATATGATAATACTGATGATGAGATAACATTGATAATGAGATGACAACACTGATGAGATAATATGGTAACACTGATGATGAGATGAGATAATATGATAACACTGATGATGAGATGAGATAATAGCACAGAGGATGAGATGCTAACATCAATGATTAGATGATAACATTGATGATGAGATAACATGATAAGACTGATAATGTGATAAGGTGACAATACTGATGATGAGATGATATAAAGAGTTGTTGCTACTTTATAGAGGAATGACATGTTTCAACTGTGCTGACATACTGTGCCTGGTCCTGAAGCCAACACTGACTCTCCAATCTTCACCGTCATCTGTTATAAGAAGTGCCTGGGGGTTCTTGGCAAAAACTAATGGTCGGCGTTTGGTGCAGGAGAGCCTGGCGTATGATAACACTACATCTAGCTTAAGAATGGAGGTGGGGGCGGTCAGTGCAGCTTTCCGCTGGATAGAAAACACGATACATACACACATTGTGATTGTAACCGACTCAGAAAGCATGCTGAGAAGGGTGAGAACAGGTAAGCTTCATGCAGAGTGGCTTGCTTCGCTTCGGAGGTCACGGGTAGTAAGCATCACCTGGATCTTTTCTCCTGGGCATGCCGGTGTGCTGGGGAATGAACAGGCGGACAGATTGGCTGGCTCGGCAAAACTTGGTGGAGTATTGATGCATGACAAGGCAGACGTGGTTGCGGCCTTATGGGAGCACGTGTACACCTCGGAGGAGCAGATGGATCACCATAGTCTGGTAAGAATGAGACAGCGAGGTGTGACGAGGGGATCTGGCCGACGCTCGGCGCTCGGAGGAAAGGCGAGACGGACATTATTTTTATGAACTTGCCGTTATATTAATAATTGTTGCCCATCTGTTTAAGCTGTCCACATAGATCTTTCTGTGTCTTCCTCTACCTCTTTTGCTTATTATTTTCCCACAGAAAGCTAATTTTTATATTCCATCTTTTCTATTGATAAAACTCTTAAAATGTCCATCTTATAAAATGTCTTTTCCTTATGGATTTGATGAGTGATAAAAAAACACCTGCTTCTGTCAACACCTCAGCATTTGTTTTCTTCTCAGACTACAATATTCTCAACGTTTTCTAAAAAGACCATGTGTAAATTTCTTCCAGTTAACCCCATCATTTCATATTTCATTGTCCAGCATTCACATCCACACAGAATATCAAGTCACACATATTTTTTTCATTATGCAGATTTTTGATATTCATCTTTTTCACTAAGTCTCTTGAGGTCAGCATGGCTGAATGGGTAAGAGCACTCATTCTTAAACATCTGGTGTGCTGATGCTGAGGTAGCGGGTTCAAACCCTACACTGGTCAGTTGCACTAAAATGTTGACTTTTCGTCCTTGACTTGGCGACATAAATTACAAATACCTCTGAAGTCAGAGTGGGTTCACCTGATGGTGAGAGACACTGGTAATAGGGAAAGCTAATCTACATGCAAAAAATCAGCCCAGTGCACTAGAAATAGTTGCATGCGTAGTATAGTCTGCGCTTGAGCTTAAAGCTCGCAAAAAAAAAAAATGAAGGCTCTTAATTCTAGTAAAAAGTGTCTTTAGGTGTAGGTCTGCTGATATATTTAATAATTTAAATTTTTTATGTTTTCAAGGAGAAGACAGCAAGTCCAAAGAAACAAGAAAACAAACACAAAAAGGTTGACAGAACAAAGAAGTCATCAAAGACGACGCATGTTCTCGATGTGTTGGATCAACACACGAAGGAAACATTAAAGATTGCAGAGAGGGAAACCAGAGAAAACATATACAACTTTAAAGTAAGTATTGTTGGGTCCATGCAGATCATAGGAAGTATATATAACTACAGTAATGATGGTTCACAGTAGGAATTCTAGCCCACACATTGATATAAAGTAAGAATGTGGGGACTTTGACAAACCATTAAAAGCTTGTAAATGTAAATATTATATGGACTTTGACAAACCACTGAAAAAAAAAGCAAAATTTTAAATTATGTGTGGAGTATGACAAACCATAGGGAAACAAAGCTGTAAAGTACAAATGTGTGGATTTTAACAAACCATATTGAAAGTCCTCATCTGTAGAGTAAGTAAGTGTAGACTTTAACAATTCAGAGTTCTTTTGAAGAAGTTCTAGGCTACACATGACTGGCACCTTGCCGTCTTGACAGACGATAGTTTGTAAAATGGGGCTATCTCTTCATAACACAAAGCCTGGGCTGAATTTAGAGACCATGTGTTGCCCATGCAGCATTATCCCTCTCTCGGCCTGTCTAGTTTACTCCAGAGGAAAGGTGACACCAATACATCTGGAACAAGACAAGCTGCAGAAGCTGCTGGATCAGCAAAGCAATGCTCTAACCGTCCGTCTGTCAGAGCTTTGATCCTAGACGAGTTACCAATCAAGGCTTAGGGCCTGGTCTGCCCTGCATTTAGTCTTTAGGCTGCATTTCCTCACACCAGGACAAGGCTTGTACCCAGGCCGTTTGACTCGGGCTCCGAAGGTTGTGTGTTCGATTCCGGGCCGCGTCCTTTGGTTCACGAGTGAATTTTTTCGGAGACTCCTGTGGCTCGCCGCTGGAGCTACGGAGTTCGTGCTTTGTACAACACTTTTCGCGCTGCAGAAACAGATCGAGCCATATGGGATAAAACCCGGTGCAATGAGGTCAACCCTGTTGACTTTTAAGCGACTTTTTTAAAGTGACAAAATGTTCAAGACTGTTGGCTTCATGCTTCACTTCCATCTCCAGTACTCTGGACAAGGAAGCAGGTTCCCAGGTTTCCTTAAAGTCATCTGTTTGTCCTGTTTTGCTTAAGGCATTGATATCTGGCTCTTTCATTTACCTTTCCCTCTTTGACCGCCACCAGGTCTATCAACTGATCTAGCTAGCTTGTTGCCTTACACACCTGTGTGTCTTTTGCGTAGATAACAATTAGCTTGACTAATTGTGCTGTGCTCAGTGAGTCAAGCCACACATGTCATTTGTGGCAGTTTGAGTTTGTGAATACAACTGTCATCTGTTGTCTGGTGGGTTGAGTTTGGTAATACAGCTGTCATTTGTTTTCTGGTGGGTTGAGTTTTTGAATACAGCTGTCATCTGTTTTCTGGTGGGTTGAGTTTGGTAATACAGCTGTCATCTGTTTTCTGGTGGGTTGAATATTGTGTATACAGTTGTCATCTGTATTCTGGCAGGATGAGTTTTTGTATACAGTTATCTGTTGTCTGGTGAGTTGAGTTTGTGAATACAGTTGTCATCTGTTTTCTGGTGGGTTGAATATTTTGTATACAGTTGTCATCTTTTTTCTGGCAGGATAAGATTTTGTATACAGTTATCTGTTTTCTGGTGGGTTGAGTTTGTGTATACAGTTGTCATCTGGTTCCTGGTGGGTTGAGTTTGTGGGTACAGTTGTCATCTGTTTTCTGGTGGGTTGAGTTTGTGAATACAGCTGTCATCTGTTTTCTAGTGGATTGAGTATTGTGTATACAGTTGTCATCTGTTTTCTGGTGGGTTGAATTTGTGTATACAGTTGTCATCTGTTTTCTGGTGGGTTGAGTTTGTGAAGTTTTCTGGTGGGTTGAGTTTGTGAATACAGCTGTCATCTGTTTTCTAGTGGATTGAGTATTGTGTATACAGTTCATCTGTTTTCTGGTGGGTTGAGTTTGTGGATATAGCTGTCATCTGTGTTCTGGTGGGTTGAGTTTGTGGATACTGTTGTCATCTGTGTTGTGGCAGGTTCTTTGCCTTCTTTATCCTCTAATGCAGCAAAGTCTCTTAACCAACTCATGCCACGCCATCCTCTCTTTGGCAATCTCCTGCAGAGATATCCTCAATATTCTCTTAGTATTATTAATCTGTCTCCTCTTCTCCTTGTGTTTTTAACTCTCCCTATGTTTGCTTTGTGAGTTCCAGAAAAAGGAATATTTAGTTATACTGTTATAAGGTTTTCTCAACGCATGTCCTATCTAACGCTAGTGTCTTTTCCTCAACACTTGGGGCACTGTAATCTGTACTTATATCCCTAATAATTAACTTAGTCCTTCTGTTCTGCTCATGCACCAGTTAAGGAATGTTTGCAGTTTATTAGTAGTTGTTTTAGTCAATTGTCCATGTTTCTAAGGCATACAACAATGTTGATTTAACCCTTTACAGGGCAGACGCTTGTCCGTTTTGTAGCCCTGAACGGGCAAGATTTTTTCAGGTTCGGTAAAATTTTGGGTCGCGTTAGTAAAAACAGCACAAATAAGGTGTTAGTCAACCGATTTTAGTTAAATAAACAACACAATGAAGGGAAAAGCATGCAGAATATGTTACTCACGTGATTGTTGTCGGTAATCCATATATGAACACAAATATGTACGAAATACGGCATGTTGTTTGTGATTTTCTGTCATCTATACGGCAATTTACAAACACATTTTCAGAATCATAATCACTTTCTTTAAAGTCCGACTCAGACTGCTAAATGCAAAGTAACGCTTTGCACTGATATCTAGCTCCGATTAATAGTCAACTTTGTGCCCTTTAATGTCACTTAAATTGAACAGAGCAAAATCTCGGCTATCACTTGAAGAATCGCCGAAATCCGTTTTGAAAAACAGCGTAAAAACCCCGAAAACTATCAAAAAAAGTCAGTAAAAGTCGGTTCAAATTCATAGTACGCGCTTTACAAATGGCGGCCACGTTGTCAAGCTATCGGCGAAAGCGAAAGTAGAAGTCGGAAGTATCGGAAAGCCGAGAGATCGCATTTTTACAATGCATAATAGTATCGGCCGGTTTGAGACGTTCTGCCCATTTAACGTATCGGACGAAAATGGCCTGTCCACCCTGTAAAGGGTTAACTTTGGAGTTAAATATTCTGAGTTTGGTTCTAGGTTTAATTGCTGGTGACTTTCATGGGTTGGCAGGTTGGGTTTATGGATTATTATTGCATTTCTGATTCCAGGATGATGAGGATGAGCTGCCCACAAGTCTGAAGGTTAGAATTCCAAAACCTGGAGCATATGTGGCAGATCATGAAAATGCAGATGAGAAATCTGGCACAAAGACAGCAACCAGGGACAGTAAGGTCAGCAAAAAATCTGTGGGCAGTGCAGATCTTGACACGCAGATATCTCAGCAAGAGTCAAGCAGTAAGAAAAACAAGAAAGAATCCAAGAAAAAGAAAGAAGGGAAAGAGACATCCAGGAGTTTGCTGAAAGAGAATTTGTTACAGGATGAGGTTGTAAAGACTGAGAAGGAATCAGAGACTTCACCCATAAAGGAAGTGCCACAGTGCCTCAAGTTTAAACTGTCCAATGGGAAAATGGTGAGGTATGACTTTTGTGCTGTGAAGCACAGATGGTATTCAGTTTTTATGTGTCAGTCTTTATTATGATTGGTAATCTGGGTTGGTACATGCCACATAGCTGTACTAGATTTGTCAGGTGGTATGTGACACATGTCTGTCTGTGGTCAATGTTGATCTGGGTTGGTTTTTGCTATAAATCTGTCTGCAGCAAATGTTGGCCTGGACTGGTATGTGTCACATGACAGTCTGTTGTATATGTTGATTTGAGTTATGTCCCACGTGTCTGTCTGTGGCAATTGTTGATCTGGGTTGGTAATGTGCCCCATGACTGTCTGTGGTAAATGTTAATTTAGGGTTGTATGTGCCCCATGTCTGTCTATAGTATATGTTAATCTGAGTTACGTCCCACATGTCTGTGGTAAATGTTGCCAGCTGATATGTGCCCCATGACTATCTGTTGTATATGTTGATTTGAGTTATGTTCCATGTGTCTATAGTAAATGTTGTTTTGACCTGGTATGTGCCCCATGATTGTCTATAGTATATGTTGTTCTGAGCTGGTATGTGCCTCATGTTTGTCTGTAGTATATGTTGTTCTGAGCTGGTATGTGCCTCATGTTTGTCTGTAATATATGTTGTTCTGAGCTGGTATGTGCCTCATGTTTGTCTGTAGTATATGTTGTTCTGAGCTGGTATTGTCCCATGATTGTCTATAGTATATGTTGATCTGAGCTGGTATGTGCCCCATGTTTGTCTATAGTAAATGTTGATCTGAGCTGGTATGTGCCCCATAACTGTCTGTAGTACATTTGGGAGGACTGATAAAACAATGATTGTCTGAAGTATATGTTGTTCTGAGATGATATGTGCCTCATGTCAGTAGTATATGTTCTGAGATGATATGTGCCTCATGTCTGTAGTATATGTTCTGAGCTGGTATGTGCCTCATGTCTGTAGTATATGTTCTGAGCTGGTATGTGCCACATGACTGTCTGTAGTATATGTTGTGAGATGATATGTGCCTCATGTCTGTAGTATATGTTCTGAGATGATATGTGCCTCATGTTTGTAGTATATGTTGTGAGATGATATGTGCCTCATGTCTGTAGTATATGTTCTGAGATGATATGTGCCTCATGTCTGTAGTATATGTTCTGAGATGATATGTGCCTCATGTCTGTAGTATATGTTCTGAGATGATATGTGCCTCATGTCTGTAGTATATGTTCTGAGATGATATGTGCCTCATGACTGTCTGTAGTATATGTTCTGAGATGATATGTGCCTCATGACTGTCTGTAGTATATGTTCTGAGATGATATGTGCCTCATGTCTGTAGTATATGTTCTGAGATGATATGTGCCTCATGTCTGTAGTATATGTTCTGAGATGATATGTGCCTCATGTCTGTAGTATATGTTCTGAGATGATATGTGTCTCATGTCTGTAGTATATGTTCTGAGATGATATGTGCCTCATGACTGTCTGTAGTATATGTTCTGAGATGATATGTGCCTCATGTCTGTAGTATATGTTCTGAGATGATATGTGCCTCATGTCTGTAGTATATGTTCTGAGATGATATGTGCCACATGACTGTCTGTAGTATATGTTGTTCTGAGATTATATGTGCCTCATGTCTGTAGTATATGTTCTGAGATGATATGTGCCTCATGTCTGTAGTATATGTTGTGAGATGATATGTGCCTCATGTCTGTAGTATATGTTCTGAGATGATATGTGCCTCATGTCTGTAGTATATGTTCTGAGATGATATGTGCCTCATGTCTGTAGTATATGTTCTGAGCTGGTATGCGCCACATGACTGTCTGAAGTATATGTTGTGAGATGATATGTGCCTCATGTCTGTAGTATATGTTCTGAGCTGGTATGTGCCACATAACTGTCTGAAGTATATGTTCTGAGATGATTTGTGCCTCATGTCTGTAGTATATGTTCTGAGATGATATGTGCCTCATGTCTGTAGTATATGTTCTGAGCTGGTATGCGCCACATGACTGTCTGTAGTATATGTTGTGAGATGATATGTGCCTCATGTCTGTAGTATATGTTCTGAGATGATATGTGCCACATGACTGTCTGAAGTATATGTTGTTCTGAGATGATATGTGCCTCATGTCTGTAGTATATGTTCTGAGCTGGTATGTGCCACATGACTGTCTGAAGTATATGTTGTTCTGAGATGATATGTGCCTCATGTCTGTAGTATATGTTCTGAGCTGGTATATGCCTCTTGACTGTCTATGGTATATGTTCTGAGATTATATGTGCCCCATGTCTGTAGTATATGTTCTGAGCTAGTATGTGCCTCTTGACTGTCTGTAGTATAGGTTGATCTGGGTTATGTGTCTTTAGCAAATGTGAGCCACCTGTCTGTCTGAAGTCTGTTGGTCTGAGTTATGTGCCACCTGTCTGTCTTGTAGGACATGTTTAGCTGGGTTGGTGTGTTTACTACAGACACGTGGCACATTAACAAAGAGACGCCATGTAGCAGGAACCTGCTGTGAGTATGTGAAGTGTGAGGACCATCATGTTGTGTAGACCTGAGTGCATGGAGGCATCGGTGGTCAGTCTCTCTCTCTCTCTCTCTCTCCCATAGTGAATGTTGAGAGCTGGCATCCAACCCCCATTCAACTAGATTCATGCTATTGTCAGTGTGGTGTTCTCACCATTACTCCAGTGTGTCTATTAACATTTGTTGTAGTACATATGTATCTGGGATGGAACATGTCTAACACATGTGCCGGGTGATTGTTTCACACTGTGAACATCTGTTGTCTAGTTGCATAATTGGGTGTCATATTTCATTACAGCAGCATACTGAGAGTAGTCGGCAGTTTTATAGCATTGTACAGTGTCAGGTTCTGAGACAATATTGTTTGATCTTCTCTCTATCTGGGGAGGGAGGGAGGGAGAGAAGAAAATGAACAAATAATTTGTGAGAAAGAGCCACAGTATCTCAGTGCCTGGACGCCTGCCAACCTGGTGGTCATGGGTTTGAATCCACATTCAGGTGGGTGTTAAAAATGAACCTGGGCTGCCAGGTTGACCCAGCCTAAAGTGAGTACCAGGAAATGTCTTGGGAAGTCAAGGTGGCCGGCGGTGTACTGACCACGTCACCCATCCCACCCAGTGCTGAATGATGTGATGTTGGGTAACTTTAGATTTAAGTTATATTGTCTAGTGTTCCTCTGGTCTCTGCTTGTCTTTTCTACTTCTCTGAGTGCCAAACAATACATGTGAATTTATTTATGAGCTATACAAATATGGGTCTAGCACCGTGTGTCCAATACGCCCAAGGGCGTGTGAAAGGCATATTTACTATGAAAAACAATGTGTGGGAGTGAGTGAGAGATATAGTATCTGCTGTAATATGTACAACTTTTCATCAAGTGACTTAAATTTGTTGTATTTTTCTTGACACAAGTGAATCCTTGTATCAGAGTTTTTGTTCTTGTGGTATCTTGTTTAATCCTGGCTGGCAGTTCACGGGGTGTCTTTAACATGTTTTTGATTTTATTTGTTTTTCATATACCTCTCACTCCAGTAAATAATGTATATGTCTGTCTGTCTGTGGCAGTAAATAATATATATTAATATGACCCTATCTCTCTCTCTGTCTCTCCCTTTCTCTGTCTCTCCCTCTCTCTCTGTCTCTCCCTCTCTCATCCCTTCTTCCCCTTTTTATTTTACTGGATGTAATTATATGTATAAGTGTTTTCATGATCGTTTCTGTTAATGTGCACACATGATTGACATATACAGAACTCATCCACTTTCTTGGTCTCTCTCTCAGCACTGACAGAAAAACAAAAAGCAAGAAACTCCGAAAGAAAGAATTCCTTCTGTTAGGACCAGACTTACCCAGCTCTACAGTGCCTTCAGTGAAAGCAGAAACAGACTTGGAAGAGAAAGTGCAATCAAGATTGAAATCACCAAAGAAAGAGAAGGTCAAAGATGAACCTATCAGCAAGAAAGAAAAGTTCAAAGATGAGACATCAAGCAAGAAGGAAAAGATTAAAGTTGAGGCAGCTAGCAAGAAAGACACAGTTGATGTGGCAAAACCAAAATCTGCAGCAAATGACAAACGAAAACAGTCAAGAACAAGTCGAAAAGGGAAACAAAGTGATGCTAAGGAAGCTCTAAGTAGAACTTCTGAATCAAAGTCAAAAGCAAACTCAGGTGCTTCATCAAAGTCTGCTGCTGCTGCACCTGATACATTGAAGGATAGCGATAGCGATGGTGACCACTTGGTGGTGGATGAGGCACCCAGGAAGCCTCGGGAACAGAAGACAACGTCCACACTGAAGCCGGCCTCTCTGAAGTTGAAACTGTCATCCGGATCCACAAAAGGTGAGTACCATGGCAGTGATGAGTGATCTGTCAATCATTTGACTTGTTGTGGTCTGGCACCCATTAATAGGGGAGATGTGTGGGGGGGGGGGGGGGGGAGGGGGGGGGGAATTGTTATATTTTGGCTGAGAAGTTATGGTGTCTGTCTCACACTCAGAAGTTATAGGACGGCTGGGCATTTTGACAAGAACCTTTGGTTTCTGATGATCTCATGATCCTCTGATCTCTCGGATAGTGAGAGGTGATATCTAGCCTTCCCAGATAATGGCAATAAAACACATTCTAATAAGCAAGCTGTACATGTTAAAAATGCCATGGCAGTTGAAAATGACTTAAGAGCAGGCTGTTAAACCACTACCCTGGCAAAATTATGTATGTATTTGTTTACTGAGCTTCAGAGCAGCTGACAGATAGTTGTTGGTTATGGTCTCGAGTTTGCGACTGTAGGCAGGGGATCTTTTTGTAGACACTGATTTTGGAAACTGCTCAGTGTGGTCACTGTCAAGAAGGAAAGCAGTGATAGACATCTTCTTTAAATGTGCCTAGAACATCATGATTCGTCAATTCACAGGTGGCATAATTGGGTCAAGAACACAGACCTGATTCAAGACTGGTGATTGTATGAAGTGGAGAATCATGACTGCCCATGTCTATCAGCATGGCACATGATGCTGATGATGTTTGTTTGTTACCCTGACATTTGATGGCATTGGAGGTCAAGAGTCATCGTAAGATTCTCTCTAGCAGTTGAATGCTAATACAGGCTTTTCTGGGATGAGGGCCTTGCTGTCCCAGTTCTTGCCTATTATATGATGCTTTCAGCTACCTTCTTCATAATCTTTATTTGCTTTCTGTAAATGATCATTTTCAGTGTACATCAATACTTCCATTAGTGCCCCAGCCTACTCTCATAGATCACACAAGGTTGTTTGTGTGCTGATGAAGGTTGTAGCCACAACATCCATTTTGGCACTAACGTCTGGCTGATGTATGATTACCAAACATCTGGTTATTGTCTTCATATACCTGACTTGAGCTGGTATTATCTGATTACCCATAACTGGTTACTGTCTGCATACACCTGACTTGAGCTGGTGTTTATATTACCCATCTCTGGTTACTGTTTATATATACCTGACTTGAGCTGGTGTTTATATTACCATATCTGGTTACTGTCTTCATATACCTGACTTGAGCTGGTGTTTATATTACCATATCTGGTTACTGTTTATATATACCTGACTTGAGCTGGTGTTTATATTACCCATATCTAGTTACTGTTTATATATACCTGACTTGAGCTGGTATTGTCTGATTACCCATGTCTGGTTACTGTCTTCATATACCTAACTTGAGCTGGTGTTATCTGATTACCCATATCTGGTTATTGTCTGCATACACCTGACTTGAGCTGGTGTTATCTGATTACCCTTATCTGGTTATTGTCTGCATACACCTGTCTTGAGCTGGCGTTATCTGATTACCCATATCTGGTTATTGTCTGCATACACCTGACTTGAGCTGGCATTATCTGATTACCCATATCTGGTTGAGCTGGTGTTATCTGATTACCCACATGTAGATGAAAGTACTGGCAAGACTGAGGTGGACCCCAACTTCCAGCTGGACATGATCAGAGGAGGTCTTAACGGCAGCATTAGTGATATCCTGACAGCAAGTGGCTACGGAACTGAGACCACCTTCAGAGCGGACAGTGATGCCAGGTAACTGCCATGGCAAAAACTGTTTCTACTTGATTTGTGTTGTAACTGTCCGTGTAGTGTGATTGTGGAATTTATTTTCTTGTTCCTTGCTCAGTTGTGTATATGTTATTCTCTTGTTCTTTTGTTCAGTTATGTATATGTTACTCTCTTGTTCCTTTTTCAGTTGTGTATATGTTACTCTCTTGTTCCTTTTTCAGTTGTGTATATGTTACTCTCTTGTTCCTTTTTCAGTTGTGTATATGTTACTCTCATATTCCTTTTTCAGTTGTGTATATGTTACTCTCATATTCCTTTTTCAGTTGTGTATATGTTACTCTCTTGTTCCTTTTTCAGTTGTGTATATGTTACTCTCATATTCCTTTTTCAGTTGTGTATATGTTACTCTCTTGTTCCTTTTTCAGTTGTGTATATGTTACTCTCTTCTTCTTTATTCAGTTGTGTATATGTTACTCTCATATTCCTTTTTCAGTTGTGTATATGTTACTCTCTTGTTCCTTTTTCAGTTATGTATATGTTACTCTCATATTCCTTTTTCAGTTGTGTATATGTTACTCTCTTCTTCTTTATTCAGTTGTGTATATGTTACTCTCATATTCCTTTTTCAGTTGTGTATATGTTACTCTCATATTCCTTTTTCAGTTGTGTATATGTTACTCTCATATTCCTTTTTCAGTTGTGTATATGTTACTCTCTTGTTCCTTTTTCAGTTGTGTATATGTTACTCTCTTCTTCTTTATTCAGTTGTGTATATGTTACTCTCATATTCCTTTTTCAGTTGTGTAAATGTTAATCTCTTGTTCAATTGTGTATATGTTAATCTCGTGTTCCTTGTTTAATTGTGTATATGTTACTCTCGTATTCCTTGTTCATTGAATATATGTTAATTTCTTGTTTCTTGTTTAGTTGTGTATATGCTACTCTCTTGTTCCTTATTCATTTGTGTATATGCTACTCTCTTGGTCCTTGTTCATTTATGTATATGTTATTCTTTTGTTCCTTGTTCAATTGTGTATATGTTACTCACATGTTCCTTATTCAGTTGTGTATGTTATTCTCTTGTTCCTTGCTCATTTGTATTATGTTACTTTCTTGTTCCTTGCTCAGTTGTGTATGCTACTCTCTTGTTCCTTGTTCAATTGTGTATATGTTACTCTCTTGTTCCTTGTTCAGTTGATGTCAGCATGCTGCAAGAATTGAATGGGGATCCCCGGGAAGGTTAACCCGGTCAACAAATGCCCGCAGAAGTCGGATGTATTGGCCTAACGGCGCAAGAACGCAGGTCTGCTGTAAACAGGCACAACACAGTCACGTCCGAAAAAAACTCCGGATGAGTGCAGAAGAAGAAGAAGAATGGGGGTGATTACCAGTGCCATGGATATGTTGCCACATTAATTCAACTAGACAGGGGAGACATAGGCAGGGTCTGCTAGTGAAGGAGGAATTAAAACATAAGATTCTCTAGAACCTAAGTCAGTGGAGAGAGAGAGGTGCAGTGTATAAAGATATAAAGATTGGGGGTCTTGAGTTGGAACTAAATAAATGTATATACTGCGGTAGATTCTTTTGTAACAACGGAACAATGTGACTGTCTTAAGGAGCTGGAGGAGATCCCAGGCAGTACGCTTCTCATTTGTGGAGACTTTAATGCACGAAACAGAGAGTGGGACTATACTTGGGAAAGCCATGGTGGATTCAGTAGTCTACATAAACGATGAGAGGTCAGCGAGAATGGGAATGAGGCCTGGTGATGCAGACACAGCTATTATCCTGGCATTCGTTACCCAGACGGCAGTATTGGATGTCATATGGACTGGATAATCATGTGAGTGACTATCTACCCTGTTCAGTATTGATTTCTAAGTCTAACAAGACCAAGGCTGTGAGAGGATGTAAGCCCTTTAACTATGAGTGGTAAAACACCCTTCTGGAACCCCTCTGACAGAGGGCATGCAGTGTCACTAGCAAGCCTACTTATGTGCAGCCTCCAAGGTGGACGCCCAAGGTAAAAACGGGCATGGAAATCCAAGAGAGCAGCAGATAAAGTTACAAAGAATGCGGCGGACACCGCAAAGCTCACAAGAGAAAATGGAGAAAGCTTCGCAATAAAAGAAAGATAAGGTGGAGGAATTCAAGCTATGTGCAGCAGAGACCAAAAGAGCGAAATGGGAACACTTTATAAATGAGATTGGAGGAGATAAAACACTGGGAAAGTTCTGGAAATTGCACAGACAGATGCAAAGGAAAGACTGTTATGCCACAGTGGGTACAATATACAGGGATAGCAGTTCACCTTTGACAACAGACAAAGAGAAAGCAGAAGCTTTCCTGCAGAGATTTATATAACACAGACCGATCAGAACAATGGGGACATCAGAGACTCGGTTAGAGAAGATCTCTCAGGTACCATTAAAGATACCTACTGTGAAGATATCAAACAGCCGGAAGATGTCAAAAATGTGTTGAAGAAAACAAGAAACACTGATGGGGTTCGTTACACCCATATGAGGGATATGAGTGATGGATAACTTATGGAGATGGCTGCTTGCTTTAACTTGAGCTTCAGGATGTCATCTGCACCCCAGGATTGGGTGCACAGCTATTTAACACCACCTCTTAAACCAGGCAAAGATCACTCAAAGCTAAATGGGTTTAGGATTATCACTCTACAGAATGCTTTTGGCAAGGTGCTGGAGAAGATCGTTGTTGTAAGCTTTAGGAATATTTAGAAATGGAAAAGCTCCTCCCGAAAAGTTTTGGAAATTACCGGCCAGGGAAAGATACTTGGTCACCTGCAGCCATTTTTGCCTATGATGTTTATGAAGGGTTCCAAAACAGACAGGAGATGGTGGTGGCAGCACTTGATCTCAGGGAAGCATATACAAGAGTCAAATATGATATTTTGATGTATGCTCTTATGGAGAAGAGAGTCTGTCCTTGGTTGGTGAACTGGATTATAGCCATTCTGTATTCTCGCAGTGGTTCTCCGGCTGGGTATGTGGACCTATGAGCATATACAATACCATGTATCATAGCCCCCGGGCTACTACAGGTCAGCAATTTCACCTATGGTTTTCAATGTGTAAACGAGCAAGATTGCAAGCCTCAAAGCACCAGGGGCTGGAAGGATACCAACATTTGCAGATGATGTTCTTGCATTCAGGCAGGGGAGGGACAGACATAAAACAGCCCAGAGGCTGCAGGCAACAATGGACAAAGTGATGGATTGGTGTACGGAGATGAGTGCTGTCATTAACCCAGAAAAGACATCTGTCTTGTGGTGCTCTCTAAACAATAGGATTGTTAAAGCTAACCTCCCAATAAATGGTAGACATGTGAATAGAGAAAGCAGACTGAAGCACTTGGGAATAACTTTTGATAGAAGCCTGTCGTTTAGGCATCATGTTGAAGTGTTACTTACAAAATGTCAGAAGGGGCTTAGTGCACTGAAGTGTATCACAGCAATGGACATGGAGCAGAAAATGCTATTCACACTTTTTCAGCACTTGATCATTTCAGTAGTAGATTGGAATGCTCACTGTCTCACAGAGTCAGCTAATGAAACTAGAGCTCATACAGTTTGAAGCCATGAGAATGATTCTGGGATGTACAAGGGAGACCCCAATAGTGTGTATGCTATACATCCTGGTATTGCCGCCCATTGTGGACAGACACAAGGTGTTGCAGTCAAGGTCATAGGTCTAGGTAGCTGTGGACAAGCAACACCTCCTGCATGATTCCTTGGATGCAGTCAAGGGTCACATACTACTTAGAGGTAGATCATGGATGGCTCAGACAGAAGATACCATCAGAGAAGTGTGTTCAATTGAGAAGATTGGCAGAGGCAAGAAGTGGGTCAGAGTGCTGAATAGACATTCAGATTTGTGTGAGGTTATAATCACACTGGGCCGTGAGTGTAGGGAGTGGCCTGCAGGCGCTACGGAAGCTAAAGTTCAGCAATTAATTCATGACTACTCTCGTCCTGGCAATGTGATTTTCTATACTGATGGCTCTGTGTTAAGAGTAAAATAAAATATATATCTGGTTAGTTGCGTAACCTTTACAGGACATCACAATCAACCCCAGCATTTTTGGGCTGTTTGTGATTTACCAGGCAAGGTTTACATAGAGTAGTTTGCCAATACTTTCTCAACGACCGAAAGTTTATCCATCGAAATCAACACAACATGGTCTGCTTCCAAATCACTGATTTCAAAAAGTCGACTCGGTATGTCAGTGAATTGTGAAATACGTTCACTGCCCATTAAACCACATTGTCAATGTATACCTGGTATGTGATTACATTCTCAGTGGAATGATAGATGTAGTAGCTTGTATATGGTCTTTTGTAACTGGCATGTTGTCTTATATATCTGGTATGTTGTCTATACCTATGGTATGTTACCTATGATATACCTGGTATGTTACCTATGATATATATCTGGTATCTTGTCTATAATATATCTGGTATGTTGTCTATAATATATCTGGTACGTTGTCTATAATATATCTGGTATGTTGTCTATAATATATCTGGTATGTTGTCTATAATATATCTGGTATGTTGTCTATAATATATCTGGTATGTTGTCTATAATATATCTGGTACGTTGTCTATAATATATCTGGTACGTTGTCTATAATATATCTGGTATGTTGTCTATAATATATCTGGTATGTTGTCTATAATACATCTGGTACGTTGTCTATAATATATCTGGTATGTTGTCTATAATATATCTGGTATGTTGTCTATAATATATCTGGTATGTTGTCTATAATATATCTGGTATGTTGTCTATAATATATCTGGTATATTGTCTATAATATATCTGGTATGTTGTCTATAATATATCTGGTATGTTGTCTATAATATATCTGGTATGTTGTCTATAATATATCTGGTATGTTGTCTATAATATATCTGGTATGTTGTCTATAATATATCTGGTATGTTGTCTATAATATATCTGGTATGTTGTCTATAATATATATGGTATGTTGTCTATAATATATCTGGTATGTTGTCTATAATATATCTGGTATGTTGTCTATAATATATCTGGTATGTTGTCTATAATATATCTGGTATATTGTCTATAATATATCTGGTATGTTGTCTATATCTATGGTATGTTACCTATAATATATCTGGTATGTTGTCTATAATATATCTGGTATGTTGTCTATGATATATCTGGTATGTTGTCTATGATATATCTGGTATGTTGTCTATAATATATCTGGTATGTTGTCTATAATATATCTGGTATGTTGTCTATAATATATCTGGTATGTTGTCTATAATATATCTGGTATGTTGTCTATAATATATCTGGTATGTTGTCTATAATATATCTGGTATTTTGTCTATGATATATCTGGTATGTTGTCTATGATATATCTGGTATGTTGTCTATAATATATCTGGTATGTTGTCTACAATATATCTGGTATGTTGTCTATAATATATCTGGTATGTTGTCTTATATATCTGGTATGTTGTCTATATCTATGGTATGTTACCTATAATATATCTGGTATGTTGTCTTATATATCTGGTATGTTGTCTATAATATATCTGGTATGTTGTCTATAATATATCTGGTATGTTGTCTATAATATATCTGGTATGTTGTCTATATCTATGGTATGTTACCTATGATATCTGGTATGTTGTCTATAATATATCTGGTATGTTGTCTATGATATATCTGGTATGTTGTCTATAATATATCTGGTATGTTGTCTATAATATATCTGGTATGTTGTCTATAATATATCTGGTATGTTGTCTATAATATATCTGGTATGTTTTCTATAATATATCTGGTATGTTGTCTATAATATATCTGGTATGTTGTCTATAATATATCTGGTATGTTGTCTATAATATATCTGGTATGTTGTCTATAATATATCTGGTATGTTGTCTATAATATATCTGGTATGTTGTCTATGATATATCTGGTATGTTGTCTATAATATATCTGGTATGTTGTCTATAATATATCTGGTATGTTGTCTATAATATATCTGGTATGTTGTCTTATATATATGTTGTCTATATCTATGGTATGTTACCTATAATATATCTGGTATGTTGTCTATAATATATCTGGTATGTTGTCTATAATATATCTGGTATGTTGTCTATAATATATCTGGTATGTTGTCTATAATATATCTGGTATGTTGTCTATGATATATCTGGTATGTTGTCTATAATATATCTGGTATGTTGTCTATAATATATCTGGTATGTTGTCTATAATATATCTGGTATGTTGTCTATAATATATCTGGTATGTTGTCTATAATATATCTGGTATGTTGTCTATGATATATCTGGTATGTTGTCTATAATATATCTGGTATGTTGTCTATGATATATCTGGTATGTTGTCTATAATATATCTGGTATGTTGTCTATAATATATCTGGTATGTTGTCTATAATATATCTGGTATGTTGTCTATATCTATGGTATGTTACCTGTGATATCTGGTATGTTGTCTATAATATATCTGGTATGTTGTCTATAATATATCTGGTATGTTGTCTATAATATATCTGGTATGTTGTCTATAATATATCTGGTATGTTGTCTATAATATATCTGGTATGTTGTCTATAATATATCTGGTATGTTGTCTATAATATATCTGGTATGTTGTCTATGATATATCTGGTATGTTGTCTATAATATATCTGGTATGTTGTCTATAATATATCTGGTATGTTGTCTATAATATATCTGGTATGTTGTCTATATCTATGGTATGTTACCTGTGATATCTGGTATGTTGTCTATAATATATCTGGTATGTTGTCTATAATATATCTGGTATGTTGTCTATAATATATCTGGTATGTTGTCTATAATATAGCTGGTATGTTGTCTATATCTATAGTATGTTACCTATGATACATCTGGTATGTTGTCTATAATATATCTGGTATGTTTTATATTCCCAGTGGAATGAGAGATGCAATAGCTGGTATGCTGACAATGAGCAGTATGGGTGGGAGTGATTCCTTGTTCACCGCAAGCGATGAACGTGGCAAAAAGAATTCATCAGCCATTGATGAAGAGGAAGAATTGATGGCAGATTGTTACAGGGATTCTGAATTTGGTAATTCAATGTTCCAGTTTCATTTTATATCCAAATTTTGTTGTAACATGTGTGTAGATTTTGTCATCAATTTATCCAGCCTTTACTAAAACCTAGTAGGCAGTCAGTCAACTGTATCATCCATTCATTTAGGTTTATCTGTAAGTTATTGTAGATTTTATCATCATCAGCCAGGTCAACATGGCCGAATAGATAAGATCACTAGCTCTAGCTGACGCCGGGAAAACGGGTTCAACCCCTACACTGGGTCAGTTGGACTAAAATGGTGACTTCTTGTCCTTGACTTGAGGACGTAAATTACAAGTATCTCAGAAGTTGGACTGAGTTCGCCTGATGGCGAGAGACACTGGTAATAAAAGTTAGTTGCAAATCTTTTTACAGGAGGTTGCAGTCAACCCCAGCATTTGTTGGCTGTTTGTGATCTCTTGGCAAGTTTACATTCATTAGTTAACCATTGTTTTCTGAACGACAGGCACTTATACCATTTTATAAAAACCAACACAAGGCAGTCTGCTGCTAAATCGCCCCAGCTGTGTTTCGATCGTAGATTATGAACTGCGTCTATAACCCATTCTACACAGAGCCGTCAACTTTTACGCTTTTAATAGGGAAAGCTAATCCACATGGAAAAATCAGTCCAGTGCACTAGAAGTGGTAGCACATGTATGGACTAACTTGAGTTTAAAGCAAGTGAATGCACACACACACACGCACAAATCATACATCAATGACAATCAATTAGAGCTTGTTAATTAAGGCGATGTGCGGCATAAAAAATAACGATTTTGGATCAATTTAGCTATTTTTAGAATACTTAATTTTTACACACCTTAGCATGTCTTCTATCAGATTCGGTACTTGTTTTTGTTTAAAAAAATTTATTTTAATGCAATATTCATATTTTACGTAACCTACCCTTGGTGTCAAATTGTCTACTTATTGAAAATTGTTACGAAATTGACAATGTTAAAACCATAGCAACGGTGTTTGTGCAAAGAGGTAACCACATGTTTATACACCATTTTAATGGTCATGATCTCCCCTAATTGTTCATGAAGCTTCGAGATCGTGTAATTGCTAACCCTCTGATTTACAACCGTTTATTTCAAATCAATAATCTTACGGAAACTTCCATATATGGAACATTACACATGACCGTAAGCAATGCACGATTCTCTTTGGCTGAAACTGATCACGTGGGTATCCAATTTTTTCTAAGATGGCTGTTTTTTTTAAATGTTTATGCTTGGCGGCCTATTGAAACACCGTATTGAAAAATGCCTCGTTCCAAGAAATTTAACATTCAGTTATCTGCTCACGTAAGTAATCACACAGTCAACAACTGGCAAATGCTTGAAAGCACCAAAAAGTTTAGAAAACAGAACACACAGTTCTATGCAGCTGGTTTGGGAGAACTGATAAAACGATGGGATAAGTGCATCAGTGTTGGTGGAAATTATGTTGAGAAATAAAGGGACAGTGTGTGTATAAAAATAAACTGGTTTCAAGTTGTTATCATATTTAGTTATTTTTCTACAGCCATTTGCGACTTACTTATTGACATCCCCTCGTACATATATACCAAAAATTGAGCCCGTAAATTAAAAAAATTACTGTTTAAGATCATATTTAAGAAATCCAATATGGCTGCTGTTTATCTTGGCTTCCAATGCAACCGTTAAGTGCAAAGTCAATTTGACAGTATTTTATCGATCAATCGATAAGCACTCTTCAGTATCAAACCCTGTACCATATCAGAACACACAGATTAAATATTATAGAAGCTAATTTTTTCTGCCTCACATCGCCTTAACATCTGCATTTTGTTTGTCCTCAAATGGAGTGGGTGTGGGCATACATTTTATTTTCTGTGTTCCATATATGTTGGACACTCCTGCAGCTAATGTTTAGCTGTCATTTTACCAGTTCCACGTTACATTCACCAGCATCTCCTATCTTTGGTTTATTAAACATGTGGTATTTCAGCATGCATCATGTGCCGGCTCCGTGGCAAAGGGGTTATGGACGCAGTTCATAATCCTGCATACCACTTTCAAAACAACAGCTGTGGGGGATTTGCCTGGCGTTGGCTTTTTATGAAATGGTATGGGTGCCAGTCGTTCAGAAAGCAGTGACAAATAACTGAATGTAAACTTGCCAAGAGATCACAAACAGCCAACAAATCCTGGAGTTGACTGCTATGCCCTGTAAAAGATATGCAATTAACTTTTTTACATCATGAGCGGAGTCTGAAGATTGATACTTGTTCATTTTGGTTGAGTTGGTAATATGCATCATTTTTTTGGTGGCCTGGATTCTTTGATCCCCACTTGGTTCTGTGAAATCGAGAATCATCATCATTACACCAGGGACATCCCCACCCCTTCCCTTCTTCAACAGCCAGCAAAGAATTCCCATGTTGATGGGACCAGGGACAGCCTGATGGAAAGAAAGTCCTCCCACATTTTCCTGTGCGTGTTGGGTGCTGCCCAGGCTCTCAGCTCACCACTCCACAATTTAAAGATGTGTTTAAACACCAGCACTAACATGGCCTTGTACCATGTCAGTCAGTAAAGGACTGTTTTACATCCCGTGTTGGGTATATGGTGCTAGACCCACATTTGTTGTGGAACAGTCGACATTGGATGGGTGATGTGGTCACCCCGACTGCCTTTATTTACTTCACTGGACTTCCTGGTGCGCACTTTAGGCTGGATCAACCTGTGAGTCCAGGTCAGTTTTAAAAAAATCTACCTTGAGGGGATCCAAACATGTGACCACTAGGCTGGTTGTCAAGCACGCTATCCATTGCACTACCACGGCTCTCCACGTGCACAATATAATACTCAAAAACTTAAAATGAACAATTAATGTGTTTTAATAACCACATACTGGTGGTCATGTTGCAGTAGCTGAGTTTAAAAAAAAAAATGCTTCGGAACTTGCCAGATTGGATGTTTATTGCTGTCACTGAGTATATTTGATGACTATATGTTGTGTTGTCATAACTGTAACTGTTTCTAATGATAATGTTATTGTATATCTTTAGTGTATCCATCATTTGAGTTGTCAGATGAAGAAGAGGAATCTATATATAAGGCTCGGAAAAAAGCAGAGAAAGATGATAACTGGAATCCTAAAGGTAAGGATTCACTGTTTTGTAATGCTGTTGATGATGGTTAGCTTCAGTATTCATAAATGTTGTCTTCATTAAAAGAGAAACAAAAAATGATGTTGAGATCCTGGTGAGAAAAAACAAATATGAACTCATATACTGACCTGGCATTGTTTGGAGTATAGTATCATCAGCATCTTGTGTCATGGTGATATACATGTGATCATGGTTCACCACCTTATTTGACCACCAGTCTAGGATCAGGTCTGTGTTCTTGCCCCAGTTGTGCCATCTGACCAGACCTTAAAGGTGTATATCTCTGCTTTTGCCTTCCTCTTTTTCCATCAAGCTTACCAGCTGTTGGCAGTAGGCTTCTGAGGATGCGGGATCAAAGTTCATACTGGTCAAGTAAAATACAAAAAGTAAAGAACCCTTTTCATTTCTCAGGGCAAAAAGTACTAGAGCCATATTGTGTATAGACAGTCGGCACTCTGTGGGTGATGGGGTCAGTATCACACCAGGGCCTTTACCTCAAAGAACACTCTTGGTACCTATTTTACACTGGGTCAACCTGGGAGCCCATTTAAAAAAAATTTAATTCACCCAGCAGCAGATCAAACTCCTGATCTCCAGGTTGGCAGATGAATGTCTAGCCACTAAGCTACCAAAGTTCCCTTACCAGCCAAGGCCTTGGAGCAACACTTTGTGAGGCACTTTTCCACAGACTGATCTCCAGTCTAGCTATGTTTCCTAAGGTAGCTAGGTGTGAAGTTTGCATGTCTGTCATTTACATCCCACTGGTTTCTGAGCTTAGAGAGGGGCAGAGAGCTTTACAACACAGTTTCAGAGGAGATTTGGCACTTGTCTGGGAGGAAAGTCTTTACACCATCTTCACTCCAATGGATGCAAGCTCTATTGGCAACTAAGATAGCCTGAATATCAATGCATTTAACTTCAGAGTTAAAACCCATAGTTGGCCAGAGGATTCACAAGCAGGTAGCAGTCATCATGCCACTCCCATAATCTCCCTCCCAGTCAGTGTCTGGCCTGGGTTTGTTGTTAGAAAAGTCAAGGACCCTTTTACAGGCCTGAAGGCACATTGAACATATGGTGCCAGACTATATTTGTACAGACCCGTCGACACTCGGCCAGGATCATGGTGGATGCTTTTACTTCCCAAGACATTTTCTGGGACCCATTTTAGGCTAGGTTGACCTGGGAGCTCAGTCAGTGTTAAAAATGTGAATCCACCCCAATGTGGCTCGAACGCTGATCACCAGGAAGGCAAGCGAGTGTTCTAACCACTGCACTACCATGACTCCCTATTTTATTCTTGGTGTGTGTTTACTGAGGTGTTTGACAGATGTTGTCTAACAGGATTTTGTTTTATAAATCTGTACAGCTCGAATTGAACCAGGGTCTGTGAAAGTTGACAGGGAACACAGAGTTGGAGTACAGAAAGAATCTCTGGCGAGTACACTAGCTACAACAGCGGCCAAGCTGGCAGAAAATCCTCCTGTAAGTCCAGCCTGTTGTTGCTTGCATGTTCATGTCTGTGACACTGGCAAGAATGTTTCTCACTTGAATGACTTAAATTTCTAACATTGGAGATTAGAAAATGTGTTGTTAGAAAAGCTTTTGGGAAGGAGATCTCTGTGTCTCTGATATCTGATCATCTCCATCTGGGCATTGGGTTGGAGTCTGTTGACAGGCAGTCATCTAAAATCTGTGGAAGAAACACACAAAAAGAATTTAAAAGACTGGAGGATCGACTTCATTGCACCAGGTTTTATCCCATATATCTCAGTCTCTTTCCACAGGGGGCAACCTGCCAAAAACATTGCACCAAGCATGAAGTAAGTAGCATCAGCGACGACCTCCAGGAATCTCCAAGAAAAGTGTACTTGTGAATTGAACCACTTAGCCTGGAATCAAACCCATGACTTTTGGAGCACAGGGCAGACAGCATAACCACTTGACCATGTAGAGACTCTGTAGACAAAACATGATCAACCCTGGTCTAATCCCAGCTGAGCTGAACCATGACTTGGTCACATCCTCCTCATTCGTCTTACACCTTCAGGTGTCAGCAGGAATGTTCCCAAGACAGCAGCAGTCAACTTGAGCTTGCGTGTTGACGTCTCCGTAGGGCATCATCATTAAGCAACTACAGTTCAGTGACATCTTTATATGTCACTCTGCAGATGTGAATTTCCAGTAGTGGACTAACACCAGTCTTCCAGGGGATTGACAGCCAACCAGCCATATCTGATAAAATACTAACATCAAGTGGCTCAGTGAAGACAAGTTTGGTGAAGAAATATTAGCATAAAATGCAGTAAAGGTCCCAACCATCACAGTCTGTTGACTTGGAGATAGAGATAGAGCAACGTTACTAGAGCAGAATCCACCTCTCGGGTACCTGGTCTGGTGCAGTTACTTCATCTGTGTAAATTCATTAAATGTCATTAGCATATCAACCAGATCATGTACTATTAGTAGATGGACTCTTCGCTGGTTGTTGAAGATGTCATGAACTGTGCTTAGCATATCAACCAGATCAGGTACCATTTCGTAAATGGACTCTTCGCTGGTTGTTGAAGATGACGAAGCACATGTTCCAAATTGTCATGTCATTTTTCTCATCACCCTTACCCCGTTCAACCTCAGAAGAGAAGTTATAATTAGGGCCCATCCCAGCTTCAGATTACTAATCCTGTGGCTGAATCAGCCACATTTGGATATTTTATTTTGTCACTGGCTCACTTTGAACTCAAGTGTAGTCTATATACACTACTTCTATTAGTGCTGGACTGGATTGTGTGTGTGAATTAGCTTTCCCTATTAACAGTGTCCCTCACCATCAGGTGAACCCACTCTGACTTCAGAGGTACTTGTAATTTACATCCCCAAGTAAATTACAGTAGGTCCAACTTTTGGTCCAACTGTCCGGTGTAAGGGTTAAACCCCTTGCCTTGGTATCAGCACACCAGATGGTTAAAAACATACATTCCTGTTCATTCAGCCATGCTGACCTACGGATATTAATTTGACAGGGATTATTGTCCATGGGAGATAATGGCCGTGAGTGTTCCTAGTACTGTGGTGTCGGTTCCTGACTCAACTCAACCCAAGTCGGGTGTGATGTGTTATACAATTATATAAAATGCCATATTCATGGTATATTTCCCGCAGCTGTCTTATACTCTTGCCTCTGCCGTTTCAGGTTGAGAGGAAGTTTTTAAAGAAGTCAGCAAAACCAAAAGTGCCTGAGAAGAAGGAATTTGAGGTTCAGCCTCTGCCAGGTCCGTCCAGTGTCTTAGATGAGCCAGGTGAGTTGTCTCCCTTATCATGTGAAATCTAACAAAGATTGTGTCTGGCTTGATTTCTATCTCCTTCTTTGTTTGCCCAGTCATTTTTGCAATAATTGAGTGGTTTTTATGTTGATTGTTTACATCAGAGGTGTGATATTGGCTTCTTTTGGGCAAAATTTCTGACCTCTTCCTGACATTCATTAACTGAGCTAGCCTTCCCAAGTAGTTTTGTAGGTTGTCAATGTCTCAATGGGATTATGTCTTAAGTAGGTCATCACTGTCAGTGTGGTAATGCCCTCTGCAACATTCTTTTGACAGGGAGTGCACTCCAACAAACCCATTCAGAGCAGCCACATGCATGCCACTCAGCCCTCAAGGGACATGATCATTTTCAGTCATCGAATGTAGCTCCCTTAAGTGCAGAACCTACATGTGATGCTCTGGTCCTGGGCTTGTCCAGGAATCAGTATGTCCTTAGCTGCTGAGCCTCACTACCATGTGTTGGGTCACAGCCTGCACCTATAGAGACCAGTAAAATGCTTCTTGTAGACATTTTTTCCCTGTGTTTTCATGGAGTGCGGAGTTGCAACTTTCTAACCACAGTGTAGAATTTCTGCTTAAAAAGTGTACAAGAGCTTCAACTTTGGTGACTAAGAAGACATTCCTGCCACATAGGTGCTTTGGGGCATTCAGTGCAGCAAATTTGGGACAGTCAGGGTCTTTCCTCTAATTTAAAGAAAGCTCTACATACAGCAAGATTTTATGGCGAGCGGATGTTTCTTCGAAGTGCCTGTTGATGGATCACTCATGATGAACACTGAGGATATATTGAAGACTATCTATGAACGACTGCTGGTTGGAGATTCAATAACAGATGAAATAACATATTTAGTAATGTCTGAGTTTGGGTTTCTGTGTGGCTCCAGCCAGAAGGGATGTACACGGAATGAATTCGAAGGCTTTATTTACAGCCAGTGTGTTACAGGAATGATCACCATCTACACATGACATTTGCTGGGGAGACAGAGCACCTGTGGGTTTGCCTGGGGGATGTGATGTTGATGATTTAAACACTTGTCCCCATGTTTACCACAACAATTTTGTTTATTCCCTTTCAGCTCATTTAGGTAAGCTGTTGTTTTTCATTTTAGCAGCTGTACATTACGCTTACAGAATCCTGAATTGGTGACAATAACTCCACCGTGGCGCAAGCATGACAGGGGGCTTCCGGTCATCAGAATGGGTTTCCCTTAGTTCAATGTTTTGACCCCTTTACTCACGCAGTACTCTGGATGCAGGCTCATGCGGGTCATGACTCCCAGATATCTGACACGGTCCTGCGCTACGCTGACAATCCTGCACTAGGCTGACACAATCCTACCGCACTAGGCTGATGGAATCCTGCTCTAGGCTGACACAATCCTACACTAGGCTGATAGAATCCTGCACTAGGCTGACACAATCCCGCACTAGGCTGACACAATCCTGCTCTAGGCTGACACAATCCTGCTCTAGGCTGACACAATCCTACACTAGGCTGACACAATCCTGCTCTAGGCTGACACAATCCCACTCTAGGCTGACACAATCCTGCACTAGGTGGACACAATCCTGCACTAGGCTGACACAATCCTGCACTAGGCTGACACAATCCTGCTCTAGGCTGACACAGTCCTGCTCTAGGCTGACATAATCCTACACTAGGCTGACACAATCCAGCACTAGGATGACACAATCCTGCACTAGGCTGATAGAATCCTGCTCTAGGCTGACACAATCCTGCACTAGACTGACACAATCCTGCACTAGGCTGACACAATCCTGCACTAGGCTGACACAATCCTGCACTAGGCTGACACAATCCTGCACTAGGCTGACAGAATCCTGCACTAGGCTGACAGAATTCTGCACTAGGCTGACAGAATCTTGCACTAGGCTGACAGAATGTTGTACTAGGTTGATAGAATCCTACACTAGGCTGACACAATCCCGCACTAGGCTGATAGAATCCTGCTCTAGGCTGACACAATCCTGCACTAGGCTGACACAATCCTGCACTAGGCTGACACAATCCTGCACTAAGCTGACAGAATCCTGCACTAGGCTGACAGAATGTTGTACTAGGTTGATAGAATCCTGCTCTAGGCTGACACAATCCTGCATTAGGCTGATAGAATCCTGCTCTGGGCTGACAGAATCCCGCACTAGGCTGATAGAATCCTACACTAGGCTGACACAATCCTGCACTAGGCTGATAGAATCCTGCTCTAGGCTGACAGAATCCCGCACTAGGCTGATAGAATCCTACACTAGGCTGACACAATCCTGCACTAGGCTGACACAATCCTGCTCTAGGCTGATAAAATCCTGCTCTAGGCTGACAGAATCCTGCACTAGGCTGATAGAATCCTGCACTAGGCTGACACAATCCTGCACTAGGCTGACACAATCCCGCACTAGGCTGATAGAATCCTGCTCTAGGCTGACACAATCCTGCACTAGGCTGACACATCTTTCTATTGCATTGTTGTCAGACATGCTCATGCTGACATTATCTTCATGTGCCCCGCCACCTGGTATAGACATTATATCTCCACAAACCTTGGTCCCTGGTGTTTTGGTTTCTATTCTGCTGACGATAGTTCTCCATTTCACCATCAGTCCATCCAGCATCATTTCACCATCAGTCCATCCAGCATCATTTCACCATCAGTCCATCCAGCATCATTTCACCATCAGTCCATCCAGCATCATTTCACCATCAGTCCATCCAGCATCATTTCACCATCAGTCCATCCAGCATCATTTCACCATCAGCCCATCCAGCACCATTTCACCATCAGACCATCCAGCATCATTTCACCATCAGTCCATCCAGCATCATTTCACCATCAGCCCATCCCACATCATTTCACCATCAGCCCATCCAGCATCATTTCACCATCAGTCCATCCCGCATCATTTCTCTCACAGCCCCTGCATCTTCTATGGATGATCTTTCTAGTTGTCACAGTGTTTTCCCATGCCTCTCAAATAACACAGTTTGTCTCCTTGTATTTGTATTCAACATTCTACTTTCAGTAATCTTTTCCAAACAAACTATAAGTACTTTGGTGGTCCTAGATATTCACAGCATCCGTCTCATAAACCACAACTCCATTACCTCCAAGCATTTTCTAATCTGTTCATTCATGTTCCATGATTCACTGCCGTACAGCAGAATTGGTTCTGTGAAACATCTCAGCTCTCTATGACATGCAGTGGCAGTTTCTTATTGCTGGCAGATATTGGAATTACAAGA
Source organism: Cepaea hortensis (assembly GCA_963921405.1). Lineage (NCBI taxonomy): Eukaryota > Metazoa > Mollusca > Gastropoda > Stylommatophora > Helicidae > Cepaea > Cepaea hortensis. The sequence goes on along the minus strand of OY992887.1, from coordinate 96,988,212 downwards.
ATTGAACAGTTCTCCCTCATGTGTCCACCAAGTTTACCCGTGCTTGTATATTTTCAGTGAATGCATTTCGGCCAGGAATCAAGCGCCCAGTTGATCCATGCGCAGGAAACCCTAGTCAGAGCCCCCCAAAATGTAAGTGACAGATCGTTGTTGGCCACCAGGTCGTGTCTGATGTTTACTGAAGTGTTTCTTGTTGGCAGGATGGTAGCGGGTTGGGAACCCGTCGTATTAACTTTTCAGGACAGTGTATTCCCTTAGTGAATTTAAAGACAGAAACCACGAACAATATGGTTTTAGCTTGAACAAAGACAAAATGTTTCATTTACTGCATTCGACGAACAATAAACGATTGCTCAAATGTAGTGAGGCATTAGCAATTAGGTGGTCCAAGCCAGTTTTGTGCAAACAAAAAGAGTTTGTGGTAGATTTAAAATGACCATGCAGATAACAGATTTTCCACGTTCGAACATTACCTGTGACTATGAGTTCTAATTGTTTCAACTTAAGTATTATTAATTTATTGACTTCTTATGATACATAACTGTAATATGTGCCCGATGAGATGCAGCAAAATATGCCAGGCAATAAATCCTGCAACATGTTGTTGGTGGCTTCCGTGTTTACATAATGACTGTTTTCTTCCTTGTACAATCTGATAGAGAGCTATGGTAGCACTCTTGTCTGCTGGCCTCGTGGTCATGGGTTTGAATTTGCATTGGGGCAGATGTGTCAAATTGAGCGAGGTTTCCAGGTCAACAGCCCAGAATGTCTCGGGAAGTAAAAGGCATTGACATTGACATTAACTCCCGCCTGCTGATTGGTCTACACAAATATAGGGCTAGCACCATATACCCAAATGGCCTGAGGGTGTATAAAAAGGTCTGCTTACTTTACTCTTAGTTTTGGAGGTCTGCATGGCTGAAAGGTTTGTTCTTAAACTTTCTTAGGTCAGCATGGCCAAATAGATAAGAAAGCATGTTCTTAAACATCTGGTATGCTCATGCTGGTCCGAGGTAAGGGGTTCTTCTTCTTCTTCTGCGTTCATCCGGAGTTTTTTTTTTGGACTTGATTGCGTTGTGCCTGTTTACAGCAGAGCTGTGTTCTTGCGCCGTTAGGCCGACACATCTGACTTCTGCGGGCATTTCTTGACCGGGGTACCCCTTTCCAGGGGTAAGGGGTTCAACCCCTACACCGGACAGTTGGACCAAACTGTTGACCTATCGTCCTTGACTTGGGGGCGTTAATTACAAGTACCTTTGAAGTTGGAGTGGGTTTGCTTGATGGTGAGGGACACTGTTAATAGGGAAAGCTAATCCACACGATAAGTTCAGTCCAGCACTATTAGAAGTAGTATGGATGGACTATGCTTGGGTTCAAAGCGAGCACGCGCCAAAAAAAACAAACACCTTTTCTGACCCCAGCTTAGTTTATTTGTTCCACATGCTGGTCAGTTGAACTAGAATCTTGACTTGAGGACGTAATTACAAGTACCTCAGAAGTTGGAGAGGGTTTACCTGATGGCGAGGGGCACTGGTAATAGGGAAAGCTAACCCTCACGCAATCAGTCCAGTGCACTTGGCAGTAGTAGCAGCTATCAGTTGCAGTAAGGCCTGTGTGGACTAAGCTCAAGTTTGCAGCGAGCAAACGCTTAAAAACAAAACAAAACTGTTATTTGAATGTGGGTATATTAATCGTTAGTCGCGGTTCCAACATCACAGCAAAGGGTCGTCCCCATTTTGCTGTGTTCCCGTGCCAGTGAATATCACATAAAATGTTCCTCACTGCGCCATGTGAAAAGTGGAAAAGACAGGAGTCTCGACAAACAACGGCCCGCTCGGGCGCACTGTGCATAATGCCGCCGCTAGAATGTCACCACAAAAGTCCTCTACGAAACATACAGCTCATGCTTGATGGAATTGGCAGTCACTTTCCCAACCAAATTTTCACCTACAAGATCTCGGTGTTTCTAGATGTTGTTCCGTTTCTAGATGTTTTCTAGCCAGCCACGCCATTTTCCCTCCGAAATGCAGTTCATGCAACAAAACAACCTCGGACAGATGCAAACACACCCCACTGCACATAATGCCGTCGTCAGAATGTCAACATTAAAGTCCTTCATGACACATAGTTCATCCTTGATGGAATTGGCAGGCACTATCCCTACCAGATGTTCGCCTACAAATTCTCGATATTTCTAGATGTTGTTCCGTTTTTAGATGTTTTCTAAGCAAGATGCAAATTGTTAAAGATCAAGAAGATTGTGTTTTAGGGAAATGTATGGATTAGTAATTTATATTAAGAATGTGGGTATATTTTGTCATATTTATTTGGTGGCTGTGAAACTTTGTTAGGGAAACACAAGACAATTTTACGATTGCTTAAGTGTTGTTCATCTCTTCCACAGCCAAAAAGCCAAAGAAAGGTCTGGCAACGGCCAAACAGCGCCTGGGCAAGTTGTTAAAGATAAAGAAGATTGTATTTTAGGGAAATGTATGGATTAGTAATTTATATTAAACAAATTTCTTGATGAGGCAGCAGATAACCCTGATGACTTTGTTGTTGTTCTTATGCTCTCAGCTTTTGTTGAGGTGATGATTTGTGACAGCCACTGTCTGTTCAGGCACTCTGTAACATCATCCACTGACATGTCAGTCTGTGACATCATCCACTGATAGATCAGTCAATCTATGACATCACCCACTGGTAGATCAGTCAGTCTGTGACATCATCCACTGGTAGATGGGTCAATTTGTGACATCACCTATGATAGATCAGTCAATTTGTGATATCATTCTCTGTTACATCAGTCAACCGGTGACATCACTCACTAATAGATCAGTCAATCTGTGACATCATCCACTGTTAGATTAGTCAGTCTGTGACATCACCCACTGATAGATAGATCAATGTCCCCGGGAAGGTTAACCCGGTCAACAAATGCCCGCAGAAGTCGGATGTGTCGGCCTAACGGCGCAAGAACGCAGCTCTGCTGTAAACAGGCACAACGCAGTCACATCCGAAAAAAAACTCCGGATGAACGAAGAAGAAGAAGAAGAAGATAGATCAATGTATGACATCACCCACTGATAGATCAGTCAACTTTTGACATCACCCACTGATAGATCAGTCAATATTGATAGGTAGATCAATCTAAAACATCTATATTGATAGGTAGATCAATCTGTGGCATCACCCACTGTCATCGTGTATCAGTCACTGTTTGTTGTCAAAGGCTCAGTAGCACTGACACCAGGGAGAGTATGTCGTCAGACAGCAGAGGCAGACATTGTAGTCACATTAACTATCACACAAGGAAGGAACAATCTGTGACTGGTCACAAATGGTGATGCAGTTGTGCAGATGTGACTGGGGTTAAACACGTGAGTCCTTGAGGCATTACTCATGAGGAGAGGAACGCTTGATGTGTTTCTTGAGAAAAATTGCTTCAGATCTTTGCATCACTCATTTTTACATTTCTTTGTTCAGTTCTGCCCACTATTCTGTTCTCATCTCTTTGTTCACTTCTGATCATCACTAAGTTCTCATTTCTTTCTTCGGGTTGCAGTAAGTTTACATTTGTTGGTTTATTTCTGTCCACCATTCACTTCATATTTCCTTGTTCAGTTCTTCTGTCCACCACTCAGTTCTCACTTCTTTGTTTAATCCTGTGCATCCAATGAATTCGCATTTCTTTGTTTAATCCTGTGCACAGGTTAAGTTCTCATTTCTTTGTTTAATCCTGTCCATCACTCAGTTTTCATCCTGTTTATTTGTTCAGTTTTCATTGTTCATTTCTGCTCACCTCTCAGTTCTAATTTCTTTGTTCAGTTTGTGTTATATTCTCCATTATCCCCCTTCTGCTCTGGGTTCATGTCTTAAACTTGCAAATCTGTAACCATTAGCCAGAATCATGTTTCCTTGTTCAGTTCTGTACCCAATAGTTCTCAATCCGTTTCTTGGTCCAGTTCTGTCCCTAACAGTTCTTATCCGGTATCTTTGTTCAGTTTTTATCCCGTTTCTTTATTCAATTCTATCCACCACACAATTCTCATCCTATTTCTTTGATCAGTTCTGTCTGCTACATAATTCTCATCAGTTCTTGTTCTGTATGTTTTCTGTTCTTTGCTATGCAACCTTCTGCCCTGGGTTTATATAGAAAAATGTGCAAGTCATCCTACAGAGGCATGCTAGACTTTATGAGCTGTCAGCCAATCAATGGAAGACTTTATGAGCTGTCACCAATCAGTGGTAGACTTTATGAGCTGTCAACCAATCTGTGGTAGACTTTATGAGCTGTCAGCCAATCAATGGAAGACTTTATGAGCTGTCACCAATCAGTGGTAGACTTTATGAGCTGTCAACCAATCTGTGGTAGACTTTATGAGCTGTCAACCAATCTGTGGTAGACTTTATGAGCTGTCAGCCAATCAATGGAAGACTTTATGAGCTGTCACCAATCAGTGGTAGACTTTATGAGCTGTCAACCAATCTGTGGTAGACTTTATGAGCTGTCAACCAATCTGTGGTAGACTTTATGAGCTGTCAGCCAATCAATGGAAGACTTTATGAGCTGTCACCAATCAGTGGTAGACTTTATGAGCTGACAGCCAATCAATGGAAGACTTTATGAGCCATCAACCAATCAATGATGGACTTTATAAGCTATCAACCAATCGCTAGAGAGATAAGTCATTGAGGCAGCACTGCTATTGCCAGTTCAAACTTTGTACATTTGTAAAATGAAAGATGGTAATTTTCTTACCGGCATACTTTTATATGTAATGGTGTACATACAAACTCATGATTATGTATGAAACTTTTTGCACTTTTGTTTGTCGTAGCAGATGTCTGGTATGAGTGTTATTTCACTATGCACAGAAACTATGGTTTCAATGTGTGTGGTTTGGCTGCTAGATTGAGATAAAATTGTGCGCATCTTTAAGTCTGTGTAATCAGAGTGTGAGAGAGAATAACATCAGATTATGGAGTATTGAGTGTGAGAGAGAATAATATCAGATTATGGAGTGTTGAGTGTAAGAGAGAATATCAGATTGTGGAGTGTTGAGTGTGAGAGAGAATAACATCAGATTGTTGAGTGTCTGAGAGAATAACATCAGATTGTGGAGTGTTGAGTGTGTGAAAGAATAACATCAGATTGTGGAGTGTTGAGTGTGTGAAGGAATAACATCAGATTGTGGAGTGTTGTGTGTGAGAGAGAATAACATCAGATTGTTGAGTGTGTGAGAGAATAACATCAGAATGTAGAGTGTTAAGTGTGTGAGAGAATAACATCAGATTGTGGAGTTTTGAGTATGAGAGAGAATAATATCAGATTGTGGAGTGTTGAGTGTGAGAGAATAACAACAAATTGTTGAGTGTGGGAGAGAATAACATCAAATTGGAGTCAGTGTAATTTCATAGCTGGTGTTGAGTGTGAGAGAGAATAACATGTGATTGCGAGAGAGAATATCAGGTTTCACTGAGGCAATGGTTCATCCTGTGGACAGGCGAATATGTGTGGTACTGGTATACATTGTTGACAGGGGAATTTGTGTAAAATTATGTGTGGGGGAATGGTACATCCTGATGACAGGAGAGTGCGGTTATGGAATACCCTTCTAACAAAATTTGTGTGTGCGTGTTCGATGATGAACTTCTGAGGCTCTTATAATTTACATCCTCCAGTCCAACTGACCACTACTCCTCCATCAACCCACCAAAGAGCAAGTGCTCGTATCCATTTGCGTATACTAACCCTCGACAGAATTTGTGTGAAGTACTGGTAAATCCTTTTGAGAGAATGTGTGTGGAGTACTGGTAAACCCTGTTGACAGGAGAGTTTGTGTGTGGAGTACAGGTAAATCCTGTTGACAGGAGTTGCCAGAACACCTGTGCCGTATGTATGAAAGATGACATGTCTGTAGATGTAAATAGACATGTAACAAATACAGACTGCTCAACTATGCCAGAATGTGTCATAATTTTATTTCGAATACTGGTCAAACACTTTAGAGACTATATTAACATAACAAACCCCCAGCCTCCACCCCACCTTTATAGCTAAAACTGATTGTATTTTATTATGACCTGTTACCAACAAAAATGTGCCAGTGTAGATACACACCATCTCTCGTATTTCTTGATGAGTTCAGCTGACTTTCATAGCACTTTGTCAGCCCAGTAAACATTGTCTTCCTAGTTGACATTCTCCAGACTCCCCTCATAAAAAACCAAATCCTGCAGATTTGTCTTGTCCTGATGCCAGCAGTTGTCTATCTTTGTGAATGGGCATATTGCTGTACCTGGATATCTGGTTTCCTTAGCTGTATGTGGGATTCTAGAAGAATCATCTTCCTGTTCAGGGTCCTTGATTTACAGGCATACAATAATATGTAACAACTCAAAACATCTTGAGACTGCCATGGACAAGTGATGTTATACAGAATGCCCGTCTGCTAGAATGCTGACTCTGCTTGTCCCTGTCACTTTTCCAGTTTATAATCAATACTCTCTACATGCTTCGTGTTACCCCTGTTGCTGCAGTCACTGTACAACTAGCTATCTGTTCTAAGAAACCACACATTTGGGTCCTTTCACTTTCCATGTCTTGTCATTCAATGTCACATCTGGCTATAAGGACAATGTTAGCATAATAGAAATGTATAATTCTGATACAAATACAACATAAAGTAAATGAGCACACATTCAATGCTCAAGTCCACCACAGTAAAATGAGGCATCAGATTACAGAATAGGACAACATAGGCATGCAGGACAGACCAAAATACATGACCACATTTGTTGGAATAACACTGCAATATTTGACTAGTACCAGAGACATCTGAAGAGCACTCTATGGTTCCTATGCCACCAAGGAGAAGAGAGAACATACCGTTACACCCTCTGACATCAAGTCATTTCTGTGTATATGGCACATATCAGTGCCACCTTTCTGGCACTACTAACCCACCTTGAAATGTATGGCACCCACCGATCAAGTTTTGACATTCTAGAACTATAACGCTAGATAAGTGTTTGTGAACACATCCATCCAACGAGAACACAAAATATAATGACGTTTGACAAACAGGTGAACATTTCTACCGGACACTTGACAAACAGGCAAACATTTCTACCGGACGCTTGACAAACAGGCAAACATTTCTACCGGACGCTTGACAAACAGGCAAACATTTCTACCGGACGCTTGACAAACGGGCAAACATTTCTACCGGACGCTTGACAAACAGGCAAACATTTATACCAGACGCTTGAAAAACAGGCAAACATTTATACCAGACGCTTGACAAACAAGCGAACATTTCTACCAGACGCTTGAAAAACAGGCAAACATTTATACCAGACGCTTGACAAACAAGCGAACATTTCTACCAGACGCTTGACAAACAGGCAAACATTTCTACCAGAAGTCTTTATCAACGAACAAAATAAACCAAAAAAAAAAACAAAAACCACCCACTAGCAACCTTGTCTTGGTGCTGATTGGACTATTTCTCAGACACCCAGATCAGTATTATTTGGTTTAGTCTGTCTCATTCGTTGGCAAGACATTGGTCAAAACATTTGCATGTGCCGGTTTTTCCTGTTCTTCAAGCTTCTCGTCACTGTGATAGTTTACCTCTCCAGTATCAGTGCGGCGGCAGCCAACTGTTTTGATACCGTGCAATAAGAATTTTCCAGATATAAAACTAAAGTATGCCTATGTCAACTCATAACATTAATGAAAATCTACACTCCAATAGTCTGTTATTACTAGTCTTTGAGATTACTTGACAAATCTGTCTCAACTAGCATCACCATCCATCATCATCACTGGCAGACACAATCAAGCAGTTAAAAAAAAGAACAAAGACACAACCTAGTTGAGCTGACTGTCCAGGCACAAAGTCTGACCAAGTTATCAGTGCCGGACCGGACAAGCATCCAGATCACTCCCGTTTCTAGGGACCACCACAAGACAGCCCTGTCAAAAAGCATTATTTATGTCATCTTTTACATTTCCTTACAGACTATGATGAAATGGTTAATCTCATGCCATGACACAGCTGACGTTACTTAATTTTGGGAGCTCACTAAATTACCCTCGGCTGCATCTTCCTCCTTTGCCTGCTCTTCAGTTTTTTTCACTTCCTCTACCTGGTCAAACTCCTCCGATGCTGATGACTCCTCTGTGTTTGTGGCCTCTGTATCAATGTGCTGGCTTTCAACAGTGGCATCGAACCCCTGACTGTCGCTAGACGATGCCTCCTGGGAAGGTGGTGAAGCCACACATTCTCTACCCTCTGAGCCATCTTCATGTGGTTCAGTATTCACTGCTGTCTCTGAATCTATGGGTTCATCATGGTTGTCAGAGTTCTGTTCCGAAACAGTGTCGTCTGGATTGTTGGAGTCGGAAGCCGTGTTTGATCTTGTGGTGGATATAGAGTCAGATTCTGACGACACAGTCATGTCCCCTGGAGTATTGGATGACACCTCCAGGTCTGGTGCAATGGTAACATCAGCTGAAGATACGGGTGAAGATTCATGAGATAGCTTGCGGCGTTTAGCCTGAGGCTCTTGACAGTCGGAGGGAGAGTCTGGCGATGAGGGATTCATACGAGTGCTTCTATTGGCAGATGCATGAAGTGTGGATGACAAGTCAACTGGCTGTGTTGGAGGTGATGGTGGGCTGGAATCTAGAGAACATTCCGCTTCCTCAAGGCTGTGTGTACAGCTGTGTTCATCTTTGGAAGCTGGTGTTATGGCATCTTGGAAGGATGCATCAGTTGAGACAGCTGCTTCAGAACTACTGCTGTCCACAGGCTGGCTGGATTGTACTGTTGTGTCTGCGCTAGGGGATGTTGTCTCCATGTCGGAGGCCTCGGGGCTTTCATCAGACACGTTCTCACTTCCAGGACAGATGCTTGAATGTTCAAGAGTGTTTGTCTCCTCGGAGGTGAATGCAGTGTCAAAACCTGTACTGTCATTGTAGGAATCCTGTTGCACACAGCAAGTGTCCACGGGCAACTCCAAGCTGCTGCTGCTGCTACATGAACCAGACTTCTCACTCGATTCACTATCAGATGAACTGCTAGAGTTCACGTCTCCACTAGAGGGCAAGAAAGAATCTGCCTGCCCATCACTCTCTGACTGTGAAGGCAGTGTCTCGGATGCAGATTTGTCAGACCCGACAGATGAGTCAACATGAGTGGCCACACCAGGCAGATCTTCACTGGCAGCGTCTGATGATGAAACATGCACTTTGTTGTCTCCCTCGGTTGCCGCTGTGGTTGCCACAGACACCCAAGGACTTGTGTGAGATTTGTAAGTGTCCACTGTCGTGGTCGGCACATCGGAGCTGCTGTCACCTGATGGACAGATAGTTCAATCACATCAGACATGGTTCATGTTGAACAACACATTCAAACCACACCTTCTCTCCTTGCTCTCAAACATCACTTGTACAACAGCACAATGTCAACACACTTATTCTCTCTCACATCAAATGTGTGGCGGCACAACATACAGACAAGAATCAACCATGTACACAGATACTATCAACCATGTACACAGACACTTCAGACGAGATTGCCGACACATCCGCCTTCAGTGGGCGTTTGTTGACCGGGTTAACCTTCCCAGGTGTACACAACACTATCAACCATGTACACAGATACTATCAACCATGTACACTGACACTTCGGACGAGATTGCCGACACATCCACCTTCAGTGGATGTTTGTTGACCGGGTTAACCTTCCCAAGTGTACACAACACTATCAACCATGTACACAGATACTATCAACCATGTACACAACACTATTAACCATGTACACGACACTATCAACCATGTACACAGATACTATCAACCATGTACACAGACACTTCGGACGAGATTGCCGACACATCCGCCTTCAGTGGGCGTTTGTTGACCAGGTTAACCTTCCCAGGTGTACACAGACACTATCAACCATGTACACAGACAACAAAATTTATGACAACTGCTATTAGAAACGGGCAAAGAGATCAGAATGATGACTTACTTGTGTCATTTGTTGAAAGCTCCTCTGATGAGGACGACGAAGAAGATGACGTATTGCTGTCCTGGCTCCCCATGCCTTCCTCCTCTGACCCAGTCTCACGACTGTCTGGAACTACCGAGCTCTCGCTTGTATCCATGGTAACCTAAATACAAGTCAATAATAACTTTAAGAGTGAATTTCCCTTGTATTGTAAGTAATTACAATGGAATACTCGCACCACCACAAACTCCCTGTGGGGTGGTGGTGATGGTAGTTAAGAGGTTATAATATCCGCATTTAGATCATTCAGACCTAGTTTCGAAAACAATAATTGTGGGCGATTTGGAAGCAGACCACCTTGCATTAGTTTTCATACAATGGTATGAGTGCCGGTCATTCAGAAAGCAATGGCGAACTACTGCACGTAAACTTGCCAAGATATCACAAACAGCTCTCCCAAAAAAATTACTGTGGTTGATTGTAATGTCCTGTAAAAGGACATGCAACTAGCTAGTTCGTTGTAAGATGAGGACCTTTCACAAAGAAGAAACACTTGGTAAACTCTTCCCAATCCCAGGGCAGTCGAACGATGAACTTTCTCAGCCAACAGTGACAACTCAAGAGGGTCCATGCGCACCCTGAGCGTGTTAAATAAAGTTAGAGATTAGAGATTTAGCTACCCAGGCTAAATTTGACAATGATAAAAACCTACCCTTTAATATTTATAACATGGGTTAAAAGGTATGAGGATTTACTTCATTACCCGTGGGGGTTTGAGTGGTCTCGAGGTATGGTGCCCGCCTTGAGTGCTGGAGGTCCCGGGTTCAAGCCCCGGTGAGGGCCTGGATTTTTTCACGTGGACTTTTAGTAACAAACTTTCCCCTGTCTCTGGGTAGTGAGATCGGACGCCTGTGTGTATTGTTGCGCATGTAAAAAATCCCTTGGAAGTTGAAAATCGAAAAAGAGTAGCCTAACGGTGCTGCCCAGGCAAAATTTTGAGTTTAAAATCTACCCAAAGTATTTCAGGACCCTCGTCGGTGCTATGGAGTTAGTGCACTAAGCTGAGATTCTCCGGACTCAGGCTTGAGTTAGGAGTAGAACGGAGCACTTATGGGTTACACCCGCGTGCCGTGATGTTGATCTGTCGACTAAACTACCCCTGGTTTGATCCCATTTGACCTGGTCTCTTGTCACAGGGCAGCCTGTCAAAATCATCACACAAACCATGAACTTCAAAGCTCTTGCAACAACCCCAAGGAACCACCGAGAAAATTGCACCCATGAAATGAATGTCATAGCCCAGAATCGAACCCACAATCTTTGAAGTGAGAGGTAGGCAGCGTAACCACAGGGACTCTGTTTACAACATGCTACATATACAAACATGGTGATAAGGATATCGTGCACAGTGCTGAGATTCTCCTTGTGTGATCTATGGGAGGAGACAGGAGCACTTATTGAGATATTTGGGTGTGATCTGTGGGAGGAGACGGGAGTATTTATGGAGATATTTAGGTGCAATGAATGTGCTCCTTTAACAAAACAAAAACACATTTGTCTATGTCTTGTTTATAAGATGATACCTGATTTAGACAACTGTCTTACACAATGTTATCATCAAGTGCCATGGACACAGGCCTGGGAAATCATGCTTCTCCGCATCTTGTGATCTACAACAATTCAAGTGCTGACGCCTTTCTGTGGGAGGACTCAAGACTGTCAAGAATGTTCTCTCATTGTCTTCCTCTATCTCTGTCTCCACAGCTTCTTTCAAACCAAAATTCAGATTACTCATTACGTTTGTCCAATGAGTTTTCAGCATTCTTGTATAAAACTACATCTCCAAGATTTCTTGTGATTTGTGTGTTTATTAATTGTCCAGGATTCAAAGCCATATACGTTAGAACTGATTCTATTGAATTCTTGTTCAAACCTCCAATGACAGGGATTTATTGCATTAAATATTCATTTTATAAAATGCAAATTTTACATGTCCTATTGTGTTCGTTATTTCTGCGATGCATCTTCCATCTCATGTTCCTAAATATTTGAATTTCTGCACACGCCCCAAATTAACACAGCTTACTTTAATTGTACATTGTATGTGGCTGTATAACACCGAAGAGGACCATAATGTATAGTTGTGTATAACCTTGCATATCTGTGCACACACATATACAAGTTTAGAAGTACATCCAATTTTCCTCTAAGTTTCACTAATGCACATATTTTTAGCCACAGAGCACTTAGTTTACGCTCTTTGCATAAATAGGTACACAAAGACAAAATGTAAGCTCAACGACAACTCTGATGCTAGCTGCTCGCGATGCAGAAATTTTGCTCACGCCACTTCATTGCTTGCAGTAGTGTCTACATCTGTACATAAACGACAGAAAAATAATGGATAGATAGATAGATAGATAGACAGACAGATAGAAGGAGAACAGATACAGACACATGTAGATAGACAGACGTCATCTCTAGCCTGCAAATGTGCAAGGAAAAGCCCAAAAACACAAACCCTTGTACAAAACATAACTACTGTAACTGCAAATGGCCCACAGGAAACAGCACAGCTCAAATACAGAGTGGCAGGAAACAGTACCCAGCCATATACTCCACAAGACTGATGATGATGGCATGTTGTGAGGTAAGGATACATACCACAGTCTCCTCAACCACCTCTTCTGTCTGTGATGCTTGTGGCTGTTCTCCATACAGGGAAGTGACAACTGCACCAGACAGCACACTAGTTGTAACTGCAGAGTCCTGCGATGATGCCTGAGGATAAAAACACTGGCAACTTAATTCTACTGTGGGTGAGTGTGGCCAGGAGTGCTCAAATCATGATAGTAATATCAGAGAGCTGGTCTCAGTGGCTAAGAGCTTACGGACACGATTTGTAAGCCTGCTTACCCGCGTTTGAAACACAGCTGCGACTGATTTGGCAGCAGACCGGATTGCACTGGGTTTTAACGTGTTAGTATTGGAGCCAGTTGTTCAGAAAGCAATGGCAAACTACTGAAAGTAAACTTGCCAAGACATCAACAACAGCAGTAAAATGCTGGTGTTGACAGCGATGTCCTGTAAATAGAATATGCAACAACAACAACAACAATTTAAAAAAAAAATATTAGAGATGTGCCAACAAAGTGACAAACACAAAACTGCATCACAACTCATTCCTCTATTCTGTGAGATATATCTGATGTGCATGTGGAAGAGATGTCACGAATGTGTGTGTGGGAGAGATATAACAGTCCTGAATATGGGAGAGATATAGCAGAATCGAATATGGGAGAGATATAACAGACATGTATGTAGGTCACTTTCTGAGCACCATTACTGAACAGCGAAAATCATCACTGCACACATCTGGCCAATGGGAGCTACAGTAGCGTAGAGCCTGCCCACCAGCCTGGTGGTCATGGGTTCAAATCTGCAGGCGTGCGGATGTTTAAAACTGACCTGGGGTCAGCCTAAAATGGGTACCAGAAACATCTTGGAAAGTAATAGTGGTAGGTAAAGGCTAAAGCTTAGCCATCACTGTCCACATCACTGTCCCCGGGAGTCTCCGTGGCGAAGTGGTCAAGCCGTCTGACTCAGGCTCTGAAGATTGTGGGTTCAAATCCGGGCCGTATCCTTCGCTTCATGAGTGCATTTTTCAGAGACTCCTGAGGGTCATCACTGGAGCTACGGAGTTTTTGCTTTGTGCGATGCTTTATTTAGTTCAGTGCGGAAAGAGACTGTGCCATATGGGATAAAAACCTGGTGCAATAAAGTCTTCCCTGTCGACTGTTAAGCTACATCACTGACCCAGTGCAGACATATATATATATAGAGAAAGTTAGTTGCATATCGTTTGCAGTACTCTGTAGTCAACCCACCGCCCACCATTTATTGGCTGTTCGTGATATCTTGGTAAGTTTACTTCTTCCAATCATATTTTTTACTATCAATCTATCTATTCTTCTATTCTATCTATATTTTTAACGGGAACGGGCCGAACATACATAGATGGATGCATGGATTAGATAGATCGGGAACGGGAGCTTATATGACTACGTATATGAATTAAATATAGATATATATATATATATATACTAGATGACCCGGCCCGGCTTCGCCCAGGCCCTGGCGGGGATCTATCTATCTATCTATCTATCTGTCTGACCCTGCCCGGCTTCGCCCAGCCCCTGGTGGGGAGCATCTCCTTTAATTCATATACGTAGTCATATAAGCTCCCGTTCCCGATCTATCTATTTTTTTAAACGAACGAAAATCGCAGGCCCGTCCTACATTCTGCCCTTCTTCTCTATTTCCTCTCATACATTCTTTCATTCAACATCTCTTATGAAGCAATTCTTTTTTTTTTTTTTTTTTTTTGGCCTTTATAAAAAGGCCTGACAAAAATTACATACAATTATTTCTTTTTTTTTTCTTCATGATTTCTTCATTTATTAATTTCACTTAAGTTCTTTGACTGCCAGACCAGGTGGCAATGACTGTCTCAGCTTCTCTGCCTTTTCTCTGTCCTGGATCACCAGTGTGTACAAGTATCTGCTGCATCGCACCTTGAACTTGACATTGTCCTTGTTCTTCTTGATCTTGACAGATTTAGCATCTTTCCTCCTGGCTGTGAGCAGAAAGTCTTTGATCTCCTGAATCTGTTTAGGCATGATTGCTGTTAATATTTTTCTGATTAGACCCACACTGTCTTTCACACCACAAAAGATACCCAATGTAGGTGTAACACGCCATACATATGAGAATGTTAAAAAAAAAATTAATGTGCTGTTGAAGAAAAATAAAAAGATGAGTTAGAAAATTTTCATCACTATTTAAATAGATGCATTATTTTTATGAAAACTATGAAAATGCCTTAAAGATTATATCATTATTTATAACTCATATGCCTGTAAATAAATGTAGACAAAGAGTTTATAAATCTTTGAAAACAATGCAAGAATCTATATAAAAAATAATAGCAATGTTATTAAAAGTTATGCCCCTTGAAATAACTTTTCTTATGTTAAGTCCCCTTGCTATATAGAAATGATAATGTAAATTTAAATTATTAAATTTTAGTGAGTAAATAGCTTTTAGTAAGTACAAAACTATGACAGTTGGTTGCACGAGAATGAAAAGAAAACATGTAGAAAATTTCATCTCAATCGGATGGGCCATTCGCGAACGCATAATGAACGGACACACATACATACATTGCCTTTTATAGTGGTGTGTATATATATATATATATATATATATATATATATATATATATATATATATATATATATATATATATATATATATATATATATAATATAAAATCATGAGTCTAGCACCATATGTCACATGAACCTTAAAGAGTGTAAAAAGGGTCTTTCACATTTGATCTGGTCCTTGGCATTCTATGGCTTAGAAGCCCTGATTCTACACAAAAGAGACAAATTCAGAAGCTTTTTATTCTTTTTTGTTAGTACTGAACACACTAAAAAAGGGCTATCTTGGCTTGGTATTCTTCTTCTTCTTCAGCGTTCCGAGCCATTGAGGTTCTTTGCTGCAAATACAATCCGTCTCCATTCGTCTCTCTGGTTGACCTTCTCTTGCCAGTTGTTGATTCCAAGTGCTTGTAGGTCTGTATATATATTATCTCTCCACCGCCTTCTTGGTCTACCTCGGGGTCTACGGTCATTTATTTCCTGAGTGTAAGTGAGTTTTGTTTCCCTACTATCTTCCATTCTTTCTATATGCCCCAGCCATTGTAGTCTATTAGCCTTCATTATACCAGTGATTAGCGGGGACTTAAACAGATCATAAATGTCTTTGTTACTTCTTCTTTTCCACTCTCCACTTTGTGTATCCCTAATGGGTCCAAAGATGCGTCTTAAAATTTTGTTCTCAAAGGTTTGTAACAAGGCTTCGTCTCCTTTCGTTGTACTCCAGGTTTCAGAGCCATACAGCACAACTGGTCTGATCAGTGTTTTGTATATTGTGATTTTGGTGTTACGAGATAGCGCCTTTGATTTTAGTAGATGTTGTAGTGCATAGTATACCTTATTTCCAGAGTTGATTCTAGTTTGTATTTCTTCCCTTATGATGTTGGAGCAGTTGAAGATTGTACCCAGGTATTTGTATGTTTCCGTTCTTTTAATGGTCATATTATCTATTTGTATGTGGCCAGAGTTTCTAGCCATTCCGTCTCTTGAAATTACCATATATTCTGTCTTATCTTGGTTGATAACCAGCCCCATCTGTTGGGCTTTTCCCTTTAAGTGAGTCAATATTTCCAATGTCTTTTGTTCACTTTGCCCTATAATATCTATATCATCTGCATAACCAAGCAGCTTGGATGTTCCTCCAATATCACATTCCTCCTTTACCTTCCTTACAACTTTCTCTAGAGCCAGATTGAAGAGTAGCGGCGATAGTGCATCACCCTGTTTCAAGCCAGATGTTATTTGGAAGGGGTCTGATTTCCTGCCTTTATATGTTACTATATTATAAGTATCTTCCATGCATAGTCTGGTCATGTTGATTAACTTCCTTGGTATTCCAAATTCCTGCATAGCATTCCATAGACTATTCCTATGGAAACTATCATAAGCCTTTTTAAAATCCACAAAAATGTTATGGAGATCTCTTTTATATTCCCGATGTTTCTCGGCTATTTGTCGTAAGATAAATATCTGATCTATTGTTGATCTGTTTTGTCTAAAACCCGCCTGGTAGTCACCTAATATGTCTTCTGAATATGGTTTTAGTCTATTTAGTAATACTGCGGATAGTATCTTATAGCTTGTGGACAGTAGTGATATTCCTCTATAATTTCCACATTGGAACTTGTCTCCTTTCTTAAAGATAGGTATCAATAATGACTCTTTCCAGTCATGGGGTAATTCTTCTGTCCTCCAGATTTTTATTATTAGTTCGTATAGCTTTAGATGTAATGCATGGCCACCTGCCTTTATAAATTCAGCAGCAATTCCATCAGTCCCAGTTGCCTTATTGTTTTTAAGTCGTGTGATTACGTATAGGATTTCTTCAAATGTAGGTTCTTCAATTTGTGGTTCGCATGTTAGAACCCTCTTCCTGTGGGGAAAATGTGACTTGGAGCTTCACAATTTAGTAATTCAATAAAATATTCTTTCCATGTGTTGCACATTTCCTCATTGGTATTTATCATATTCCAATTTTTGTCTTTTAAACCATATGTGTTTTGTTGGTGCCCTCGTTTCATTGACTTCAGTTCTTTAAAAAATTTTCTGGATTCATTTTTCTGGTGATTAGTTTCCATATCTTTGATTATATTACTCATATATTCTCGCTTCTGCTGTCTGACTATTTTTGTAGCCTCTTTACATTCATTTCTATAATGCTCTTCCTTTTGGATGTTATTGATGTCATTTAACCATACATGTCTGGCATTCTTCTTCCTAATGACTGCTTCTTCACATTTTTGATTGAACCAGTTCTTTCTATGCGTGGTTAACACACCGAGACATTCTTCTGCGGTAGACTGAATTGTATTCTTGATGTTCAACCAAGTTTGGTCAACGCTTTCCTCCAAAGGGTTTTGCAGAGTTTCAAGTTTACATTTTATTTCATCTGTAAATTTCTCTTTGACTGTAATGTCTTGCAGTTTTTCTCTGTTATATGTTGGGTGTAATCTTTGTAATTTAGTATAGAAAGCTCTCTTAAGTTTTATTTTAAATTTTGCTCCAACGAGGAAGTGGTCACTGTGGCACTCAGCTCCTCTATAACTTCTGACTTGCTGTATGTTTGATGCATTTCTGTTGTTAATTAAAATGTGATCTATTTGATTATAGGTTCTCTTGTCACATGATTTCCAAGTTTGTTTGTGTATATCCTTTCTTTGTAGTCTGGTACTGCTAATCTGCAGTCCTTTGGCTTCTGCCAGGTTGATGACTCTCCACCCATTATCATTTGAAGTTGTATGTAGGCTTTCCATACCGGCCACTTTTTTATTAGTTTGCTCTCTACCTATTTTTACATTGAAGTCTCCCAGCACAATCAGGATGTCCTGTTTGGGGGTTTCTTCTATGACATCTTCCAGATCATTATAAAAGTCTTCTTTAATATCATCTTCTTTCTCTTCAGTAGGTGCATGTACATTAATCATCGTTATATGTTTCCATTTACCTTTTATTCGTAATTTACTAATCCTGTCATTAAAAGCTTTAAAGTTTAAAACGTTCCCCCATAACTCTTTTTTGATGACAAATCCTGTTCCTAATTCATGTTTATTTTGGGTGTTTCCTCCATATATTATAATCATTCCATTTTGCTCTAAAGTAACCTCTCCTGGCCACCTTATTTCTTGAATTGCTGTTATATCCATTTGATATTCACCCAGCTCCCGGGTTAGTTCTTCGGTCGCTCCAGCTCGATATAGTGTCCGTACATTCCATGTTCCAAATCTCAAAAGTCCTTTAACGTTCCAAGGTCGTTGTCCAGATAAGTCAGTCCGATATCGAGGCTCATGTATTTGTTTCGTAACAAAGAAAGGTTTTTACAAAGGTGGGGATGTTAACCCCACGCTTCAACCCCCAACCTGGAGGACCAGGGTGTTTCTCTTTGTCTGTTCTCTACCCTTTGACCTGTCTGGCTTGGGAGGCCCTGCTGGTAGCTACGCTACCGCCGGCATAGCTCTCAGGGTCATTGAGAAACTCAAGCTCCCCCACCACGACAAGGTGGAAACACCATCGGGAGAGCTTGGCTTGGTATAGTAACGAAAATACTGGAGGGCAAGATACAGGGCAAATAACAATGGATATTCAAGGAAAAGACTACATCACACAAGCATGCAAGGTTATTGGCGCACAGATTAATTCTGAGCATAGGAGAAAAGTGGAGGGATATGATCAGACAGGTCTCCCTGGTGTAGGAGTTAACGTCTTTCTCCGTAATCCTGTATATTCTCAGGAGTAACGCAGCTGCGTGAGATTCGGTAGCAGATCGCGCCATGTTGGTTACTTACGAGGGTATGTGAGCTGGTCGCTCAGAAAGCAATGGCAAACTACTGAGCGTGCCTAATACATCAACAGCAGCTGTAAAATGCTGGTGTTGACTGCAACGTCCTGTAAGGGATATGAAGGAATGAATGTGGAACATTGTGGCTATGTCTTGCCACAGACAACAAGGCAGAAACTCCCCACCTGGAAACATTCTAATGCTGGCATGCAGTGCAAAATTATACCTGTGATATTTGTCACATGCAGAAAAGAACAAATGCATCCATACAACAAGATCTGAATACTGAATAAGTTTAGCAACTAAAGACCATAAAACAAAGAAAATTGATATATGTTGGTCAATTGAAATGTCATGAAAGTTTGGAGAGAACAATAATGGAGGGGTATATGCCTGGGAAGAGAGGAAGAGGAAGGCCAAAGAAAAGATGGGTGCAGGATGTGGCGGATGATCTCCAGATGGGTGTATTCGATGCTGGACATCTTGCTTATGACTGAGAAATTTTCCGGAAGGTTGTTATGGGAGCGAGGTTCTGCAAAGGACATGCTATTTAATGAATGAAATGACATACAGGAGCTACAGGGGCTCTGTGATTAGTGCACCTTCCTGCCATGAAAGTGATCTGGGTTCAACCCCCAGGAGTGGTAGAATTCTGTTTTCCAACCAGCATGTACGTCGGGGTGGCCCAGCCTCATGAAGCAGGGAAAGAAAGGGAATGAGGAAGGGCACTGTCCACCTACCTCATTATTATGTGACCTAGAATGTATGAAGGCCATACACTTCACCAGCCAATGGCAGTAACTGCCACAGGAATATGTAAGTTGGATACACTAAAACTTAAAGTTGTCAGTTTTATACAACAGTGAAGGTTGTGAGTTATGTAAAACAGGGTTGTGAGTTGTATAAACCAAATCAAGAGATTGTGAGTTCTACGAGGGGGATTCAAATGAAAACCTTACAAGCGTTTAGTTTAGTCAACGGATCAACATCACGGCACACGGGTGTAACCCATAAGTGCTCAGTTCTACTCCTAGCTCAAGCCTGAGTCCGGAGAATCTCAGCTCAGTGCACAAACTCCGTAGCACCGGCGAGGATCCTGAAAAGTGTGATAGATATTACAATAACCATGCCATTGCCTTGCAACCTGTCAATATTGTTCTTAAGGATGTCAAGAGTGTTAAGCACTGACATCATGGTGATGTCACAATGACAGCTTAAAGATGGCCACCCCACTTTTGACATGCACCAAAAAGAGGAGCAGCGTTCTTTATCCATATTTTAACCAGTGAAGGGGTGAAACCTATAGAAATTCATCGGCGAATGAAGGGTCCAGTATATGCCTGTCAGTGCAGCAAGTGTAGGAGTGGAGTAGGAAGTTTCAATATGGCATGACTTCTGTGATAGACTGTTCAAAACCGGGTCAGGCACACCAAACATTGAGCTCAGAGTGGTTACACAAGCGACCAAGAGAATTTGTTTTTACAGGAATCCAAGCACTTTATCGACACTGGAGAACTTGCGTTGAATGCAGTTGTGACTACATCGAAAAATAATACATTTGTTCTTTACTTTTTCAGAATATACTCACACACACAAAATATTTATGGTTTTCATTTGAAGCCCCCTTGTATAACACTGAGGGTTTTGAGTTATATAACTAACACTGAAAGTTGTGAGGTTGTATACACCAAATAAAGAGGTTGTGAGTTATAAAACACTTAGATTGTGAGTTATATAACAACAAAGTTGTGAGTTGAACACCTGTGTACACAGCCAAAAAAAAAAAAAAATGTAGAGACTGACAAAATCTCACCTGTGACTGTTTCTGATCTGACATGACTGTAGGTGCAACACTTTGTGGGGAGGTGACAGACGGAGCAGACGTGACCCAGCCAGGAACAGGTGGCAGGTTGGAGGTGATACTGGAGTCTCGAGGGAAGAAAGGTGACCCAACTGTATCCATGCCATTGACTAAATGCTTGTTGCCGATCTCGGAGACAACATTTCTACAAGACGAGACAACAAAGGGCATCAAGTCAAGTATGGCACACATGATCATGAAAATTACCTGACAAGTAGACAAACATAATTAATTAACTTTCCACCAGTATGTGTAAAATGTCAACTTATTTATTGTATGTGTCAGATGTCAACTTATCCATCAAAGTAACTGTATGTGTCAGATGTCAACTTATCCATCAAAGTAACTGTATGTGTCAGATGTCAACTTGTTATCAATCAAGACAACCACATGTGTCAGATGTCAACTCATTATCCATCAAGACAACCACATGTGTCAGATGTCAACTTGTCATCTATCGAGACAACCACATGTCAGATGTCAACTTGCCATCTATCTAGACAATCACATGTATCAGATGTCAACTTGTCATCTATTGAGACAACCACATGTGTCAGATGTCAACTTGTTATCCATCAAGACAATCATATGTGTCAGATGTCAACTTGTTATCAATCAAGACAATCTTATGTGTTAGATGTCAACTTGTCATCTATCGAGACAATCTTATGTGTCAGATGTCAACTTGTCATCTATCGAGACAATCATATGTGTCAGATGTCAACTTGTCATCCATCAAGACAATCATATGTGTCAGATGTCAACTTGTCATCCATCAAGACAATCATATGTGTCAGATGTCAACTTGTCATCAATCAAGACAACCACACGTGTCAGATGTCAACTTGTTATCAATCAAGACAATCTTATGTGTCAGACGTCAACTTATCTATTGAGACAATCTTATGTGTTAGATGTCAACTTGTCATCTATCGAGACAATCTTATGTGTTAGATGTCAACTTGTCATCTATCGAGACAATCTTATGCGTTAGATGTCAACTTGTCATCTATCGAGACAATCTTATGTGTTAGATGTCAACTTGTCATCTATCGAGACAATCTTATGTGTTAGATGTCAACTTGTCATCTATCGAGACAATCTTATGTGTTAGATGTCAACTTGTCATCTATCAAGACAATCTTATGTGTTAGATGTCAACTTGTCATCTATCGAGACAATCTTATGTGTTAGATGTCAACTTGTCATCTATCGAGACAATCTTATGTGTCAGATGTCAACTTGTCATCTATCGAGACAATCTTATGTGTTAGATGTCAACTTGTCATCTATCGAGACAATCTTATGTGTTAGATGTCAACTTGTCATCTATCGAGACAATCTTATGTGTCAGATGTCAACTTGTCATCTATCGAGACAATCTTATGTGTTAGATGTCAACTTGTCATCTATCGAGACAATCTTATGTGTCAGATGTCAACTTGTCATCTATCGAGACAATCTTATGTGTTAGATGTCAACTTGTCATCTATCGAGACAATCTTATGTGTTAGATGTCAACTTGTCATCTATCGAGACAATCTTATGTGTTAGATGTCAACTTGTCATCTATCGAGACAATCTTATGTGTTAGATGTCAACTTGTCATCTATCGAGACAATCTTATGTGTTAGATGTCAACTTGTCATCTATCGAGACAATCTTATGTGTCAGATGTCAACTTGCCATCAATCAAGACAACCACACGTGTCAGATGTCAACTTGTTATCAATCAAGACAACCACATGTGTCAGATGTCAACTTGTTATCCATCAAGACAATATGTGCCAGATGTCAACTTGTTATCAATCAAGACAATCTTTTGTGTCAGACGTCAACTTATCTATCGAGACAATCTTATGTGTTAGATGTCAACTTATCTATCGAGACAATCTTATGTGTTAGATGTCAACTTGTCATCTATCGAGACAATCTTATGTGTCAGATGTCAACTTGCCATCAATCAAGACAACCACACGTGTCAGATGTCAACTTGTCATCAAGACAATCACATGTGTCAGATGTCAACTTGTCATCTATCAAGGCAACCACATGTGTCAGATGTCAACTTGTCATCTATCAAGACAACCACATGTGTCAGATGTCAACTTGTCATCTATCAAGGCAACCACATGTGTCAGATGTCAACTCATCATCAACCAAATTCCACCACACAATCAGCCACACACACACACACATTTCCTACCTCCCGAATGGATCCACCGTGCTGACCACTAGCACATTCTGCAATTATAAACAAAGAATACATTCAGAAACATAAATCTCTTCATAACAACCAAATCAACACTCGATTCAGCTAACAGATATTAACTCTTAAATATCATGGGTGTTGCTCCTCTACGTCAGCTGTTTTCATCCAATAATTAAAAAAAAATTGTTGGACAGTCTTTACACTGTGTCATTTCTACAACAGAGATGCATTTCTTCTAGCCTTTTGTCCAACATATCCGACTTATAAATGACATTGTTAGTAGGTCAGATTTCCCACATAGTTTCTTAATAGAACATTCCAGTCTCAACATGATGTGGTAATCCACTGCACCAAACTCTTCCAGAATAACCGCATGTATACTGCTAAAAGAGGCTTCCTTTAAAGCAAAGCTAAATTGTGATGCCTTGGTTCTGGCCTGACCCAAGGAATTATCATGCCACACACATGACTGCTTAGCCTCACTTCTGTATATTGAGCCTCTTGTTCGTTATGGACAGCCCTTTAGAACCAGGAGGATGATGTCTTTAGACTCATCAGTTCTTTGAAGGTTTTTCCACAAAGAGAAGTTTCATCCCTGTGTGTGATATGCTAACCGCTCACATACAAAATATGCTGCTAGTTTCCAGGATCTGCCTTATTTAATGATGTTTGTGTTATTGTTCATGACGATAGTGTGTTCCACTCAGAGCACAAATTCTGGAAAGATGTGCAGGGCAACATTTTTTTTTCCTGTTTGTCAGCAAAGTGGACTTGTTTTGACTTCATACCTGGCGAACCATTGCTGCGTGCTTGGATTAGTCTTTCTT
The DNA here is from genome assembly GCA_963921405.1 of Cepaea hortensis. Classification (NCBI taxonomy): domain Eukaryota; kingdom Metazoa; phylum Mollusca; class Gastropoda; order Stylommatophora; family Helicidae; genus Cepaea; species Cepaea hortensis. The sequence goes on along the minus strand of OY992887.1, from coordinate 96,964,293 downwards.
CTTCAGCGTTCCGAGCCATTGAGGTTCTTTGCTGCAGATACAATCCGTCTCCATTCGTCTCTCTGGTTGACCTTCTCTTGCCAGTCGATTCCAAGTGCTTGTAGGTCTGTGTATATATTATCTCTCCACCATCTTCTTGGTCTACCTCGGGGTCTACGGTCATTTATTTCCTGAGTGTAAGCGAGTTTTGTTTCCCTATTATCTTCCATTCTTTCTATATGCCCCAGCCATTGTAGTCTATTAGCCTTCATGATACCAGTGATTAGCGGGGACTTAAACAGATCATAAATGTCTTTGTTACTTCTTCTTTACACCTTAGAAATTTGTGCCAGTGGCAACTTTCTGTAAACTTTTGTGTGCCAACCCAGACTTACCAGGACCTGGGGTGATTCAATGTAGGGAGTCTCTGTGGTGAAATTATGCCGCATGAGTGCGCTACAAAGTTTGTGGATTTTATTCAGGGCTATGTTGTTTGGTTCACAAATGCAATTTTCTCAGAGACTACTGAGAATCGTCGCTGAAGCTACGGAGACTGTGCTTTGTGCAGCACTACCGCACAAGTCGGCCTGCAGAAAGAGACCGATCCATATGTGATAACACTCGGTGCAATGTAGCCAATCCTCTTGCTTTTTACGCCCTATTTTAATTCACTTTTTTATGTAGCAAGTTTGAGACAAGTGTGGTCTGTTCTCCAATTCTGAGAAATGTGCAAGTGCAGAAAGATATCACATGGCATTGATTCGTCATGGAGCAGGACAAGCAACTGACAGACACTGAAACATATCTGTCATTTTATAGGACATCACTTATTAAGCTGGTGAATGTCCAAGTGGCATCCAGTCTTCACCATAATGATGCCCACAGAAAGTTGTGATTCACCCTTGCATGTTTTATACATTCAAACATGATTGAACATTCCAACATGAAACTGCACCACACGAATATAACTTGAAGAATAATGCATGGACAGTATTATAAGGAGTATTTAAGAATAGTACTGTTATGTGGAAAATTTATACAACCTTTTCTAGTCCTCGTAGGAACTTGTCACTGCGTTTGTAGTGTTTCATTGGATCAATCAGCAGCTCACACAAACGCTGGATAGTAAACGGGGCACTGTGGATGATATTGGATATAAATGAACTCACTAGATCTGTCTTTTCACTTTTCAACTTCTCTTCTTTTGAACTGCTAATTCAGTGAATGGTTGGTTACATGAATTAATTAAACAGATGGAATTTAAAATAACTTAAACTATCAAAAGATGTATATCATGGAAACAAAAACAATCAAATACAGAAGTTTAAAAAAAGAAACTGGGAATGAAAAAAAAGTTGTTGAAAGAAATTAAAAAAATAGGCAAGTGAAATATTTCGGGAAACATTAAAAGACAACACTTAATTAAAAACCATACTGGATGGTAAGGTTAGGCAAACAAGCAAGAGGTAGACAACGATACAAGTGGGAAGATAACGTCAAAAGATGGAAGAACAGCAGTGTGACAGAATGTACAATCAAGGTGAGAGAAACGGTGTTGGAGATCCGTTGCAGTCAATCTTCACTGTGGAGACGGCACCTGATTGATTGAACTATCTGTGGGTGTGCTAGCAAAGTTGGTAGTGAACTAATAACTGCACAGGAACTGTCAGACCTGGGCTCATTGCTGGCCAAAGTGAGGGAAAGACTGGCCACATAGTCCTCCTCAGGCCTACAACATGTGATGGGGCTATCACATCAATGATCCATAGCTGGTTACTGCTTTGAGACAAATTATAAACAGAATGTACCTATCTATATAGTGATTGGTTAACCTAGGGTAAACATCTGATGTCAATTTACTCAGTGTGTATTTGAAATTAACCTCGAATGGATGAGACATGAGTATACCCAGTGGATATGAACTCTGTGACTGTTTGACATAAACTAGGAGTGGATATCTGACACAAACTAATTCACCATCATCAAGAGTCAGATGAGCGTACAGTCTGCTACAGGCTACATAGTACCAACAGACGAGTGTACAAGCACCTACAGATAAAGGCTACATTGTGCCAACAGATGAGTGTACAAGCACCTATAGGTAAAGCCTACATAGTGCCAACAGATGAATGTACAAGCACCTACAGGTAAAGGCTACATAGTGCCAACAGATGAGTGTACAGGCACCTACAGATAAAGGCTACATAGTGCCAACAGATGAGTGTACAAGCACCTATAGGTAAAGCCTACATAGTGCCAACAGATGAATGTACAAGCACCTACAGGTAAAGGCTACATAGTGCCAACAATGCCAGAATATATGCAAACAGCAGCAAGCAGCAACACTGGTAAGAAATTACACTAGCACAATAATAAGTAACAATTGCATTAGTGGCAATATGTAACTATTCAGATCTGGCCTTCACAAGTGTTAACAACAGCAGTAGTGACAATATGTAACCAGAAATATCTAGCATCTATGAGTGTTAACGACTGCATTAGTGACATGAATATATAACTAGAATGAGATGTAATATCCATATCCACACAGTGGGTGCTTGTGATATCCACACCCCCACTGCAACATGTATGTGATATCCATATAATGCATTAGTGACATCAATATACAAATGGCAAAACCTGACATCTACAATTGTGTCAGTAACATCAATGTACAACGGCAAGACCTGACATCTACAATTGTGTCAGTAACTTCAATGTACAACGGCAAGACCTGACGTCTACAATTGTGTCAGTAACTTCAATGTACAACGGCAAGACCTGACGACATCTAAAACTGTGCCAACGACAAAATAGTGTTCAAGTGGCAAGACTTGACATCTGCAATTATATCAGCGACAAATTAGTATTCAAGTGGCAAGATCTGACATTTACAATCAAGTTAGTGACAACATCAATAACAAATGTTCCACAATATAGTATGATTCTGTGGGATCGTATGGAAGCTGCGCAGATGTGGTTTTGTAGAAGAACAATGAGACATGACATCAAGGCATGGAGTACATCGATATCAGAAATTATTTAGTCAATGAGATGCTGTCTCCACAATGAAGGTTGGCTGCAATGGATCTCCACCACTGTCTCTCTTATTGCCTTGATCATCCATTCTGTCAGATTGCTGTACGTCCATTTAGTGATGTTATCTTCCCACTTGTATTGTTATCTACCTCTTGCTTGCAATTTTACATCCAGTATGATTTTTTATAAGAGCGTTATGTCTTTTAAAGTGGCTAAAATATTTAATTTGCTTCTTTTTTTTTTCTTTCAACTCTTTTCATTCCATTTTTTAGAACCTCTGTAGTTGAATGTTTTTGTTTCCATGAAATACGACACATTCTTCTGTATATATCCACATCTCCAGGGTCTCTGTTTGACTTTCTAATTGCTTGTTCATTGTCCTGGCTTCCGTGCCATATTGTAGTGTTGAATATACATATTTGACAAATTGTATGAGATGTTAATCTCTCTAGACAATTCTGATTTGATGATGAAAGCCTTTTTGACCATCCCTATTATCTTTTGGATTTCTGTTCCACTTCTGCCATAATCTGTTATTACATGTCCAAGATAGGGAAAACTTGTTACTTGTTCTAGTATCGCCCCATTTACTGTGATGTTCATTGATGGCTCTACTTCCACTCCTAAATATAGTTTTTTTTTTTTTATGTTAATGCCTAAGCCACATTCTGCACTATGCCTGTTTACTTGTTCCATTAGGTTTTGTGACTCTAATGATTGGTAGTACAAGAGATAAGACTGTGGACTGACATGATCACCAGCACCACACAGGATGGGTTATAAGATTGTGTTATATAATATTACACCAAAACAAACTATATATTCACTCATGTACGCACAACTTACCCGTTAAATTTATGAAAGGCTTCCACTATGCGAGCATGCATCGTATCAAATGGAATGTTCTCCACATTTGGTCTTTCAGGGATACTTTCAGAACCCAATCCTTTTTGCAGCTCTCCAATAACTTGCTCCATTTTGGCAAAAAGCAAGGGCTTTAAGAGTGGCCAATGAAATCTTCAAACAAAAGTAATACAGATATCAATAATGCACACACACACAAAACAGTGATTTCTTGAGAAAGGTCATTAGATCATTGGGTTGCTTTGTGGACAATGATTTTATTTTACATGTAATTATAACAAACACTGCAAATGTTTTTTCTGCAGCATTCTAGAAGGCAAGGTTATAACTGAAGAGTCCAGGAGTCCAGGATACATTCTCATCCACATTTGTTTTAAAGCTATGTCAGTTAAATATTCAAAGAATAGAATAGGAGTTTTCTCCTGCTGTCAGACTAGCATAGATTTGGGTGATTGACTGTCCTACTCTGCTTTACCCCCAATGATTGACTGTCCTACTCTGCTTTACCCCCAATGATTGAATGTCCTACTCTGCTTTACCCCCAATGATTGACTTTCCTACTCTGCTTTACCCCCAATGATTGACTGTCCTACTCTGCTTTACCCCCAATGATTGACTGTCCTACTCTGCTTTACCCCCAATGATTGACTGTCCTACTCTGCTTTACCCCCAATGATTGAATGTCCTACTCTGCTTTACCCCCAATGATTGACTTTCCTACTCTGCTTTACCCCCAATGATTGACTGTCCTACTCTGCTTTACCCCCAATGATTGACTGTCCTACTCTGCTTTACCCCCAATGATTGACTGTCCTACTCTGCTTTACCCCCAATGATTGAATGTCCTACTCTGCTTTACCCCCAATGATTGACTGTCCTACTCTGCTTTTCCCGCAACTGTCAGGTTAGTATAGACTTGGGTGACAGTCCTATTCTGCTGTACACAAAACTGTCAATATAGTATAGATCTGTCCTACTCTGCTTTCTCCCTAACTGTTAAGGTAGCAGAGTGTTTTACTGTCCTACTCTCCTTCTCCGACTTTTAGGTCGGCACAGGCACTTTGTTTCTTGGGTGGCCATCTAACAGGCAATGGCTTGGTATGACATCCCCCAAGTTAAACTGATAAATGTGACACTGTGACAATAGGTTAAAATGTGGCAAGCATATAGATAACAAACAAAGTTAGTTTCATATATTCTACAGGACCTCAGTCAGCCCCAGCATGTTTTGGCTGTTTATGATTTCTTGGCAAGTTTACGTTCAGCAGTTTGCCATTGTTTTCTGAATGACCAGGACTCATACCATTGTACTGAAGCCAACGCAAGGCGGTCTGTTTCCAAATCGCCTGCAGCTGTGTTTCGACAGCAGTGTGCGGGATTACAAATTGTATTCGTAGCCTCTCGCCACAGATAACACATGGGTCATGTTTTCTGGGCCTGCACCACAGCCTTCACACGTCATCTTCAGCAGGCTGGGCTGGATTTTCTGGTGTGGTCATCTGCCACAGACTTGTCAAGTCCTGATGGTATCAGCAATAGCGGCTTATATTCACATCATGCTTATGCTATTAAACATGGGCAAGCACTAGTATTTAGTCAACGACTGATTAATGATTAATCATCCAAAAGAAATCTGGCTTATATCAGTTGACATCATATCTGAAGATTATTCCACAATCTGCCACATGGTATATTTCCCTCTAACTTCTGCCTCTGATCCGCTTTTTTCCAATGTAAACATGCCCAATACTTACAGATTTCTAGAAACTTCCCATAATAGGTAATTAAAATGAGAATAAATACAGACTCAGACAACTGTAGAATGACACACTGACACAGCAAGCAGCAGTTTTGTTTGTGTACGTTTGTTGCTGTAAATTGTACTTTACATCTTTCTTACCAGTAATCAGATAATGTTGTAACTATGACACACAGAACATCCTAACATGCGGCGTGCATATCTTTGAAAGTAAACTATGTGTGCCTACGTTAAAAAAAAAAACTTGAAGACAAAACACAACAACCTCGTGGAGTGGGCAGTGGCAGTGGTTGCTAGTGCTACCACAACAAAACAATCAACAATGTGATAAATAGAACTGGTTTCCTTAGAGAAAACTAAACCAATATAAAATAACCAAATTATATTACAGTATCTGGTAATCTGTGATTGCCACAGAGTGTTAATAAACTGATTATAGGTAAATTAACAGACAGAAACAAAAAGTAAACACGAGTAACTTACAGCGTCTCGCCATTCGCGGCTATCCCGTTCAAGTACTGGTCCAAAATAGCCGGGATTTCAGGACAAGGATTTCTTGAGTACGCTGAAATATAAACAAAACCACACATAAATTGAACTCATCCAACGCACACATGAGACATCTACAAGTGTCTTTGACTGGTGAGAACATGTAGTACCTGTCAGAGCGTCAAGAAAACGGTTTTTATCCATCTCGTCGTTTCAAACATCAACTCCACTTCTCCGGACGCAAACCACGGAAGTGACGTCATGGTATATCAATAATTGTGCCGTGTTTTTTTATTTTTACCCGAAACGAAATTAAACTGCATTGTTTTTCAGTTCCACTTCCAGTTCTTTGAGAAGAATGGCCCCATTCAACTGTCGATTGTGTCGATTTCGTTATAGTCGGGGCCCTTATGCTGTATATCATTCTTCTTCTTTCGTAAATGGAGCTGCTTATATCTGCTTATTTGAACATGTTTGGATGGCTGTAATTGTGTTCGTTTCATCCTTGTGGTTTTACATGTCTGGGTAAAGTGTTTACTATTATTAGTGTTGGAACTCTTCGCTGGTTGCTGAGGATGGGGACGGAGCGCTTATGGGAATGTCCCGAATGCTGTGATGTCGGTTCCTAGATCAATCAATCAATCAATCAATGGGTAAAGTTACACATAAGAAATGCTGGCGTAATTGTGTTCCCGCCCCGTCTTTTTTAGGATGATTACCAGTCGTTATCCTTCCTCTAGACATGTCTTGATCTTGGTGGTCTGTTTTCGTAACTTCTGGGTCTTCTTTGGTACCTTGTGTCGTGGACGGTTTAGTATCTTGTTTTTGCTGGAGAGTAACCTCTTCCCCTGGCACCCGTCCATTCTTGGTCGATGTCTGTTTGGAAATCTACCACTTCTGTTTCCTCGTCTATCCCGAGTATGGTTTTGTAGAAGAATACTGTAGCAATCAGAAAGAGTTCGTTGTAAATTAGACATTACCGTGTGGATAACAGATGTTCCACGTTCGAACAATACTTGTGACTTTGTGTTTTAATTGTTTCATTTATTCACTTCATACGATGTATAACTGTAGTAATTAGTATGCACCTGATGAGAAGCAGCGAAATATGCCAGGCAATAAATCGTGCAACATATCGTTTGTGGCTTATGTGTTTAAATTCACCAAAGGAGTCATCATCAATCATCATCAATCAGGTGCCGTCTCCACAATGAAGGTTGGCTGCAATGGATCTCCAACACTGTCTCTCGCCTTGACTGTACATTCTGTCAGGCTGATGTTCGTCCATCACTTGATGTTATCTTCCCACTTGTATCGTTGTCTACCTCTTGCTCGCTTGCCCTCAACCTTGCCTTTCAGTATGGTTTTCATGAGCATCATATCTTTTAACATGGCCGAAATATTTCACTTGCCTCCTCTTTATTTCTTTCATGAACTATCTCACTTCATTCCCAGTTTTTCTAGAAAGTCTGCATTTGATTGTGTTGTTTCCAAGAAATACAACATATTCGTCTGTAAATCCACATCTCCAGGGCTTCTTTGCGACTTTCTAGTTGTTTGTTCAATGTCCAGGCTTCCGCGCCATACAGTAGCGTTGAATATACATAGCATTTGATTTCAAGAATCCAGTGGTGCCCACTCCATGACCACGAGCAGCATGACGATGGAGGTGATGGCAGTTACACAGGCTTTCATATGGCTGGAATCACAGCATTATACCAACGTGTGTGTACTAAGTGATTCAATGAGCATGATTCAGAAGGTCGAAGCTGGATCTGTACGTAGACAGTGGACTGAGTCGCTGCGGAAGTCTGTTGTCCGCAAAGTCACCTTCATCTTCGTCCCGGGACATGCGGGAGTCGAGGGAAATGAACGAGCTGATAAATTGGCTGGCTCTGCACCCCCTGTAGATGGCCAGCCCATGGATCGTGCGGATGTTATTAACGCCCTTAAAGATATGGCGAGAACAGAGGATTTTGACGCCAGTGATTCCACATCGCTTTCCAGGATGAAAGACCTGGGAGTAAGAATCGGCACAGCCAGACGCGAGAGGTACATCGGGAAAACAAAGCGCCTCGTCAACCAACACAGAACTGGCACTATTAGCCACCGGACGCTGATGCATATGCTGGGGGGAGGATCTGAGCACCTATGGACATGTCCGGAGTGCAACGAAGATACCCCAACTGATAACTAACTAACTAACTAACTAGCATTTGACAATTCTCATTTCTAATGCGTTATTAATCTCTCTAGATGTAAATACTGATTTCATGCCGTTGAAAGCATTTTTGGCCATTCCTATTCTCTTTTTGATTTCTATTTCACTTCTGCCATCATCTGTTATTATATGTCCAATATAGGAGAAACTTGTTACTTGTTCTAGTATCTGCCCGTTTACTGTGATGTTCATTTATGACCTTTCCTTTTCACTGCTAATTATCATAGTTTTTGTTTTCTGGATGTTAATATCTAAACCACATTCTGCACTGTGCCTGTTTACTTGTTCCACTAGGTCTTGTAACTCTTGCTCACTTTCTGCTAATAACACGATATCGTCAGCATACCTAAGCTTGTTTATGATTTTTCCATTGATGTTAAGTCCAGGCATTTCAACTTGTTTAAAAATTCTTTCTGTGTATAGGTTGAAGAGGCTTGGGCGACAGTACACATCCCTGCCGTACTCCTCTTTTTATCTCTATAGGCGACGAATAGTTATGCCCGCATCTAATAGACGCCACATGTTCCCAGTACAAATTACTAATAAGTCTGATGTCCTTTCCGTCTGCTCCTATGTCTTGAAGGCACGTAATTAGTCGTTCATGTTGTACTCTATCAAAAGCTTTCTTGTAGTCTATAAAACAAACATATATACTTTTCTGAACTTCTAAATATTTTTCAATTAACATCCTCAAACAGATAATTGCTTCTCTGGTGCCGCTGTCTTTGCGGAACCCAAATTGTTCTTCAGCTACTTCCTCATCTATTTTATGTTGAATTCTTTCTTGTATGACCTTGAGTAGTATCTTAGTTATGTGGCTCATCAAGCTAATAGTTCTGTAATCCTCACAATCAACAGCTCTTAGCTTCTTCGGTAGTGTAATGAAAATTGATGTTTTCAAATCCTTGGGGATGTACCCAGTATTATATATATCATTACATAATTATGTGATAGTTTCAATGCCAAAGTTGGATAACGATTTTATCATCTCTGTTGTTATCTTGTCAGGACCTGCAGCTTTCCTTCTTTCATCTTTTTAATTGCCTAAAGGAGTGCATTGTTTTGAATAATGAGAACACCGTTAGCGGATGAAAAGGGTAATAAAGATATCTTAAAAGATGTTAACTCACAAAGAGAACTGTTTACTGCATCATAAGAAAGCCCATATTCTTTGGCTATATCATAAAAAGGGGGAAGCTGCAATATGTCGTCACAAAGGGAAATTTGCAGGGGAGGAGAGGCGGAGGAGGCAAAAAAAATGAAGATGTTGGACAGTTTGACATCATTGCATGAAGAAACATCAGTAACAGAAATGACTGGCAGTACAGGAGACAAAAATGATCACCACAATTGGCACTACACGAGATAGACATGATCACCACAATTGGCACCACACGAGACAGACATGATCACCACAATTGGCACCACACGAGACAGACATGATCACCACAATTGGCACCACACGAGACAGACATGATCACCACAATTGGCACCACACGAGACAGACATGATCACCACAATTGGCACCACACGAGACAGACATGATCACCACAATTGGCACCACACGAGATAGACATGATCACCACAATTGGCACCACACGAGATAGACATGATCACCACAATTGGCACCACACGAGACAGACATGATCACCACAATTGGCACCACACGAGACAGACATGATCACCACAATTGGCACCACACGAGATAGACATGATCACCACAATTGGCACCACACGAGACAGACATGATCACCACAATTGGCACCACACGAGACAGACATGATCACCACAATTGGCACTACGCGAGATAGACATGATCACCACAATTGGCACCACACGAGATAGACATGATCACCACAATTGGCACTACGCGAGATAGACATGATCACCACAATTGGCACTACGCGAGATAGACATGATCACCACAATTGGCACCACACGAGATAGACATGATCACCACAATTGGCACTACGCGAGATAGACATGATCACCACAATTGGCACTACGCGAGATAGACATGATCACCACAATTGGCACCACACAAGACAGACATGATCACCACAACTGGCACCACACAAGACAGACATGATCACCACAATTGACACTACGCGAGACAGACATGATCACCAACGCCCCACCGCATGGACTATACAAAGACGTTTTGACCCGAGAATTGCAGCTAATTTGCTAGCAACTAGCAACACATTTTGGAGGTTGTAATAAATTGCATGTTGATGGTTCTAATAAATTTTATGTTTTTCTGACTGCTAACGAATGCACTTTTTTTTTTTTTGAGTGTGCCATTTCAATAAATTTTATTTCCTTCTTAGCAAATACACAAATACATCAAATATAAATTTTGAAATTTAATATAAATTATGAGACCTATGTTGCTATCTCAATGGTTTGATACAAATTCTGACCGCATTCCATAGTTGTACGTTCATCTGTATGATAGACATGACTAATGAAGACACTTATTTGGGGTGACTAGTTGGTCATGCGTCGAAGTACACTTGTTACTGCAGCGAGGCGCTACAGCCATTTGGAGGTGACAGGTTCGAATCCCGGTCGGTAACTATAGCTTTCAAATTTTATGTTGCCTAGTGCGTCTTCTAGTCTCTACTTCCTTCTTCGCCTTCTGTGAGCGCCAAACAATACTTTGTGTGTTTATTATGTAATCTACAAAATGTATCGTAAGAGACGATTAGGTTTGACTGTTGCACATGATCGCTGTCTCTTACGACTGGGTGTGGGGTTTCCCGAAAACTGACCTTCCCAGTAAATGAAGATAGCGGGTAAAGCGTGTTTAACCACCACAATTCGCGACCAGGCGATGTAATCATCTACACGAGTAGCTCTGTGCTAAGAGATAAAAGAAGTGCCTGTGAGTTCGTGGAGATGGTTTTGTAGCGGTGTTTGGTTTGCCATAAAAAGGTAGCCGCACAACAGTTACTGCCGGTAGGTGTGACGTGTTTTAGTTTTCACATATTTGTTTATTTCTGTTTATTATAATATTTATAACCTGTGTAACCCTCCTTGGTTATGCTTGGGATATATATTATACGCTGCACATGGAGCATTCTTTTTTGATATAATTTTTCATAGGTATCGTTTCGTCCGATATTTTTGTTGTTGTTTGGACGTAATTGCGTTGTGTCAGTTTACAGCAGAGCTGCGATATTTACACCTGTCGACCGACACATCCAACTTCTGCGGGCGTTTATTGATCAGGTTAGCCTTCCTAGGGACACATCTATTAATCCTGGGGACCATCTATTAATGGTTGCCTTTGTATCACAGCCGGCTCCGTGGCGATGGGGTTTCGGGAGCAGTTCGTAGTCCAGTTCGTTGATATTCCTCCATGCCACCGTCGCAATCCATCCAGCATATTTTCTCGTGGTCTGCCTCTGCCTCTCTTCCCCTCGATCTTTCCAGTTGTCACATGATGTTCCCCAACGCCTCTCTTCTCGTCACATGACAAAAAAAAAAAAGCTCTTTGTTTCTTTCTATTGTTGTATATAGTGTTCTAGTTTCATTAGCCTCTTTCAAGCACTCGTTGTTTGTTATTTTGTCAGTCCAAAGAATTCGCAACATTCGCCTAAGGAACCACATATCTGTTGCTTCCAATCTCTTCCTAATTTGTTCATTTACATTTCAAGATTCACAGCCATACAGCAAAACAGGTTCTAGGCCTAAATAGCACTTCAGCACTCTCTTTCTTACATTCAATGATAGTAACTTATTGCATAAGATATTCTTCATTTTCTGAAATGCAACCTTTGCTTGCCCTTTTCTGCTCTTAATCTATATTGTGCATCTTCCACCCGATGTTATAAATGTCCCTAGATATTTAAAACTATCCACTTGGTGAAGAATTTTCCCTTCGATCTCTATTTCACATTTGGGTGTCACCCGTTTCTTTGATATCACCATTGTTACTGTTTTCTTGATATTCAAAGAGAGTCCTTTCATTGCACTCTCTGATACTACAATGTCCAACAATTGTAGATCTGTCACATTATCCGCTATCAATAATGCATCTGCATGGCGTATATTATTTACATTATAACCTCCGAATATCTTCTTCTTCTTCTGCGCTCATCCGGATTTTTTTTCGGACGTGACTGCGTTGTGCCTGTTTACAGCAGAGCTGCATTCTTGCGCCGTTAGGCCGACACATCCGACTTCTGCGGGCATTTGTTGACCGGGTTAACCTTCCCGGAGACCTCCGAATATTATTCCTGGCATTTATTTGATCTCTCTGATTATTACTTCGCTGTCTTACCCCCAACTTTTTTTTTTTTTGGCGTTCATACGAGGGCGAGTCAATAAGTAAGCCACACAGTTCTGTGGGATGGCAGGTAAAAGTAGTTGGTGTCTTCTACAGGTGTCATTAGGTGACAGCAACATCGAACTTTATATTCCCGTTCGTCAGATGGCGCTAGGTGTCTCATGCGAAAATCAAAACAAAATGGCAACTGTACTTACAGAGTGTACAACCAAAGAGCAACGTGCTGTTGTGAGTTTTGTTTTGTGGGCAAAAGGAAGGTAGGAAGTTCTGGAACATCCACCTTACAGCCCCGACTTAGCCCCAAGCGATTTCCACCTTTGTGGTCCACTGAAAATCCACATTGGCCGGAGACATTTCGCGAATGACGCCGAAGTTGAATGTGAAGTGAAAACATGGTTTAGAAAACAGAGCATGCAGTTCTATGCTGCCGGTTTGGGAGGACTCATAAAACGATGGGCAAAGTGCATCAATGTTGGTGGAAATTATGTTGAGAAATAAAGGGACAATGTATGTATAAAAACAAACTGGTTTCAAGTTATCATAATTAGTTATTTTTCTACAGCCATGTGTGACTTACTTATTGACTTCCATCGTAATTTACTTCTTTATTTCCCATTTTAATTGCTTCTGTTTGGTTCCAGTAAATTAAAAAAAAAAATTTTCTGAGATATTTCCCATCAATGTTAATATCTTCCAACATTTTAATAAGTTCATCATGTTTTACTTTATCAAATGCCTTAGTATAATCTGTGAAGCACAGATAAATGTCTTTCTTTGTCTCTACTGATCTTTCTAATAGTGTTCGTATTGTGTATATTGCCATATTTGTACCTTTTCCTTCCAAATATCCATACTGTTCTTCACCAATTTCCATTTTTATTGTCTTCGTTGTTCTTTTCATTATAATTCTGAGTAAAAGCTTAGTGACATGATGTATGAGGTTAAGCGTTCGAAAATCTTCGCATTAAATTGCTCCTAGTCTTTTTTGGTATAGCTATAAATACATATATCAACATATCGCTTGGTATATATCCACTGCTGTAAATATCATTCAACATTTTGGTTAATATATCTACTCCAAATTCTCCCATTACTTCTAATTTTTCTTTTGTGATTTTATATATAATTACTTCTATTGTGATTCCATCTGGCCCAGCTGTTTTTTCCTTTCTTCATATGCTTGATAGCGTCATCAACTTCTTTTAGAATAGGTGGACCTTCTAAGTTACTTTCTTCTGTTAACTCTGCTCTTCCTCCATCATATAAGACTTTTATATACTCATTCCACCTCTTCATTACAGCATCTTTCTCCAATAATATATTTCCTGTTTTTGATTTTAAACACCCTGTATTTATTCTTATTTTTCTGCCTGTGATCTCATTGATTTGTTTGTGCATATTTTTTTAAATCTTTAATAGAAGTTAATTCAATTTTCGTGCACTGTTCATTTAACCAATTTTCTTTTGCCTCCACACAATTATTTCTTATTTCTTTATTTATCTCGGTATATACATGCTTAAAATTGTTACTCTTTTTTCTTTTGGCCATCAACTTTAATATTTCTCCAGTCATCCATTTTGTCTTAGCATTTTGTCTTCTCTCCGGTAATATTTCTTTGCTCGTTTGTTGAATGGAATCCCTTAACATTTCCCATTGTTCGTTTATATTCTGTATTTTAGCTATTGCATTATAACTATTTTTCACAATCAACCTGCATTGTTCTTGCATTTCTTTATCTACCTTCACAACCTCTTTATTAAGTCTCATGTACCTAACGACTTTTTTTTCTTCTATTCAGTCTTACTTTTATTATACCACATAGTGGTACATGATCACTATTACAGTCAGCAGCCGGCATTGTCTTTACATTAATTAACGCATTTCGAAACCTTTTATTAATAAGTATGTAGTCAATTTGGTTGAGTATTTTCTTATCAGGACTTTTCCATGTGTCAAGTCGTCTTTTATGGTGTTTAAACCAAGTGTTTTCAATTATCATATCATGACTACATGGTATAATTTTAATGACTATGGGGTGTTTGATTTTTGAAAATATTGCCGTTCCACGTTTTGTATTTACGTTTTATGTTGCATGAGTTCACAGAATATACAGAATATATATGAGTATACAGAATACTAAACTTGGAACGGCAATATAAAAAAAAAAAAAACCCACAGTCCTAATAACAATACACCCTATATATCACGATAATGTGATGTAAGTACAGTACGGGACTTTTGACACGTATTAAGTATATGATGCTAGCCAGATATATTTATAAAGCAATCAGCACTCGATGGATGATGTGGTCACCTGCATACCGGTTGCCTTGACCCCAAATGTATTTCCTTGTTTGACTGGGTCGACCTCGAAGCCCAGGTCGAGTTAGAAAATTTTTCCCGACGGGGTTTTAAACACATAACTGCCGGGCTGGCAGGCTACCTTCTCAGACACTGTCTTAGTGCGGCTCCCTATAATGCCGTTGTCGTTTTTCCATTACTCCTATCCCGTTCAACTTCAAACTCCGAAGAGAAGTTATAATTAGGGCCAATCTTAGTCTTAAATTAATAATCCACTGGCCGAATCAGCCACATTTCGGATATTAATTTGAAAGGGATTATTGTCCATAGGGGGTAATGGTTATAATAACAATTAGAAAAATAATGCACTCTGGCAAACCAAAATAAATAACATCTTGGCACCACACCCACCGTTTACCCTGGCCTGTCTGTGACCTTTGTGTGCTGACCTCTGACACCAAGGTCGCTGTAGTGTCACGAGCCACGACTCTATGAGCACGATCTACTTCAGAAGTTCAAGAGATGAAGACAACTTCGATTACTTCACGCAGTTTTCGATTCGATTTTTCCATTATCCCTACCGGTCAACTTCAAGGAGAAGTTATAGTTAAGGTCCATCATCGGCTCAGAAAGACAGTCCTGTGATTGAGTCAGCCACAAAAGCAGCTGCCCACGGTTTTACCCTCACAATTAAACCAAAGGTGATTGTTGTCCATATGGGACAATGGATTAATTAAGTTAAGTTGGAAAGATCAGGTTTTGTGTCGGTATATTCCATGCTCGGTCTTCGTAGACTTAGATGGATAGGACATTTTAGGAGAATGGATGGTGGTAGAATACCAAAGGACATCTTTTTTTGTGAATTACAGATGGGTAAGAGATCTCAGGGTCGGCCTCTACACCGATACAAAGATGTGTGTAAGCGGGACATGATTGATACAGGCATTGCTAATACACATTGGGAGCAAGTCGTCGCTGAACGTGTAGAATGGAGGGCAACTATCAGAAATGGAATAAAGGCAAGGGAGAAAATGATTGCAGATAAGTCACACACCGAGCGTGTGAGACGAAAGATGGTGTATGATGATGAAAATGACTATGCCTTCACATGCATCCACTGCGGACGAACATTTACAGCGCTAATTGGCCTTATCAGTCATATTCGCCACCGCCATGGGTTGTAGTTATTAAGCCTTTTTGAAGCACAATGTAACAAACTATCGGCTGTCTAGACGACAAGGTGCCAACCAATGAATGATGAAGTTAAGCGCTAGGCAGTTTATTGTCACGGACATTATAAAGCACCTACATATGCCGTCCATCCTTAATGTCCTTCCACTTGTTAAAGAACCAGTCTGGAATCTTGCGCTAACAAGGATTGGCCAGCACTCCAACAATACGATCGATCTCTTTTTCCATCATGTCTCCTGGTCGTTTCTTTATGTCAACACTGGCCTTCTTACACATTGCAGCTGTAAATCGGTGACCAAAACCCCCTGATAGATGTATTGACACAGAAGATTCTCTGTTTGCTGTCAATATTCTTATTACCGTAGGAAGCTATTATCCCCGACCTTTGTACTCAATAACCTCTTTCAAATGCTGGAAATGTAACTACGCCATTTACACATTACTAGTGGTGGGGATCGATTCTCCATTGATCTTTGCCCAGTTGAAACCGTTCTGTGACAGACTTTCCAATATTCTCCATTGTTGTAGCCAACATTGGACGTCACATTACTTTGTTAATTGTTGGGGCAACCTGGCAACAAGACTGCCCATTGTAGAAATGGTTCGAGTTTGATCATGTCACAGGTTAGCAAGTATAACTTAGTTGTTGTCACGTCGACCCGTGTTTGTGGCTTGGGGGATAGTGAAATACAATCTACAAATCCCCTACATATCCAGTGGACGGTTCGAAATCAGCGGGCGGCGATTTGAAAGGAGACTGCTCTGCGTTGATTGTGATGGTATGAGGCGTCGGCTGTTCAGAAAACAAATTTAAGCTATTGAACGTCAAATTTACTAGACAATCACACAGCCAATAAATGTTGGGGTAGATTGCAACACCATGTAAAGGACATGCAACTAATTGTGAACATGTCGATTTAACGGTCAATAAATGTAGACTAGACATAGAATGCCGGCTTCGTGGCTTAGAGGTTATGACTTATCTCTGTAATCTCGTATACCCTCGTCGGTAACGTGATGATGGTGAGAATTAGCAGTGGTTCGAATCGCATCGGTAACTTACGGGGTATGTGAGCCGGCCGCTCAGAAAGCAATGGCAAACTACTGAGCGTAATCTTGTCAAGAAGTCAACATACAGCTGAAAAATGCTGGTGTTGACAGCGATGTCCTGTAAAGGATATGCCAAAAAAAAAAAAAAAAGACATAGAATGGCGTCAACAGCGTGTAATCACGGTTATCATGGAGTGGTGCTATGCTGCGGTGGAGTGGGACAGACAGGTTACGGTGTCTCCTCAAGCTCAGGTACATGGATCAAATAGCAGCAGGGACCCGGGCAATTTAACCAGAACCACCGGTGTCTCATGAAATGACACCCCCCCGCCCCCCGCCCCCCCCCCGCCCCCTGACTTAGATAGAATAGCAGCAGGGAGCCGGGCAATTTTACCAGAACCACCGATGTCTCATGAAATGACACCCCCCCCCCACCCCACCCCCGCCTGAATTAGATCGGATACACAGCCTTCACGCGAAGAGACGGAAAACAGTAAGTCATATATGCAAATAGTGCACGTTAAATACTCCACCGCAGTTGGAAATTGAAGAAATAAATAGGTCGTAAGGCACATTTATACCACTAACCTTGATAAATTTGCTAGGAAAGGAAAGCTACCCACGGATTTAACACACGCATGCACGCACGCACGCACGCACACACACACATGACGTAGCAGCCAACTCCAACATTTGATGTTGTTGGATATTTGCGATTCCTGGGCAAGTTTACGTTCAGTAGATTGCCATTGCTGTCTGAGCGACCAGCACTCATACCATTGTATGGAAACCAACTCAAGGCGGTCTGCTACCAAATAGCCCGCAGCTGTATGTTAAACGCGGTATGCGGGATTACGAATTTCATTTGTAACCATCTCACCATAGAGCCGGCACATAACATACAAACAGGCGTGATGCATAATATAACCCCCCAGTGCCAACCAGCCGGCTTCGTGGCTTAGAGGTTATGACTTTTCTCCGTAATGTCGTATACTCTCGTCGGTAACGTGATGACGGTTTGAATCAGCGGTGGTTCGAATCGCATCGGTAACTTACGGGGTATGTGAGCCGGCCGCTCAGAAAGCAATGGCAAACTACTGAGCGTAATCATGCCAAAAAATCAACATACAGCTGAAAGATGCTGGTGTTGACAGCGATGTCCTGTAAAGGATATGCAAAAAGAAAAAAGTGCCAACCAGTACTTCCACCAAGTTAGACTCACAATCCCAGTTTAGCTCTTAGACCTTTTCCCACACAGAGCTCCCGTCATAGTGTTGATTCTGGTGCAATAACTTCATCGGTTATAAGTTCACAACACATCTGAAGTCGGAGTGGGTTCGCCTGATGGCGAGGGACACTGCTAATAGGGTAAAGCTAATCTACACGCAAAATTCAGCCCATCACTGCTAGAAATAGTAGCAGCTTGAGTGAGTTCAAAGCGAGCGAGCGCAATACATATATATAAGATGTAAACGTAGACATTAGATGTAGACAGTCAAATTTTTTTGAACATGTTATGAGAAGAAATGAATTGGAGAACTTGGTGATAACTGGTAGGATCGAAGGTGAAGGTGAAGACATAGAAGCAAATACCCGGATGGCTTGGTCTCGTGGCATTGTCGAGACAGAAACATGGAGCTGATCCACGACTCTGGTGATCAAGTGAGATGGCAAAACATGACCGCCCACGCTTATCGGCATGGCACATGATGGATATATATATATATATATATATATATATATATATATATATATATATATATATATATATATATATATATATATATATATAAGTTCACAAGCTACCAACCATGGTCCAACAACTTGTCTGTTAGATGACTTGAAAGGTTTCCTACACACCATGTTCAAAATGCTGGTCATTGTCATCTCTGCATTAATCAAGACACCACTTCTAAAGTGACTGGTTAATGTCTGCCGACTGCTATCTCTCTCTCTCTCTCTCTCTCTCTCTCTCTCTCTCTCTCTCTCTCTCTCTCTCTCTCTCTCTCTCTCTCTCTCTGTGTCAATGTACATGGTTCCTTCTTTGTCTTCTGCACCCCCCCCCCCCCCCAAATCACCCTCTCTCTCGCCACTATCACACTATCAGATTACAGCTGGTGTCATTAGTATTGGGACATCGCTGTTTGTTGAAGATGAAGACGGAGCGTGTATGGGAATCGGATAGCTACGGATAATATGGTTTGTAGTGAGTTGGTGGTGGACCTATGCCCCAATGGGGGGGGGGGGGGGGGGGAGGTAAAGGTGAAATAAGAATATATCAGTGGAACATAGATATCAGTGGTACATAAATATCAGTGGTACATAGATATAAGTGGTACATAGATATCAGTGGTACATAGATTTTGTAGATATCAGTGGTACATACATATCTGTGGTACATAGATATCAGTGGTACATAGATATCAGCGGTACATAGATATCAGTGGTACATAGATTTTGTAGCTATCAGTGGTACATAGATATCTGTGGTACATAGATATCAGTGGTACATAGATATCCGTGGTACATAAAATAGATAGATAGCAGTAGTATCGACAGTAGACAGTTGCTAGTGGTATATTTAGTAGACGGTTGTTACTGGTATGTCTTTCAGCAACTCTCTTTCCATTCTCCCAGTTTGTCCAGATTTCCGTATTTGATTGTTTTTATACTTGGGCCACGTGAAAAGACATAACACTCTTATACAAACCATACTGGAGGGTAAGGTTGAAGGCAAGCGAGAGAGAGGTAAGCAACGATACAAGTGGGAGAGATGGACGAACAGCAGTCTAACAGAATGTACAGTCAAGGCGAGAGACACAGTGTTGGAGACCCATTGCAGCCAACGTTCATTGTGGAGACGGCACAAGATTATTGAGTGACGAATATAGATAAATGTCAGTAATATAAACTGCTGTCAGTAGAACGTTGACAAATATCAGCAGTATAGATTGATAGATATTAATATCATAGACAGGAGATAGATATCAGTGGTATCGACAGTAGACAGTTGACATTAGACAGATGGACAATATCGACATTGGTAGAACATAAAAGTGGACATGATTAACCCGGTCCAGCCATCGTCCGGATAATGGCCGTAATCACCATCTGGTAATCGAAACAACACACCCTCTTGTCGTCAGTCATTTTATAATGATTTATGAGAGTATCGATTCAGGAGAAAAATTGCTAATAGTACAAAGACTCACTTATTGAAAAGTTGTGTTTGACAGTTTCTTCTGTATCGATATGGATGGTAAGCAATGAGAAATGGTGGGAAAACTGGAGGGGTTGTTCCAAATTGTTGATTAGCCGGGAACTCAGAGTTGATGGTGAGCACCCAAGCTTCTAAAATACTCACATGGCTTGTGCATTCATCATCTCTGGCAGCAAAAGTCCAACTCCTGGCCTTCACATGGGGGAACTGAAGTCGGAGAGTGTCTGCCTGTACGGCGAGGAACCACCAGTCTGCACACCAATAAGCCAGACATGGGACAACGGATACTCACGCAAAACTCAGGTCCTGTATGACATCAGACTGATGTTGGACAACAGGATGCCTTCATCCGACATACAGGACTTCACGTTGGAGCTCAAGCCAACGAACACAAGCAAGCAAGCAAGCAAGCAACAGAAAAAAAGGGCGTCGGCGAGTCTCTGGCGCCGTAAAACCAGACTGTTCTATATATGTATGTAAGTACATACAAGCACAGACATGTCTGCACACACATACATTTCAAAACTTGAGTAAGACCAGTCTACTTTAACAAAAAAAAAACTTGTTGCGAACGGAGGAAACCAGATAGGAGGCACACCACAACAATCAGGATGTCACGCAAACACGCTATGAAAAAAAAATTATATTATTGCAAAACGTTATGGTGTTCGCCCTGCTATGGTCCCTTAGGTAAGTAACGACTTTTAAAAAAGACAGTAAAGTTCATACTAGAGACAACACTGCAGATATTGACAAACTTCAAGCCAACTAATGAAGAAGAAGAACTGGAAGGGTTAGAGATGTGATTTTTGAGACAAATGTTGAAAATATGGTGGACAGAGAAGAATGTTGATAATATAGTGGACAGAGAAGAATGCTGAGAATGTAGTGGACAGAGAAAAATGTTGAAAATATAGTGGGCATAGAAGATGTTGAGAATATAGTGGACAGAAAAGAATGTTGAGAATACAGGCCTGTTCGTAAGGTCACCACACAATGGATACCATCTCACTGTGGAGTACCCAGAAAAGAGAATGCTGATTGATTAGCTAAGAAAGGAGCATAGTGTCGTGTCCTCCTTTAAAGTGTCGTCCCTGGAGTGAGGAGATCCGACACCCACATTATAATATTTTTTTCCTCTCAATATTCTGGAGAATCCACCAGCTTCCGTCCAACACACTCCATCAGCCTATGGACACCTTTTCCTATCACTCTCACACTGTCGTACTATGCTCCCTTCTCATACTTCCCCAACGCAACATACTCAACAACTCTTGCTTCTAAAAATTAATAAAGATTAATTTATTAAAATAAAAGTGTAACGTATATAAGACGTGTATGTGAAGAAAATGTGTGACGTGTTCTATAAAGTGTGTAGACTCTGACTCTCAGACAGCAACCCAGTCAGCTGATCCCAGCAAAGATAGACCACAGCACGTTACGTCAGAACATGTACTTCTCACCCGTTGCCGAAACCATCTTGCCGGATACTGCTTTGCCTCTGTAGACCTCTGGTAATCCAATTTCATGAACATCCGAAATAGACACCGGTGGTATTAACAGTTAATCATGGACCGGTTGCACTCTACACAATGTCCGTTCCTAACGTTCCTTAACAAACTGCACAAGTCTTTTGTAGTGTGTACGCAGTTAGTTAGTTAGTTAGTTAGTCGACAGATCATCCTCGTTGCACATCGAACCATTCAGTCCATAAGTGCTAATTTCTAATGTTAATTGTTGCTGTACTAACACTAGGTACTCTTAGCCGGTTCTCGGTTCGTTACTACTGTCTAATGCTGTGTGGTGCATCAGTATGCATCACACTCTTTGATGAATCAATTTCCTTCTAGCGTAAGTTACGTTCTGTATGCAACTCTAGTGACTCTTGAACTGGTGTTCTTCCCTTTTGGATTTGATTTTTTCCCAAAAACTTGTTGAGTTTCCTTGGATCTGGTAGGGAACCTAGGATAGAAACAACACATCTGGTGATAGTACTAGTCACTGATCCTTTCGGCTGAGTGTAAGCCTATCACCTTGCTTAATGATCTTTAGCTAACTAGAATTAGTCATAGAGCAGATTAGCTACCCACCTAGAGCCGAATCAGGCTATGACAAAGAAAAAATCAGCAAACAGAATGCGGAACCCCGCCCACCAGGGACACCTACGGGAAGATCCCAATTATCCCTCATTACTCAATTCTCAACTAGTAAAGCTTATCAACACTTCACTAATCTATTCTTAACTAGCAGAGTTAATATCACTATTCTTACTCTAACTAGTTTCCACTAACAGTGCTAATCATCACACTATAGTTTAACAAGGCCACAGTCTATATTAATTATAACGAATATATATATAATAGGTTATACCTTAAATGGCACTACTGCAGTCCTATCAATCATATCTACATCTGCCATTATAGGCACGTGCAAAATTAAGTCACTAATTAACACACGGTATATATTATTTCCACTACGCACTGCAGTGCCCTGGCACTCTGACTAGAGCATTTTTCAAGTCCACCCTAGTTGATCCCAACTCGGGTTTATATGGCAAACTACCAAAGTTGGCCACGTGACGTTATCCTTTATGCCCCCACACAGGTGGCACAGTGGCAGATCATCCCTTGTCAGGAAACTATTTTCCTGGCTTAAGTCCTGTCAAAGTTGTCAGTAATAGTTTAGATTCTCAAAACAAGCCAGCGAGTTTCTGTCGAGTTACAACAAAGAGTTGCAAATAACCCCGTCAATCCTCTCGATGTGCCGGAAACCAAGAATTGACAGATGCACTGTTTTCTCCCTAGTCGGGCACTTCCGACCTGTTGATAAACTGTCAATCTTCTGTTCCGTGGTGACAATCCCAGCAGCCATTTCCGTCTGATGTCCGGCAGTATAGATGACAAACGGAACCATTCCATATCCTAAGCCGACAATCATATGTGATTCTAACTGTTAATGAACTGCCAACTCGATGTATCCATTCCTTCTCACTCACCACCAAATGTGTTTATGGGCTGACACGATGTAACCTGTGCAGCTGTGTTTACTCTATTAGTACGACTTTTGTGGCCTAGAAAATATACGCCACGCAAACGTCGGTATTATTAGCTGGTTAACTCATGGCGCTCGTGACATAGGCCCCCTCTTAAGAGAGTAGTCCATCTCACTCTTCTCCACCATGAGTTAAATCCAGATGATTCATTCCTCTTCTTCAGGAGCTGGGTGTCTTGACAAGAAATCCGCTCCAACATTCTCCTTCCCAGGAATGTACTCTACTGTGAAATTATACGGTTGAAGTAACAACGACCACCGCATCAAACGTGCGTTGAGCTTCTGAGAAGTAGCCAGGAACATCAGGGGTTGATGATCCGACTGGACTCGAAACTTAACTCCATACAAATATGGCTGAAATTTTTGCACTGCCCATACGAGGGACAAGCACTCTCTCTCGACGGTTGAATAATTCCTCTCCGCCTGTAGAAGTTTCTTACTTGCGTATGCCACAGGTTTCAAAACCGAAGCATCGTCTTTTCCTTCCTGTAACAAAGCGGCTCCAATTCCAATCTCACTCGCATCCGTTCTCAACACAAATGGTTTGGAAAGGTCAGGGAGCTGTAATACAGGTTTGCTGACCAAGGCCTCCTTTAACTGACTATAGGCATTCTCACATTCTGGTGTCCAAATGATTTGATCCGGTAATCCCTTTTTCAAGGTTTCCGTCAACGGAGCTCCCAGTTCCGTGAAATGTGGGATAAATTTGTGGTAGAACCCACACAACGAGAGAAAAGATCGCACATCCTTCTTCGTTTTTGGCCTTGGTGCATTTCTGATTTTCTCCAGGTTCTTCTCTTCTGGAACAATGTGTCCTGGAGTGATGGTGTGACCTAGAAATTCCAGAGTCTGGTAACCAATCATGCACTTGGTTGGACGAGCAGTAAGCCCTGCTTCCTTGAGCCTATTAAACACTCTCTCCAAGGATTGTAAGTGGTCATCCAGGCTGTCACTGGAAATCAGAATATCATCCATGAATGATATGATGGATGGATCCTGTAACGGATCGAGTAAAGTCCTCATCATGCGTGTAAACACACTGGGTGCATTGCTGAGTCCAAAGGGCATGACCTTGAATTCGTAGTGTCCACTGGGTGTACTGAAAGCTAACAGTGGTCGAATCTCCGGTTTGACTGGTATCTGATAATACCCCCGACTCAGATCCACCTTTGAAAAGTACCGAGCCTTATGGAGCCTAGCGAATAACTGAGTTGGATTCGGCAAAGGTTCCACCTGAAACTGGGTATGACTGTTCAGCAGTCGGTAATCTATACACAACCTGTGTTCTCCACTTGGTTTGCGTAACAAAACTACCCCCGCATTGTATGGGGATGTGGATGGTGCAATCACGTCATCCTCCAGCAGTTTTTGTATTTCCTCCTCCAGGGCCTTTTCTTTAGAGAATGGCACTGGGTAAACCTTTTGGCGAACAGGCTCCTGTGTGGTCAAAGTCATCTCGAACTCAACCAACCTCGTTCGTCCAGGTTTATCAGTCAGTATCTCCTTATGAGACTTGAGAACCTGGGTTATCCTTTCCCTCTCCTGGGAGGTCAGATCAGGGTTCACTTGTACATCCCTATAAGTTTCCTGGTGTACTAAGGGATATTCCCTGCCCTCACTGGTTCCCACTTCTGTCTCCACTGCAACTGCCATTGCCATGAGGTGAGCTGCCTTGTCTCCGGGTCTCTCTTCGTATTTCCGCAAGAGATTGATATGGAAAATCTTCGACTTTCCCCGGATCCGGATTTGATAGTTGGTTCTGGATATCACCCTTTCCACGGGAAATGGTCCTTGCCAACCTATCTCCAGTTTGTTGTTTCCCGTTGGGAGTAGCAACAAGACTTTATCTCCCACCTCTAGAGATCTTTCTTTAGACCTACGGTTGTAGTAAGCCGCATGTCTTTTCCTGGCCTTTTTCAAGTTTTGATTTGCCAGAGTCCATCCCTTGTGGAGTTTTTCTTTCAGTTCCTCCACGTATTGATAGGATGAGATCAATTCTTCTGACGTCCCCTCTTCAGTCCAACTCCTCAACATGGCTTCCAACGGTCCTTTGATTGGACGACCAAACAGCAACGTAGCGGGTGGTAGTCCTGTTGAGCCATGAGGAACTTCCCGATAGGCAAAGAGTGCTGCTGGGATATATTCATCCCACCTATCAGGTTTTTCCTGCGCTAATTTCCTGAGCATTGTCATCAACGTGCCGTTGAAACGCTCTACTTGTCCATTGGCTTGAGGGTGGTAAGGGCTGGTATGTATGTGGTTAGAGTGAAACACCCTAAATACCTCCTCCATGAGTTTTCCACAAAACTGAGATCCATTGTCCGTCAGAATTTGATCCGGAAAGCCTAATCTGGTAAAGGCCTCCATCAGTGCGTCCGCCACTCTTTTCGAGTCAATCGTGGTCAACGGTATAGCCTCACCCCACATTGTACAGCAATCCACCATTGTGAGTATATACATGTTCCTCTTCCTAGTCCTGGGAAGTGGACCCACGATATCGATGGCTACCCTCTCGAAAGGAGAGTTCATGATGGGCATCTCACCCAACACCACCGGTGCTGTCCAGTGTTTTGGTGCCACCCTCTGGCACTCAGGGCATGACTTCACATACCGACGCACATCATCTGTCATTCCCGGCCAATAGTAGTGGCAGGAAATCCGCTGCATGGTGGCGGCAATACCCACGTGTCCACTAAAGGAGATGGTATGCCCCATATGAAGAATCTGGGACCGATGAGCTTTCGGGACGACCAACTGACCGTATAGGTTGTCTCCCCTTCCTGCTCTCCTGTAGAGTATCCTATTCTTCATGTAGTACTGCCCCCGTCCTGGTGGATCAGCACTTTTCTGCAGCTTTTTGTAGCAAGGACGTAAAGTATCATCCTCACTCTGGGCAGTTCGTAGCTCCCCCGGCATTGGGTTAGTCACAATTGCGTCTGCCTCTTCCGTTTTCGTCTGAGAGCGAGTCTGCATTGCTCCCATATGGATTGGCTCCCTGGGCATTCCCAGAAAGACATACCGGCAACCTAGGATGACTGGAAAAATGGGATCGGTCAATACAGCGGCCTTGATGGTGCCGGTGACGTACCTTGACCGAATCTCCACATTAGCAATGGGCAACTTCATGGTTACAGCACTCTTCTGTGCAGGCTGTATGTCCAATGTTTCACCTGTGAATTGTTCTGGATGTACCAGATCCGCAGAAATCACGGCCTCCCCGTCCAGTCCTGTGTCGTATAAACACTCCACTTGACGACCGTTAACCTCTACCAATTCCACTACAGGTGGTTTTTCCTGGTCTGGAGTCTCTTCCTCGGCCTCGACCTGTTCGGTGGGCTCCACCTTAGGTTTTCCTGAGCACACGACGAATTGAGTGTCTCCTGACTTTCCCTTGCAGTCAATAGCATTGTGCGTATTCGACTGGCATTGGTTGCACCATTTCCCTGTCCTAGATTTTCTATTGCCAGACTTGAGTGAGCTCTCCTGGTGGCGAGCTTCCTTGTTGACCTTGGCATTTTCCGTGACAACCTCCTTGGAAGTCACTTGACATGCTGCGAAGTGAGGGTTCTTAGCCTTCGATTTGCAGTCCCTCGTATTGTGAGAGGGTGACTTACAAATTGAACACCACTTCTCCGACCACGGTCGTTTAGGTGTAGAGCTTGAAGTGCTCTTGCTTCCCTCCTTCTTCTTCTCTGAACTATCCTCTGATTTTTGCACATAAGGTTCCCACTTTTTTGTTCCTGAGTTTTTGGTTTTCTTCTTGTCATGTTTCTCTTGACTTTTGGAGTTGGTGGAAAGGTTCTCCCCTGCCTCCCCATGTACCTCGACGAACCGTTCTGCTAATTTAGTCACGAGGTCAATACGTTCCGCTCCTTGTTCTCCCAGGAACGTCCTGAGAGGTTTAGACATTTGCTTCTTCAGCTGGTCGACCACCATGAGCTCTTCCAGACTCTCATAGTCATGTGCGAACCCAGCCAAATCCATCCACTTATGGAGATAAGATTTAAGACGCAAACTGTAGGCGGCAAACAACTCTGCGGGTTCTCGTTTCGCTGCTCGAAATTTTTTCCGGGAGGTATGTGACGTAACCTCG
Organism: Cepaea hortensis; assembly: GCA_963921405.1. Taxonomy (NCBI): domain Eukaryota; kingdom Metazoa; phylum Mollusca; class Gastropoda; order Stylommatophora; family Helicidae; genus Cepaea; species Cepaea hortensis. The sequence goes on along the minus strand of OY992887.1, from coordinate 96,936,741 downwards.
AATCGTTTCAGCAGAGCCGTCTTTAACTCGTCATAATTGTTCTCATGTCCTGGTGGCAGGCGAGTATAAACCTCGTATCCCGTCCCGCGTAATCCCTGGGATAGCTTAAGATTCCATTGGTTACGCTCCAGACCCATAGCAACTGACATAGCCTCGAAGCGTTGAAGGTATTGATCAATCTTCTCTTTGTCCTCCTCGTAGACCGCTAAAGGAAACTTCATAGCATGGTACCCATGTCCACCTACTGGTGTTGATCCTGGGATGGAGGAACCTCCAACTGCTCCCTCAGTTTCTCCATTAGATTGACTCTTCAACTCGAGTTCCCTCATCCGGTACTCGTGCTCCCTTTTCTGTGCTTCCTGTTCAGCTTATAATTTCCTAGCTGCTTGCTCAGCTTCAAATTTCCTAGCTGCTTGCTCAGCTTCCAATTTCCTAGCTGCTTGTTCCAACTCCATCCTTCTCAATTCCAGCTCGGCCTTTCGATCATCCCTTTCTGCTTGACGATACTCTCTCTCCACTTCCTGTATGTAATCCGTTAGAGCAGACCCCGCCAATCCCATTTCTTCCCCCCTTGCCTTTAATTCTGCTGTGCTAAGTTTAGGGGTGGCCATTATACAGAGAGGTAAGCTAGCAGGTCTAGTACAATATAACTGCAAATTACTATACAGATATATGAACAAGTACTATAAATCTAGATATTACCACACACAGCACATTCACTCAGTGACAAGAGTAGAATCAGGACCACAGACCTATGCAGACGTGTGAAGTGTGAACAGGTAAGATATTAGTCCTAACCCCTATCCACATTCACTCTAGCTGGATTCTCCAAAATGATATCTCCCTCTAATAACTAAGGATCCCGTGTCAAAAGACCCCGTTGTCAGAAGATCCCCCTGTCAAACGTTCCTGCTTGCAGGAGATCTCGCTGTCCAAGGATTCCGTTTACGGGAGATCCCGCTGTCCAAAGATCCCGTTTACGAGAGATCCCGCTGTCCAAAGATCACGTTTACGAGAGATCCCGCTGTCCAAAGATCACGTTTACGAGAGATCCCGCTGTCCAAAGATCCCGTTTACGAGAGATCCCGCTGTCCAAAGATCACGTTTACGAGCCCCCAATAATGTCGTGTCCTCCTTTAAAGTGTCGTCCCTGGAGTGAGGAGATCCGACACCCACATTATAATATTTTTTTCCTCTCAATATTCTGGAGAATCCACCAGCTTCCGTCCAACACACTCCATCAGCCTATGGACACCTTTTCCTATCACTCTCACACTGTCGTACTATGCTCCCTTCTCATACTTCCCCAACGCAACATACTCAACAACTCTTGCTTCTAAAAATTAATAAAGATTAATTTATTAAAATAAAAGTGTAACGTATATAAGACGTGTATGTGAAGAAAATGTGTGACGTGTTCTATAAAGTGTGTAGACTCTGACTCTCAGACAGCAACCCAGTCAGCTGATCCCAGCAAAGATAGACCACAGCACGTTACGTCAGAACATGTACTTCTCACCCGTTGCCGAAACCATCTTGCCGGATACTGCTTTGCCTCTGTAGACCTCTGGTAATCCAATTTCATGAACATCCGAAATAGACACCGGTGGTATTAACAGTTAATCATGGACCGGTTGCACTCTACACAATGTCCGTTCCTAACGTTCCTTAACAAACTGCACAAGTCTTTTGTAGTGTGTACGCAGTTAGTTAGTTAGTTAGTTAGTCGACAGATCATCCTCGTTGCACATCGAACCATTCAGTCCATAAGTGCTAATTTCTAATGTTAATTGTTGCTGTACTAACACTAGGTACTCTTAGCCGGTTCTCGGTTCGTTACTACTGTCTAATGCTGTGTGGTGCATCAGTATGCATCACTCTCTTTGATGAATCAATTTCCTTCTAGCGTAAGTTACGTTCTGTATGCAACTCTAGTGACTCTTGAACTGGTGTTCTTCCCTTTTGGATTTGATTTTTTCCCAAAAACTTGTTGAGTTTCCTTGGATCTGGTAGGGAACCTAGGATAGAAACAACACATCTGGTGATAGTACTAGTCACTGATCCTTTCGGCTGAGTGTAAGCCTATCACCTTGCTTAATGATCTTTAGCTAACTAGAATTAGTCATAGAGCAGATTAGCTACCCACCTAGAGCCGAATCAGGCTATGACAAAGAAAAAATCAGCAAACAGAATGCGGAACCCCGCCCACCAGGGACACCTACGGGAAGATCCCAATTATCCCTCATTACTCAATTCTCAACTAGTAAAGCTTATCAACACTTCACTAATCTATTCTTAACTAGCAGAGTTAATATCACTATTCTTACTCTAACTAGTTTCCACTAACAGTGCTAATCATCACACTATAGTTTAACAAGGCCACAGTCTATATTAATTATAACGAATATATATATAATAGGTTATACCTTAAATGGCACTACTGCAGTCCTATCAATCATATCTACATCTGCCATTATAGGCACGTGCAAAATTAAGTCACTAATTAACACACGGTATATATTATTTCCACTACGCACTGCAGTGCCCTGGCACTCTGACTAGAGCATTTTTCAAGTCCACCCTAGTTGATCCCAACTCGGGTTTATATGGCAAACTACCAAAGTTGGCCACGTGACGTTATCCTTTATGCCCCCACACAGGTGGCACAGTGGCAGATCATCCCTTGTCAGGAAACTATTTTCCTGGCTTAAGTCCTGTCAAAGTTGTCAGTAATAGTTTAGATTCTCAAAACAAGCCAGCGAGTTTCTGTCGAGTTACAACAAAGAGTTGCAAATAACCCCGTCAATCCTCTCGATGTGCCGGAAACCAAGAATTGACAGATGCACTGTTTTCTCCCTAGTCGGGCACTTCCGACCTGTTGATAAACTGTCAATCTTCTGTTCCGTGGTGACAATCCCAGCAGCCATTTCCGTCTGATGTCCGGCAGTATAGATGACAAACGGAACCATTCCATATCCTAAGCCGACAATCATATGTGATTCTAACTGTTAATGAACTGCCAACTCGATGTATCCATTCCTTCTCACTCACCACCAAATGTGTTTATGGGCTGACACGATGTAACCTGTGCAGCTGTGTTTACTCTATTAGTACGACTTTTGTGGCCTAGAAAATATACGCCACGCAAACGTCGGTATTATTAGCTGGTTAACTCATGGCGCTCGTGACATAGGCCCCCTCTTAAGAGAGTAGTCCATCTCACTCTTCTCCACCATGAGTTAAATCCAGATGATTCATTCCTCTTCTTCAGGAGCTGGGTGTCTTGACAAGAAATCCGCTCCAACATTCTCCTTCCCAGGAATGTACTCTACTGTGAAATTATACGGTTGAAGTAACAACGACCACCGCATCAAACGTGCGTTGAGCTTCTGAGAAGTAGCCAGGAACATCAGGGGTTGATGATCCGACTGGACTCGAAACTTAACTCCATACAAATATGGCTGAAATTTTTGCACTGCCCATACGAGGGACAAGCACTCTCTCTCGACGGTTGAATAATTCCTCTCCGCCTGTAGAAGTTTCTTACTTGCGTATGCCACAGGTTTCAAAACCGAAGCATCGTCTTTTCCTTCCTGTAACAAAGCGGCTCCAATTCCAATCTCACTCGCATCCGTTCTCAACACAAATGGTTTGGAAAGGTCAGGGAGCTGTAATACAGGTTTGCTGACCAAGGCCTCCTTTAACTGACTATAGGCATTCTCACATTCTGGTGTCCAAATGATTTGATCCGGTAATCCCTTTTTCAAGGTTTCCGTCAACGGAGCTCCCAGTTCCGTGAAATGTGGGATAAATTTGTGGTAGAACCCACACAACGAGAGAAAAGATCGCACATCCTTCTTCGTTTTTGGCCTTGGTGCATTTCTGATTTTCTCCAGGTTCTTCTCTTCTGGAACAATGTGTCCTGGAGTGATGGTGTGACCTAGAAATTCCAGAGTCTGGTAACCAATCATGCACTTGGTTGGACGAGCAGTAAGCCCTGCTTCCTTGAGCCTATTAAACACTCTCTCCAAGGATTGTAAGTGGTCATCCAGGCTGTCACTGGAAATCAGAATATCATCCATGAATGATATGATGGATGGATCCTGTAACGGATCGAGTAAAGTCCTCATCATGCGTGTAAACACACTGGGTGCATTGCTGAGTCCAAAGGGCATGACCTTGAATTCGTAGTGTCCACTGGGTGTACTGAAAGCTAACAGTGGTCGAATCTCCGGTTTGACTGGTATCTGATAATACCCCCGACTCAGATCCACCTTTGAAAAGTACCGAGCCTTATGGAGCCTAGCGAATAACTGAGTTGGATTCGGCAAAGGTTCCACCTGAAACTGGGTATGACTGTTCAGCAGTCGGTAATCTATACACAACCTGTGTTCTCCACTTGGTTTGCGTAACAAAACTACCCCCGCATTGTATGGGGATGTGGATGGTGCAATCACGTCATCCTCCAGCAGTTTTTGTATTTCCTCCTCCAGGGCATTTTCTTTAGAGAATGGCACTGGGTAAACCTTTTGGCGAACAGGCTCCTGTGTGGTCAAAGTCATCTCGAACTCAACCAACCTCGTTCGTCCAGGTTTATCAGTCAGTATCTCCTTATGAGACTTGAGAACCTGGGTTATCCTTTCCCTCTCCTGGGAGGTCAGATCAGGGTTCACTTGTACATCCCTATAAGTTTCCTGGTGTACTAAGGGATATTCCCTGCCCTCGCTGGTTCCCACTTCTGTCTCCACTGCAACTGCCATTGCCATGAGGTGAGCTGCCTTGTCTCCGGGTCTCTCTTCGTATTTCCGCAAGAGATTGATATGGAAAATCTTCGACTTTCCCCGGATCCGGATTTGATAGTTGGTTCTGGATATCACCCTTTCCACGGGAAATGGTCCTTGCCAACCTATCTCCAGTTTGTTGTTTCCCGTTGGGAGTAGCAACAAGACTTTATCTCCCACCTCTAGAGATCTTTCTTTAGACCTACGGTTGTAGTAAGCCGCATGTCTTTTCCTGGCCTTTTTCAAGTTTTGATTTGCCAGAGTCCATCCCTTGTGGAGTTTTTCTTTCAGTTCCTCCACGTATTGATAGGATGAGATCAATTCTTCTGACGTCCCCTCTTCAGTCCAACTCCTCAACATGGCTTCCAACGGTCCTTTGATTGGACGACCAAACAGCAACGTAGCGGGTGGTAGTCCTGTTGAGCCATGAGGAACTTCCCGATAGGCAAAGAGTGCTGCTGGGATATATTCATCCCACCTATCAGGTTTTTCCTGCGCTAATTTCCTGAGCATTGTCATCAACGTGCCGTTGAAACGCTCTACTTGTCCATTGGCTTGAGGGTGGTAAGGGCTGGTATGTATGTGGTTAGAGTGAAACACCCTAAATACCTCCTCCATGAGTTTTCCACAAAACTGAGATCCATTGTCCGTCAGAATTTGATCCGGAAAGCCTAATCTGGTAAAGGCCTCCATCAGTGCGTCCGCCACTCTTTTCGAGTCAATCGTGGTCAACGGTATAGCCTCACCCCACATTGTACAGCAATCCACCATTGTGAGTATATACATGTTCCTCTTCCTAGTCCTGGGAAGTGGACCCACGATATCGATGGCTACCCTCTCGAAAGGAGAGTTCATGATGGGCATCTCACCCAACACCACCGGTGCTGTCCAGTGTTTTGGTGCCACCCTCTGGCACTCAGGGCATGACTTCACATACCGACGCACATCATCTGTCATTCCCGGCCAATAGTAGTGGCAGGAAATCCGCTGCATGGTGGCGGCAATACCCACGTGTCCACTAAAGGAGATGGTATGCCCCATATGAAGAATCTGGGACCGATGAGCTTTCGGGACGACCAACTGACCGTATAGGTTGTCTCCCCTTCCTGCTCTCCTGTAGAGTATCCTATTCTTCATGTAGTACTGCCCCCGTCCTGGTGGATCAGCACTTTTCTGCAGCTTTTTGTAGCAAGGACGTAAAGTATCATCCTCACTCTGGGCAGTTCGTAGCTCCCCCGGCATTGGGTTAGTCACAATTGCGTCTGCCTCTTCCGTTTTCGTCTGAGAGCGAGTCTGCATTGCTCCCATATGGATTGGCTCCCTGGGCATTCCCAGAAAGACATACCGGCAACCTAGGATGACTGGAAAAATGGGATCGGTCAATACAGCGGCCTTGATGGTGCCGGTGACGTACCTTGACCGAATCTCCACATTAGCAATGGGCAACTTCATGGTTACAGCACTCTTCTGTGCAGGCTGTATGTCCAATGTTTCACCTGTGAATTGTTCTGGATGTACCAGATCCGCAGAAATCACGGCCTCCCCGTCCAGTCCTGTGTCGTATAAACACTCCACTTGACGACCGTTAACCTCTACCAATTCCACTACAGGTGGTTTTTCCTGGTCTGGAGTCTCTTCCTCGGCCTCGACCTGTTCGGTGGGCTCCACCTTAGGTTTTCCTGAGCACACGACGAATTGAGTGTCTCCTGACTTTCCCTTGCAGTCAATAGCATTGTGCGTATTCGACTGGCATTGGTTGCACCATTTCCCTGTCCTAGATTTTCTATTGCCAGACTTGAGTGAGCTCTCCTGGTGGCGAGCTTCCTTGTTGACCTTGGCATTTTCCGTGACAACCTCCTTGGAAGTCACTTGACATGCTGCGAAGTGAGGGTTCTTAGCCTTCGATTTGCAGTCCCTCGTATTGTGAGAGGGTGACTTACAAATTGAACACCACTTCTCCGACCACGGTCGTTTAGGTGTAGAGCTTGAAGTGCTCTTGCTTCCCTCCTTCTTCTTCTCTGAACTATCCTCTGATTTTTGCACATAAGGTTCCCACTTTTTTGTTCCTGAGTTTTTGGTTTTCTTCTTGTCATGTTTCTCTTGACTTTTGGAGTTGGTGGAAAGGTTCTCCCCTGCCTCCCCATGTACCTCGACGAACCGTTCTGCTAATTTAGTCACGAGGTCAATACGTTCCGCTCCTTGTTCTCCCAGGAACGTCCTGAGAGGTTTAGACATTTGCTTCTTCAGCTGGTCGACCACCATGAGCTCTTCCAGACTCTCATAGTCATGTGCGAACCCAGCCAAATCCATCCACTTATGGAGATAAGATTTAAGACGCAAACTGTAGGCGGCAAACAACTCTGCGGGTTCTCGTTTCGCTGCTCGAAATTTTTTCCGGGAGGTATGTGACGTAACCTCGAATCGTTTCAGCAGAGCCGTCTTTAACTCGTCATAATTGTTCTCATGTCCTGGTGGCAGGCGAGTATAAACCTCGTATCCCGTCCCGCGTAATCCCTGGGATAGCTTAAGATTCCATTGGTTACGCTCCAGACCCATAGCAACTGACATAGCCTCGAAGCGTTGAAGGTATTGATCAATCTTCTCTTTGTCCTCCTCGTAGACCGCTAAAGGAAACTTCATAGCATGGTACCCATGTCCACCTACTGGTGTTGATCCTGGGATGGAGGAACCTCCAACTGCTCCCTCAGTTTCTCCATTAGATTGACTCTTCAACTCGAGTTCCCTCATCCGGTACTCGTGCTCCCTTTTCTGTGCTTCCTGTTCAGCTTATAATTTCCTAGCTGCTTGCTCAGCTTCAAATTTCCTAGCTGCTTGCTCAGCTTCCAATTTCCTAGCTGCTTGTTCCAACTCCATCCTTCTCAATTCCAGCTCGGCCTTTCGATCATCCCTTTCTGCTTGACGATACTCTCTCTCCACTTCCTGTATGTAATCCGTTAGAGCAGACCCCGCCAATCCCATTTCTTCCCCCCTTGCCTTTAATTCTGCTGTGCTAAGTTTAGGGGTGGCCATTATACAGAGAGGTAAGCTAGCAGGTCTAGTACAATATAACTGCAAATTACTATACAGATATATGAACAAGTACTATAAATCTAGATATTACCACACACAGCACATTCACTCAGTGACAAGAGTAGAATCAGGACCACAGACCTATGCAGACGTGTGAAGTGTGAACAGGTAAGATATTAGTCCTAACCCCTATCCACATTCACTCTAGCTGGATTCTCCAAAATGATATCTCCCTCTAATAACTAAGGATCCCGTGTCAAAAGACCCCGTTGTCAGAAGATCCCCCTGTCAAACGTTCCTGCTTGCAGGAGATCTCGCTGTCCAAGGATTCCGTTTACGGGAGATCCCGCTGTCCAAAGATCCCGTTTACGAGAGATCCCGCTGTCCAAAGATCACGTTTACGAGAGATCCCGCTGTCCAAAGATCACGTTTACGAGAGATCCCGCTGTCCAAAGATCCCGTTTACGAGAGATCCCGCTGTCCAAAGATCACGTTTACGAGCCCCCAATAATGTCGTGTCCTCCTTTAAAGTGTCGTCCCTGGAGTGAGGAGATCCGACACCCACATTATAATATTTTTTTCCTCTCAATATTCTGGAGAATCCACCAGCTTCCGTCCAACACACTCCATCAGCCTATGGACACCTTTTCCTATCACTCTCACACTGTCGTACTATGCTCCCTTCTCATACTTCCCCAACGCAACATACTCAACAACTCTTGCTTCTAAAAATTAATAAAGATTAATTTATTAAAATAAAAGTGTAACGTATATAAGACGTGTATGTGAAGAAAATGTGTGACGTGTTCTATAAAGTGTGTAGACTCTGACTCTCAGACAGCAACCCAGTCAGCTGATCCCAGCAAAGATAGACCACAGCACGTTACGTCAGAACATGTACTTCTCACCCGTTGCCGAAACCATCTTGCCGGATACTGCTTTGCCTCTGTAGACCTCTGGTAATCCAATTTCATGAACATCCGAAATAGACACCGGTGGTATTAACAGTTAATCATGGACCGGTTGCACTCTACACAATGTCCGTTCCTAACGTTCCTTAACAAACTGCACAAGTCTTTTGTAGTGTGTACGCAGTTAGTTAGTTAGTTAGTTAGTCGACAGATCATCCTCGTTGCACATCGAACCATTCAGTCCATAAGTGCTAATTTCTAATGTTAATTGTTGCTGTACTAACACTAGGTACTCTTAGCCGGTTCTCGGTTCGTTACTACTGTCTAATGCTGTGTGGTGCATCAGTATGCATCACTCTCTTTGATGAATCAATTTCCTTCTAGCGTAAGTTACGTTCTGTATGCAACTCTAGTGACTCTTGAACTGGTGTTCTTCCCTTTTGGATTTGATTTTTTCCCAAAAACTTGTTGAGTTTCCTTGGATCTGGTAGGGAACCTAGGATAGAAACAACACATCTGGTGATAGTACTAGTCACTGATCCTTTCGGCTGAGTGTAAGCCTATCACCTTGCTTAATGATCTTTAGCTAACTAGAATTAGTCATAGAGCAGATTAGCTACCCACCTAGAGCCGAATCAGGCTATGACAAAGAAAAAATCAGCAAACAGAATGCGGAACCCCGCCCACCAGGGACACCTACGGGAAGATCCCAATTATCCCTCATTACTCAATTCTCAACTAGTAAAGCTTATCAACACTTCACTAATCTATTCTTAACTAGCAGAGTTAATATCACTATTCTTACTCTAACTAGTTTCCACTAACAGTGCTAATCATCACACTATAGTTTAACAAGGCCACAGTCTATATTAATTATAACGAATATATATATAATAGGTTATACCTTAAATGGCACTACTGCAGTCCTATCAATCATATCTACATCTGCCATTATAGGCACGTGCAAAATTAAGTCACTAATTAACACACGGTATATATTATTTCCACTACGCACTGCAGTGCCCTGGCACTCTGACTAGAGCATTTTTCAAGTCCACCCTAGTTGATCCCAACTCGGGTTTATATGGCAAACTACCAAAGTTGGCCACGTGACGTTATCCTTTATGCCCCCACACAGGTGGCACAGTGGCAGATCATCCCTTGTCAGGAAACTATTTTCCTGGCTTAAGTCCTGTCAAAGTTGTCAGTAATAGTTTAGATTCTCAAAACAAGCCAGCGAGTTTCTGTCGAGTTACAACAAAGAGTTGCAAATAACCCCGTCAATCCTCTCGATGTGCCGGAAACCAAGAATTGACAGATGCACTGTTTTCTCCCTAGTCGGGCACTTCCGACCTGTTGATAAACTGTCAATCTTCTGTTCCGTGGTGACAATCCCAGCAGCCATTTCCGTCTGATGTCCGGCAGTATAGATGACAAACGGAACCATTCCATATCCTAAGCCGACAATCATATGTGATTCTAACTGTTAATGAACTGCCAACTCGATGTATCCATTCCTTCTCACTCACCACCAAATGTGTTTATGGGCTGACACGATGTAACCTGTGCAGCTGTGTTTACTCTGTTAGTACGACTTTTGTGGCCTAGAAAATATACGCCACGCAAACGTCGGTATTATTAGCTGGTTAACTCATGGCGCTCGTGACACATAGGACAATCTGGCGTACTTGTTACATACCACCAAAAGAAAAGAATGATTAAATCAGTTAGAAAGCCACCAACACCAGCTCAAGACGACTACCACCTTAAAGACAGACCAGAACAAATCATTATTCTGCGCTTCAGAACAGGGCACAATAGATTACGCAACCACATGTATACAAAATTCAAGATTGGTGAATCAGCCATGTGCAAATGTGGTTTGGCGTCGCAGACAGCAGATGACATATTTCAAGACGGCCCAAAATGCGACATATCTAGGCAAGCCTTCTGGCCTAGAGAAACAACAGTGGAAGATGGACCATTGAGTGAGCTATACAGGACAGTTACATTAATAGAAGAGACAAAATTGCAGTTATAGGCAAATTTCAAGCGAACGAAAGAAGGAAAAAACAGGAAAGTTCTTGTCTGGTTGGTTGGCTTATTTTTGTCTGAGGTGTGCGATAGTCAGACTCAGTTCAACCCTCTTCATTAGACTTTTACGACATTCGACATTGTTACTGTTTTTTTTTTTTTTCTACGGAGTGATAACATTTTTATCACAGATTACAAATTAAGGAGACTTGGATACCAATATGGCGGAGTAAAGAATGTTCGCTGTGGTCTTGAGGAGTAAATGTGTGTGTGTGTGTGTGTGTGTGTGTGTGTGTGTGTGTGCGCGTGTGTGTGTATGCGTGTTTTCTAACATCAAAGCGTTTTAAAAAGGATGAACCTATGACAGTCCAGCAAAACCCTAGGGAATTTATTTGTTCACGAACTACTTACTGCTCAAGAATTATGGAGGAAAAAGAAAGAAAAGCGTAACTCTACCAACGCTCACATCGGAAACTCACCGAACAAGCAAACAACTACAGCTAAACTACGAAACAGACAGAAATCAAATGGGATGCTATTATCCAGTGCCACCCGTCGGCTATGCAAAAGTGGAAGATGATGCTGATTATGATGATGATGACGACGACAAAATAAGGAATTATACATTCTTGTCTACTATAGACAGATGATAACTGTTTTCATCATCAAGTGAGCCTCGTTGCACTGTTTTATCAATCCTGCGGCGTTCTACTTCCACAAGCATATTTTCGGGTGTGCTTTCACTAGCCCCGACTGTCCCCAGTCTACCTACAAGACTGCAGGTGTGTGTATCCCTTAGTCTGGTCGATACTCTTTGACCTGTCCGACATGGGAGACCCTCCCTGTAGTTGCGCTACCGTCGGTATAGCTCTTGGGGTGATTGGAACACTACCCCCCCCCCCCGGGCCGCGCACCCCACACCCCGCCCCCACTTCATCAAACTGGATACACAACAGAGACGCGACAGCTTAAAGAAAAAACAACTATCAATTAATGATAGATACCTTTTATGTTAATAACTTACATCCAATCAAATTAACCCATAACACATAGTCACCCTGTGCTCGATCAGCTAATGTGTACAAGGTTACACGGCGGGGATGCTGGCCAAGCTTTATAGATAATAGAGAGAGAGAGGGAGAGAGTGGGAGAGAGAGGGAAGAGATGTGGAGAGAGAAAAGAGAGAGTAGAGAGAAAAGAGAGTGGGGAGAGTGCGGGAGAGAGAAAAGAAGAGAGAGAGAGAGAGAGGAGAGAGAGAGAGGAAAAGAGAGAACGAGAGGAAAGAGAGAGAGAGAGAGGTGGGCGAGAGAGAGACCCAATCATATTGATGCCTACATCGAACATACATCGATCAAGCTAACTGATCAGGTAAGGAAGCTGTTGACGCCCTCTGACCCCTGTCGGCAAGCCCTCCCAGATGTTGGCGCAAGTCCAGCAAACTATGTCGCAGATGGCGGGCTTCCAAATTTGGCCCGGTGTTAAGGTACATATTGCTCATGTGTTGTATTTATTGATACACGTTAGCGCACTCGTGTGATATTTTCTGTGATGTTCTCAGGATTAGGCGTGTAATGTGTTTATTGGGTGAGTGTTCTGCCTTCCAAGCAATAAATGTATTCCTTCTTTCGTTCGCTAAAATATATTCCTTACGAGACATCTATTTATCAAGAATGTATTATTTTGTCCCTTAAGGTTGACAGACGATCATTTTGGCCAGGTGTATGTACCATATTTCCGACCACTACTATTTCTTATATTCTTAGACTTTGGATAAAAAAAAAGAAATATTAACGAAGGACACTGTTAATAGATAAAGCTAATCCACACGCAAAATTCAGTCCAGCACTATTAGAAGTAGTGTGTAAGGACTATGCTTGAGTTCAAAGCGAGCGAGCGCAAATACAATAAAATATTAATTCACTAATTTCGTCTTACAAAACAATCTTTGAGGTCTTGTTTAGGCTTTTCTCCTCTACCACCATTTATAGTTACCTTAGATTGTCATTTAATGCAATGTGATGATTAATCGTCTTAAATCAACTTTCCCGAACTGCCACGGGCTTATATACACCAGTTTCCCCTATGCAACTCCCTTTAATTTATATATAATACAACATGTCTGCTACCATATTAACAACTTTTCAGTCGTAACTGAATCACACTCCTACTTCCCATATTTTTTTTATTACCATCCATATTTGTTTGGTCCAAACTTACTTTTTCTTTGGCGCTGAATCGGCTAATCTTGTCTGTCATACTCTGGGGAAGCCGCTAAAGCCTAGTTGATTTTCAAAACTGATCTGGGCTCCTTGGTCGATCCGGCCTGAAATGGGCACCAGGTATTTTGGGGGGAAGTAAAGGCAGAAGAGTGATATTGACCACACCCGCCAACCTGTGCTCATTGGGGTATAAAAACATGCACCATATACCCACTATGCCTTTTGTTTTTGTTTGTTCGCATATCCTTTACAGGACATCGCTGTCAACATCAGCATCTTTCAGCTGATTGTTGATTTCTTGGCAAGATTACGCTCAGTAGTTTGCTATTGCTTTCTGAGCGACCGGCTCACATACCCCATAAGTTACCGACGCGCACGTCACGTTACTCACGAGAGTATACGGGATTACGGAGAAAGTCGCTAACGCCTACTCCAGGGAGACCGGCGAGTGCTGAATGGTTTATGAAAATATGCGTCTAGCACCATATACCCTCTGTGCCTAAGGCGCGTAAAAAGGTCCTTTGTTTTACCGACACTCTTCGAGTGTTATTTAATGTTGTTTCTCATATCACTAGCTGTGGTTGTTTTAGAGTGTTGTGTCTCACATACTTTGGGTTGTAGTCCTGCCCCTCGTAACCGGTGTTTAGCTACCTTAAGAGTGTTATTTAATGCTGTCTTTGAGTGTTATTTATGTTGTCTTTCATACTACAAGCTGTGGTTGTTTTAGAGTGTTGTTTAACCTTGTGTTTCATATACTTTGGATTGTAGTCTTGTCCCTCGTTCCCGGTGTTTAGCTATCTTAAGAGTGTTGTTTACTTTCATACAACGATTGTAATGACCTTAGAGTGTTTTTTTTTTAAAACTCTGATACCATGAGTTGTAATGACCTTAGAGTGCTATTTAATGTTGTCTGTCATTCCGTGGGTGTAGTTACCTTGGCGTGTTGTTTGCTCTTATACCATGGGTTTTAATTACCTTTCCTACGCGGAAGCTAGATACTCTAGCTAAAATCAGTTACATATCCTTTACATGACGTCGCAGTCAACCCCAGTAATTTTGGACTGTTTCTGATTTCTTGGCAAGGTTACGTTCAGTAGTTTACCGTTACTTTCTAAACGACTGTCACTCATACTATTATATGAAAACCAGCGCAATGAAAAGAGTAAAGAACTCTATTTCACGTCCGAGGCGTGTGAGTATAAGGTAATATCCCCCATATTTTCCATAGACCATATCACTGAACAGGTAATGTGGTAAATATTACTATCGCTACTTTTACTGTTTAGAACACTTCCTCGCACCAATTATTTTTTTTCTGGGTCGTTCTGGTAGCCGTCCTCAATTAAAAAGAAAGCATGTTTGAAAAGGGATTTGAACATGACCATGGAGCCTGTAGGCAAATATGCTAGCCACTGCGCTACTGCGACTCCCATAGTTACCTCTGATTGTTGGTGTTGTCTCTCACATCATGAGGTGAAGTAACTTTAGAATGTTGTTTAGTCTTCTCTGGCATACCAATGGGAGTCTCTGTGGCTAAGTGGTCAAGCCGTTTGGGTCGTGCTCCGAAGGTTGTGGGTTCGATTCCAGGCCGCGTCCTTCGGTTTACGAGTTAAATGTTTCGGAGACTCCTGTGGGTCGTCGCTAAAAGCTACGGAGTTCGTGCTTTGTGTGACGCTTTCCGTGCTGCGGAAAGAGACCGAGCCATATGGGATAAAACCCGGTGCAATGAAGTCGACCCTGTAGTCTTTTAAGCGACTTTTTTTTATACCAATGGGTTGTAGTTACCTTTGAGTGTTAATGTTATCTCTCACATCACGAGGTGTAGTAACTTGTGAGTGTTGTTTAGTCTTCTCTGGCATACCAATGGGTTGTAGTTACCTTCAAGCTTCACGTTGATTTTCACAGTGCCATGAGCATCGGCCGTTCAGCAAGCAATGGCAAACTATTGAACGTTAAATTGTCTAGAAGATCACAGAAAGCCAACAATTGCCCTGTAAATAACATGCAACTGGCTGTAACCATTGGGTATCGTTTCCATAGTGTTATTTAATCTTGCCTGTCGGCAAGAAGTTTAAGGAACGTAAACTTGTCCTGGAATCACAAATGCTGGGGTTGACTGTTACTTTCTATAAAGTATATGCAACTAGCTGTAACTTTTGGACAGCCATGGCTGAGAGGTTCTGGCGTCCGTGCATGGTATCACATGGTTAAGAGGCAGCGGGGCCTACATGGGTATTCCATCTTGTTCAAGTGTGTCCCACGAGCTGGGGTGAGAAGGAGGTGCCGTGTTCCTCCCTACTTCGCCACCATTGGAGTGTAAAAGTCTTCTGTTATTTTGGCACACAGACTGTCTTCATTTGCCGAGATGCTTCTCACGGGGGATTTCTATGGAGGCAACCGAGCATAGACGAAATAACAAAAACATAAACACAAAGGATCGTTTTGCTCGGTGTAGTTTATGCGAACACAGGAGACATGATACGCTGGTTCATTTGTTGTATGGATAATGCAGTGACATTTCAGCACATACAGTATCCAGTAAATCATTTACCAGGACTGACTGGTCGATCGCATAATAGACAGATGGACACAGAGCTGAAGTAGATACACTGGAAAGTATCTATATACATGCTCTGTTCAAAAGTATGGCATCTTTGGGCTGGAAAAATACAGTTACTAATCTGGAAGTCCAAAAACTCTAGTCCCATTCAAAATACAATCTTTGGGGCTGTAAACACTCCTCCCAGCGGTTCTGCCATTGCTGAAAGCATTTCTAGAAGGCCTCTTTGACTACACCATGGCCTTCACGTTTCGCATATCTTTTCGTAACTTTTTCAAGGTTATTTTTACTAGGGAGAACATCCAAACATTGCAAGGAGCCATGTGGGGGGAGGCAGGGGGGGGGGGGGGGTAGAGAGCCTGGCGAAATAGAGGTATATTGCATTTGACCCGAAAATCTAAATCAGGTTGAAGAATGCCCGGGTGCGTAGTTATGACGACGCAGCCAAGATTCCGTTACTCACAGGTCCGTTGGTTCGAGTTCTTTTATTGTTCAGATAATTTCCTGGCGTTTGTTTCAGATTACACCACGGGCCGACAGGCTAGCGCACTAGTTACTTCGCCACCGTGACTCTGCTAGGACTCCTCTGTGGGTGTGTGCAAGTTACAGATGTTCATACATTGAAGTCGAGCTGAAGTGACCTGTTCTCTTCCTTCCCATCGGTAGTTGTGTCCAGTTCTTGTATGGTGCCTGTTTACTATGATTCATTGTGATCTAGCCTATGTGTGTGTATGTTTGTGGGTGTGTGGGTAGGTTGGGAGGAAGGGAAGGTGGTAGAGAGGGAGGAACCTAGTTTATGCGAATTGCGTGACATAAAACACAAAATGCTTCATTTATTGTTTCGCGTGTTCGCATTTGAATGCTGGACGGTCATCTTGAATACAGCCGGGCTGTAGTTTCTCCGCCATGATGCCCGTTCAGCTGGAGATGTGAAATGTTGCTAATCTTTAGTTTATTTTTAATTGGCCAGAATGTTCCCTCTAATACAAACCAAGAACACCTTGACCAAGATTGTAAGTACAGTAAAGATTTAATTCTTCTTCTCTTCCTCCATTTACCTCAGTGAAGCGCGCGCGCGTGTGTGTGTGCGTGTGTGTGTGCGCGCGTGCGTGTGTGTGTGTGTGTGTGTGTTTTTTTTTTTTTGGAGGGTGGGGGGAGTGTATAGTGTAAAGATCTTATATGCGCTCTTTCTAATGCTCTTTGCAAGTTGGTATTCATTTCTGGAAGGTTATTCTTGATACCATCAGTTCATTTTAAGGTGGTCATCTTCTTACACTGAACCCATTACACGTCTTCAGTGTGGCTCTTTGTGGCAGGTGGTACCAGGGCATTCTTGTGAGATGGCCAAACCATCCAATCTGTTGTTCTGTAACCTAATGCACGTCTGGTTTCAGACCTGGTCGTCTTCTAATTTCTTCATGTCTAATTGTATCTCTCACGGTTATTCCCGCAGCTTTTCTAAGCATCTCATTTCTTTTGTTATGATTTTCTGCTCATTAGTTGCAGTAAGCGTGCATGTTTGACATTGATAGCATAATGTCGGCCAAAAAATAGTTCTGATGCAATTTGCTTTAGTAGTTGTAGGTATCTTTCTAATGGTCTCTTCTACCCGCTTTAATCAATTTAGTAGTTGTAGGTATCTTTCTAAAGGTCTCTTCTACCCGCCTTAAATCGCTTTAGTAGTTGTAGGTATCTTTCTAAAGGTCTCTTCTACCCGCCTTAAATCGCTTAGGCATATGGTGCTAAACCCATATTTGTATAGACCAATCGGCACGCAGTGGGTAACGTTGTTATTATAGGGTGTATTTTTAACGACTGTGCAGTGTTTGAAAATATTGCCGTCCAAGTTTTGTATTCGCCCTCTATAAAGTTCATGCAACATAATAGATAAATACAAAACTTGGACCGGCAATATTTTCAAACACTGCACAGTCATTACAAATACATCCTGTATTACGATGGCCGCCTTTATTTCCCAAGAATTTTCTAGTAATTTTTAAGGCTGGGTCGACCCGGGATCACAGGTCATTAAAAAAAAAAGATAAAAACCTCAAATCTGCTCCGATGCGGATCGAACCCATAAACGCCGGGCGAGAATGCGAACATCTAGCCTTGCCACTACACTGAGGCGGCCTCCCTCGACAATGGCGCCAACTCAAAAACCACACAGTATTCCAGTTGAAGGTAAGAAAACTGACGAAACACGACAAACAACAACATGGTTTAAGGAAAGCAAACGTGTGTACATTTTCTCGAGTTCTTCGCGACAAATAAGTTGAGAATCCCTGATATAAAGAGTCGCAGGATTGGTCTCAGACAAATACGGGTTCCTGGGTTGTTATCTCTGTCTCCGGACGGTACTTGATAATACCCTTCACCTTGTCTGTGGCGTTTTTGTCTGTGGAATTAAGGTCAATGACTGTTTAGCAAAGTTGGAGTAGAGGACGCGCCTTTTTGTTAGTTTGTTGCACACAGGACCATGAACAACAACAACAACAACAACAACAAGAACAACAACAACAACAACAACAACAACAACAACAACAGTAAGGTTTTTAGTTTTCATAATGTACATATCAACACTCAAACAAACCCAAAGATGTCTTGTTTTCCCCCACAAGCGTCTAAAAGTGTAGATGTTGATGGTTCCAGTTACACACTGGCCGTACAGGCGGCGGATTCGTTACTTTGTACACCCCTCTATGCTGGAAAAAATTCAGTTGCATGTCCTTCGCAGGACGTAGCAGTCAACCCCAGCATTTTGGCTGTTCGTGATTCCTAGTTCAGTAGTTTGCCATTGCTTTCTGAACAACCGACACCTACACTTTTTTTTCGAAAAAAAAAACCCAGCACCCCTGTGTTTCAAACCCAGGTATACGGGATTACGAATCGCGCCCGTAACGCCTTTGCCACAGAGACGGTCTGTGCTGAAACCACACTGAAATACAAATTCAAGCATCATTAAATAGGTTGTTTCATCTGGTATTAACTGATCTCACGACGCTTGACGGCAGAAGTGGAAGATGATGGTGATGATGATGATGATGATGATGATGGTGATGATGATGATGATGATGATGATGATGGTGATGATGATGATGATGATGATGGTGATGATGATGATGGTGATGATGATGATGATGGTGGTGGTGATGATGATGATGATGATGATGATGATGATGATGATGATGATGATGATGATGATGATTAACTGATACCGTGCCAAACTAACAGTAGGTTGGACCAAACAAGGTACACGATCAAATGGACAAGTATTATTATGTAAACTTCTATTCACCGAGCACTGATATTGCGGAAGATACACGAAACAAAACAGATAACACGATGAACTTAGTATGGCGATATGTCGTCCTTCTGTCCAAATAGGAGTTAAATGTGACGATATGTTATCCTTTGTCACCGAATCAGTTAATTTTCTTTTGTCTTGTGAATCCCATACAAAGTCCTTTCTAGATATAGAATTTTCAGGTCTTCTTAATGTCAGTGCTACCCAGTACCAGCGTTGTTTCTTAACTTCTTGGTTGTCTGGTATTTGTCTAGTTCTCTCCATGATCGCCACATGGGTGATTCTGTCATATCATTTTAGTGCCCCTATTTAGCTCAGGTATCAGTTAATGAATGTTTAAAAAACATGTTTTAGTTTTTCTCTACGTTTCTGACCTCTACTGATTTAACGTTGTAATTAAATACTCTAAGATTGGCGCTAAGTTTAATTTATTTTTGGTGTGGTTCCCACACATTTCCTAGCGCTATAAAAAAAATCATATTGCTTCTTGTAATAGTTGTATGATATATTTTGTTACTTATTTAACCCAGCTGCATTTGTATGTCTCTCATTCTCTAGCCGTGTGATTATGTCCCTCACACATCCCTGCTGTATTATGTCCGTCCTTCTCTACCCGTATAAATTTGTCCCTCACACATCCCTGCTGTATTCGTATGCCAGTCGTTCTCTACCCGTATAAATTTGTCCCTCACACACCCCTGTTGTATTCTTATGTCCATCCTTCTCTACCCGTATAAACTTGTCCCTCACACACCTCTGTTTTATTCGGATGCCCGTCTTTCACTAGCTGTATAAACTTGTCCCTCACACACTCATGTTGTGTTCTCATGCCCGTCCTTCTCTACCGTTAAAACTTGTCCCTCACACAAACCAGTTAGATCTGCGTGCAACTCATTCTCTAGTGATATACCTTTACCTCACAAGCCTACGAAAATTCATGAAAGACGTATTTATTTTTAAAAAATCGAAGATGTGGATTTACGAGCTTCGTCCTTGTTGCCAATGTCTGCCATGGAGTGTTCTCATTAGCGAAATGAATGTGCAAAGAATGTTTGTTGGACACCATCCTTGTGATAACATTACAGTAATGAGCCTGATAACATTACACTAATGAGTATGATAACATTACAGTAATGAGCGTGATAGCATTACATTAATGAGTATGATAACACTACGGTAATGAGTGTTATGGCATTAGTTTCATAGCCAGAAGTGTAAAGAAAGTAAAATAAAGGACTAGATTGCAACTGCTACAAATAGTTTTGGGACTCTTCGCTGGATGTTGAACTTAGGGACGGAGTGCGTATCGGAATGTCCTGAGTGCTTTCTCAACTCAGCTCTACTCATTGAAGGTCTGAGTGCTTTTTTAACTCAGCTCAACTCATTAAAGGTCTGAGTGCTTTCTTAACTCGGGGGGGGGGGGGGGGGTGAGTGGTCTCCGCCTCGAGTGCTGGAGGTCCCGGGTTCAAGCCCCGATGAGGGCCGGGATTTTTTCACTTGGACTTCTAGTAACAACATTTCCCCTGGTCTCTGCGTAGTGAGATCGGACGCCCGTGTGTATTGTTGCGCACGTAAAAAATCCCTTGGCAGTTGGAAATCGAAAAAAAGTAGCCTAACGGCGCTGCCCGGGCAAAATTTCGAGTTAAAATTCTACCCCCAGTATTTCAGGATTCTCGCCGGTGCTACAGAGTTTGTGCACTGAGCTGAGATTCCCCGGACTCAAGCTTGAGTTAGGAGTAGAACGGAGCACTTATGGGTTATACCCGTGTGCCGTGATGTTGATCCGTTGACTAAACTAAACATTTTAACTCAGCTCAACTCATTAAAGGTCTGTGTCACGGGACCACTGTCGTTAACGATAAGATGATAAACTAACAGAGACAGTCTGTGTTCACAGCTGCAATTGTTTGTTACTAGTGGAGAAACACTCACGTAGGATCAAAGGAAACTACAAGTCTTTGAGAGTTCCCTAGGAAATAGGGAATCTGTCGGCATTGTTTGATGTATCGTCGTTCGAGAGAAAAAGCCTGTTGTGTTCGTCGTAGGAGGGGGGACAACTAATCTTGTGAAGTTGGGAACAGATTGTCTGCCGCTGAGGCCACCTGGTGTTTACATCGAATGACGTCACTCGGACAATCCCCGACTGTATGAAAAACAGAATTTGTTACCGCTAGTGTGAACAAGGGAGTTGACCTAGGCTGAAGTGTCCGACTAGCTCGGTTTTAATAGAGAAAAGAATCTAGCGTGTTCTGTATCAATTCACGTTGAGGAACATGTGTCTTTCATGGCAAAGTGTAGATTCGATTCAGGATAGAGCCGAGTGTTCATAAGGTATTTACTAAATAGCATTTAGATGTAAATAATGTAGGATAGTCTAGTGATTGATAGAGCTAGAACTTGAACATAGTGTTGTTGCTTTGTGGTTAGGTATTCAAGGAGTGTCGGCGACAGTAGGCAATCGCATTGTTAAAACTAACTAGTGTGAGAGGTCAATTAGCTCAGCTGGTTGGAAATAGTGAAGTGGGATGATATTTAGAAGGATTGAGGATGGTTGGGGGATAGGGGAAATGTCCAATGGTGGGATTTTCCAGTGGGGGTCTACTGGGGTTCTGCACTTTACATTTGGTCTTTCCTTGTGTTACCCTAATTCAGACCGATGTGATGAGCTCCTCTGCCCCATGACAGAGTTTGGTTCACTGTCATATAACTGAGTGAGGCCGTCGGCCTACACTCATCTAATAGGGGTCAGTGTCCGGTTGCTCTCACCCGGTGTGTTTTCTCTCTTTCACAGGTTCCCTCAGGTAATGAAGAAAAGAAGCTTAAACATCATTTTTTACTATCAGGGATAAATTAGTGCAGGAAGAGTTATTCAGCAGCTTTTGAACTGGGCCCATGATAAAAAGGGTCTGAAGGAACATGGCTCGGTTAAGCCAAAACATATAAGTATCCAGCAGATGACTTCTTAGTGATAGGGATCATGGAAGTCAGTAGTGAGATTATTTTTCCAAACCACATGTGAACAGAACACTAGTGATTGTTTTCCACATCACATGTAGAAAGAACCATAGTGAGTTTCTAAGGAACAGGAACAATGAACCTGGTGCTTTTACTAAATTACTAGATTCCTGTGGGACTGTAAACAATAACAGTGTAATTGTGAAACAGTAGGACCTTTAGGAAATGAAATCACGTTATTTCAAGGGACAGTGTTCAGTGTTTTCACAAGGCAAGGGTGTTTTAAGTTTCAGAACAGTAGGGACATTTTAATAACATGGGATGTGATCGATTCAGGATCAGTATCGGACTATATCCGTGATTGGGGACCACGTATCTGGGTTATCAAAAGCTACTGGAGGAAGTCAACATTTAGCAGGAGGGACATATCGTTTGGTGAGGTTATCGTGTACTGAAATATGCTGATGTTGTGTGGTCCTTACAGGGATGAACAGACTTTGCGCCTGAGCTGTTCGGTCTGATTCTGCAGATACACTAGAGTACACGACATACATTCTACACATACACTTCTCACATACATACACTTTTCTTCATTAAATTAATGTGTTATTAATGTTTGGAAGCTAGAGTTGTTTAGTATGTTGTTTTGGGGAAGTGTGAGAGAGGGGGCATGAGCCAGTGGTGTGTGTGAGAGAGAGAGAGAGAGAGAGAGAGAGAGAGAGAGAGAGAGGGAGAGAGAGAGAGAGAGAGAGAGAGAGAGAGAGAGAGAAAGAGAGAGGTATCCATTGACTGAAGGAGTGTGGTGGACGGAATCTGGTGGATTCTCCAGAATAATGATATGTGGTCAAAAATAATGTGGGTGTTGATTCCCCTCACTCCAGGGACGACACTATAAAGGAAATCCACGACAGTGTCACTTGTTTTCCCGGGAGGAAGTTGGAATCAACAAGCACATCTTCAAACTTATTATCTGTTGGGATTATTGACTGACTTCTGTCTACACTCCTCCCTTCTGTCTTCCCTTCCATATATCTATTTCTTTCACTCTCTCTCTGTTATTCCCTCAACACATACTCCGACAACAGTTCCTTTCAACGATAAATAAAAGATTTATTAATAAAAACTATGTCTGGTGTATGTATGGATAGTGTCTATGTAGTTGGTATGTTCTTCTAGTGTGGATGCCAGATAAGATGTTGATAGATAGTCTCCGTGTCTTCTCTCGTCTCTTCTCTCGGCTAAAGTACAGGACAGTACATAGATACAACAGAACGGTCTCACCCTGAGTGCTCCGTCTGCTTGAGTCTGTAGGTATATCCGTTTTTTTGTTTTTAATGAAAAAATGTTCACCACTGTATCAATGTACTTAAACAGATCACTATATATTGTCCGCTTAGACTGAATGTTCTTTGCTCTTTATAACGTTCCTAATTCCATCCTGGAAACAACATCGATTTTCTAGTATTTTCTATTTTGTCCTGTAAAAGTTCTACACTGGATAGTTCTTAATTGGTATAGACACTTGGTATGCGCCTTGCAACTCTTCGATACTGAGTCATTTGAGTCTTACTATTATGTTATAGGGTCTCTATTTTCCGTTCTCTGTCATCCTTAATATTTACGATGACACTTCTTTTCTCTCCTTTCTTAGGCACAAGTGTCGTGCTTTATTATTTGAAAGTGCTTTCTTTGGGGTTATCAACACTGATTAATCTTTACCACAGCCATCTGTGTTATATCTTCGTTGATATGTCCCGCACTGGTATTGGAACCTGTGTAATAAAGATTTAATAATGAGAGCTGTGTCTGCTTCATATTCTTTCTATGTGAGTGTCTTTTCCTCCAGCCGAAATGAAAAGGCTTCCGAAAAAACCCACTCTGACATAAGATAGAAGCTTACCTAACGTCTATACTATTCCTACTAGTATACTTGTACACGCTAAGCATCCTCTATTCCCCTATGCTATAAGATTACTTCACTGTGATTTTACCTTATAATTATCCTTGTCTGAATTGGGAGTACTAATGCACAATAGATACACAAACGTTCCTCCGAACGCAGCACCACCCTTTTCATACTCCCTTGTCTCATGGAAATCCAGAATCACACTAAACTTCCACAAAGAAGTGGCCACTCTTTATAGGTCATTTTTGCCGCATAGTCCTTGACCTATCTGGACACCTCAAGTCAATACCTCATTATCCCCGTTAGTGGAAATTTACTGATCGGAAACTTTTCCGTTATTTCTAAAACCCTCATTGTTTTGTTCCTTCACTCTGAGTCATCTAGACCGCAATATGCTGTGGAAATTTTCCTCAGTAACCAATCTCCCCACCTCCTTATCAGCCCCAACTCTGGCGGCTCTTTTAACTCTGTTCCCGGTAGTTCACCATCCGCGTAATCAGCGCTGACTCCCTCTCCACACACACCTGACACTATCTGGTTTTTCAATCCTGTCTTAATCACCTGACCGCGATACTGTCCAATAGTGCTGTCTGCCTTTGTCGCAAACCTATTTGTCCACCCCCCCCCCCCCCCGACAGTTTACCTGTGCTGTCTGCGGGCACTTCCGTGTCTTGACCTATAACACATGCGCCTGGTCACTCAACCCGACATTTCGTGATGTTTGTGACCATTGACTTAACCTCGTCAGCCTACACTCTCGTTGACCTGTGCCGCTGTTATTTCTACGTTAACACTTCAATCCGTTAACATTGGGGGTCATTGACTCCGGTCACACCGTGGTTGGTTATCCTTACTGTTTTGTTTGTTAACCCTTCTCCTACCTGGTTAGTCGTTTTATAAGGTCGTCTATCTGGGAATCAATAAACTATCATCATTCTGTGACAGACAGTCTGAATGCTTTCTTAACTCAGCTGCAAAATTCTACCCAGTCATAAATAAGTCTACAAGCGGTTTGTTGTGGGTTTATGCTCCATTGGGAGACGAATGGCGGAAGAAGAAGGAGAAGAATAGGAAGAAAAAGAGGAAGGAGAAGAAGAAAAGGAAGAAGAAGACGAAGAAGAAGAAGAAGAAGAAGAAGAAGAAGAAGAAGAAGAAGAAGAAGAAGAAGAAGAAGAAGAAGAAGAAGACAGACAGACAGACAGACAGACAGACAGACAGAGAGACAGACAGAAGAGAAAGAAAGAAAGAAAGAAAGAAAGAAAGAAAGAAAGAAAGAAAGAAGAGAAAGAAGAAGACAATCTAGTAGATATATCTTCCAAATTGTGAATGTATTCCAAAAATACCTGCGCGGTTGCGTGTCCTTCATTAACCGGTCCCTGGCTTTGATGCAGCGTCCCCCTGCACGAAACTGTTCTGATAATGGCGTGACATTTATTGACCATGAAAAATTCTGCACTTGGCAATGTACCCAGGCTTGGCCATTTCGTCTAATGGATTGATTGTTATGGCGTATCATGTGATTCCATAACAATAAAAGAAGAAGGGGGGACATTGCTGATTTGGTTTCCAAATGTTGCGTTTGTGTAGTGGAACAATAGGGGTACAGCATACCACTCCTGCCCCACGCAAATTACCGCTTGCACACAAAATATAACCAGAAAGCTCGATATAAGGAAAGGCATACACACAAGTACACGCCATCGTTACGACAAAAGTCGTCATCACCGCTTTTGTCCACGCCAAACTATCGCCTGCACATAAATATCATTGGGACCGCAAAGACAGCTCATCAATAAATTCATACGTATTGTATACAAGCCGGCTCCATGGCCGAGGAGTTAGCAGCTTTCTCCGCTAACCCCGAATACTCTCGTCACGTGACGCGACGAGAATTAGCAGTGGTTCGAATCGCAAAAGTGACTTATGAAAGTATGGAGCCGGTCGCTCAGAAAGTCGTGGCGTGCTGATGAGCGTAATCTAGCCTAGGAATCAACATACAGCTGAAAGATGCTGGTGTTGACCGCAATATCCTGAAACAGGATGGAAACGCGGATAAAAAAAAGAAAAAGTATTGTATACAGCTCGAAAAAGTAGAAGAAAGAGTGGTGGCGAGGCGTTGTCGTTATTTGGAGATGAGAGTTTCACATCCGGGTAGGGTAACTAGTTTTAAGTTTTTTTGTTGTCTAATGTGTCATCTGCCGGCCTCCCTGGCTAAGGAGTTAACGATTTTCTCCGTAATCCCGTATATCCACGTATGGTAACGCAACTGCGCGAGATTAGGTAGCGGATCGCGTCGCGGTGGTTACTTACGGGGATAAGTGAGCCGGTAGCTCAGAAATCAATGGCAAACGACTGCGCGTAATGTTGCCAAGAAATCAACAACAGCGGTAAAATGCTGGCATTGACAGCGATGTTCTGTAAATAGGATATGCGAAGGAAAAAAAGTGTCATCTAATCTCTACTTATTTCTTATACTTCCATTAGTACCATGCAGTAATTATGCATTTATATATGAACGGTTGCCTGCCTCTACTGACATTCTACAAGATCTGAATGAATATCGAAGAAACCTGGATTACAAACAGTATCATCTCTCGGAAACTGAAATACTGGGTGCATTTTAATGAATATGCAGTGTTTGAAAATATTGCCGGTCCAAGCTTTGTATTTACCTATTATGTTGCATGAACTTTACAGAGGGTGAATACAAAACTTGGACCGACAATATTTACAAACACCGCACAGTCATTAAAAATACAACCTATGCTTTGGCCATGTTAAAAGTCACAATGATTTGGAGAGAACAGTTCTGGAAGGCATGGCTCCTGATAGAAGAGATGTAGGTCGACCTGCATGAAGATGTACGCAAGATATTGTAAACACCCTAGGCGTGGAAGATGAAAGGGGGGAGGGGAGAGAGAGAGAGAGAGAGAGAGAGAGAGAGAGAGAGAGAGAGAGAGAGAGAGAGAGAGAGAGAGAGAGAGAGAGAGAGAGAGAGAGAGAGAGAAGAGGGCACGAAGGGGAAGAAATAGCCAGAGATCAAGATGCTTTTCGACGTGACTAGAGCGACGTTCTGTAAAAGACCTGCTGCATAATAATGATCGCCTGCATAATCTGCCAGCGCGACCATGCATGATATCGTGATTGATTTAACTAGCCTAGCCTCCCTACCACAAAATCCCCCCCCCCCCCGGCCGGTTTCTGCGAGTTTGGGGAACTAACTGCGTAAAACCACTGGCTACCTTTGAGGGACCTCTGTGTGGCTTTGAGATGTATGTTGCTACCGTACCGGTATTGTGTTTGTGCTGTGGGAACACTGTAGCTAGTAGCAGTCCGGTTGTAGCTGCGTTGTTTGTCGATACATCATGATCTTCAGTTCGGATTG
This sequence comes from Cepaea hortensis, assembly GCA_963921405.1. NCBI lineage: Eukaryota > Metazoa > Mollusca > Gastropoda > Stylommatophora > Helicidae > Cepaea > Cepaea hortensis. Next base: position 96,909,653 of record OY992887.1, on the reverse strand, counting down.
AAATTGAAACTGAAAGGTGCTAGTTCAGGAGACTACCCGATGTGTTGTTTGTTCTACAGTTGTTTGTTTTATGGTTTTAAAAAATGTTGCATGTAATTTGCATGATGTTGCGATGAACAGCAGGCTCATTTTATAGACAGTTGTACGTTCGGTAGGTTGTAGTTATGATTACTCACGGCTTTATTACTAAGTAATCTATTTATTATGAATTCTGTTTATTATGTATTCTATTCATTATATATTCTATTTATTATGTATTCTTTGTATTATGTATTCTGTTTATTATATATTTTATGTATTTGTTTGTTGTGTTCTATTTCTTTTCTATTCTATTTAGTATGTATTCTTCTTCTTCTTCTGCGTTCATCCAGAGTTTTTTTTTCTGACGTGATTGCGTTGTGCCTGTTTACAGTAGAGCTGCGTTCTTGCGCCGTTAGGCCGACACATCCGACTTCTGCGGGCATTTGTTGACCGGGTTAACCTTCCCGGAATTGTATGTATTCTATTTAGTATGTATTCTATTAATTATATATTCTATTTATTACATGTTCTATCTATTATCTATTCTATTTATTATATTTCTATTCATTATATATTCTATTTATTATGTATTCTGTTTACGAAAGGAGATGAAGCCTTGTTACAAACCTTTGAGAACAAAGTTTTAAGACGCATCTTTGGGCCCATTAGGGATACACAAAGTGGAGAGTGGAAAAGAAGAAGTAACAAAGACATTTATGATCTGTTTAAGTCCCCGCTAATCACTGGTATCATGAAGGCTAATAGGCTACATTGGCTGGGGCATATAGAAATAATGGAAGATAATAGGGAAACAAAACTCGCTTACACTCAGGAAATAAATGACCGTAGACCCCGAGGTAGACCAAGAAGGCGGTGGAGAGATAATATGTATACAGACCTACAAGCACTTGGAATCAACAACTGGCTAGAGAAGGTCAACCAGGGAGACGAATGGAGACGGATTGTATCTGCAGCGAAGAACCTCAATGGCTCGGAACGCTGAAGAAGAAGAAGAAGAAGAAGAAGAAGAAGAAGAAGAAGAAGAAGAAGAAGAAGAAGAAGAAGATGTATTCTGTTTATTATATATTTTATTTACTATCTATTCTATTTGTTATGTATTCTATCTATTTATTATTTATTCTATTTATTATGTATTCCATTCATTAAGTACTCAATTTATTACTGGGAACCGCGGTGACGTAATGGCCAGACACTCTTCCGCCGGTCAGTTGATCATTGGTTCGAATCCGCATCTAGAGCGGATTTCAAAAATTGACCTGAACTCCCACGTCGACCCAGCCGAAAATGGATGTCAGAAACAATGTCGTGGGAAGTAAAGACAGCCCTCGTGTTACTAACTACATCACCTGTGGAGGGCGATTGGTCTATGCAAATAATAAGTCTAGCACCATATGGAACAATTCCTCCGGTTTTCATCTGTTTCTTGTAGGGCTGGCCCATTGTTTTTTCTCGCCGTCCGCGGTATTCTTTCATTTTCCCCAGAAACAACATTTCCACTGCCATTTGATGTCGCAGCTTGTCTGCTGATTGTCCACGTTTTACATGGAAATATAGCCGTGG
>OY992887.1:96895551-96900551 GCA_963921405.1 Cepaea hortensis | reverse complement strand
TGACTCCTAAGTTTGATGTTGTGACTCTTAAGTTTGATGTTGTGACTCCTAAGTTTGATGTTGTGACTCCTAAGTCTGATTTTGTGACTCCTAAGTTTGATGTTGTGATTCCTATGTTTTATGTTGTGACTCCTAAGTTTGATATAGTAACTCCTAAGTCTGATGTTGTGACTCTTAATTCTGATGTTGTGACTCCTAAGTTTGATGTTGTGACTCCTAAGTTTGATGTTGTGACTCCTAAGTTTGATGTTGTGACTCCTAAGTTTGATATAGTAACTCCTAAGTTTAATGTTGTGACTCCTAAGTCTGATGTTGTGACTCCTAAGTTTGATGTTGTTACTCCTAAGTTTGATATAGTAACTCCTAAGTTTGATGTTGTGACTCCTAAGTTTGATATAGTAACTCCTAAGTCTGATGTTGTGACTCCTAAGTTTGATGTTGTGACTCCTTAGTTTGATGTTGTGACTCCTAAGTTTGATGTTGTGACTCCTAAGTTTGATGTTGTGACTCCTAAGTGTGATGTTGTGACTCCTAAGTTTGATGTTGCGACTCCTAAGTTTGATGTTGTGACTCCTAAGTTTGATGTTGAGACTCCTAAGTTTGATGTTGTGACTCCCAAGTTTGATGTTGTGACTCCTAAGTTTGATTGATGTCGTGACTCCTAAGTTTGATGTTGTGACTCCTAAGTTTGATGTTGTGACTCCTAAGTTTGATGTTGCGACTACTAAGTTTGATGTTGTGACTCCTAAGATTGATACACTGGTGTTCTGGTAGAGGAAAATTGCGTTGTGACTCCTAAGTTTGATGTTGTGACTCCTAAGTTTGATGTTGTGACTCCTAAGTTCGATGTTGCGACTCCTAAGTTTGATGTTGCGACTCCTAAGTTTGATGTTCTGACTCCTAAGTTTGATACACTGGTGTTCTGGTAGAGGAAAATTGCGTTGTGACTCCTAAGTTTGATGTTGTGACTCCTAAGTCTGATTTTGTGACTTATAAGTCTGATACACTGACAGAAAGGTAGTGGAGGATTGAGTTGTGACTCCTAAGTTTGATGTTGTGATTCCTACGTCTGATGTTGTGACTTATAAGTCTGATACACTGACAGAAAGGTTGTGGAGGATTGAGGTTTGACACCTAATTTTGATATTGTGACTCCTAAGTTTGATGTTGTGACTCCTAAGTTTGATGTTGTGACTCCTAAGTTTGATGTTGTGACTCCTAAGTTTGATGTTGTGACACCTAATTTTAATATTGTGACTCCTAAGTTTGATGTTGTGACTCCTATGTTTGATGTTGTGGCTAATAAGCCTGATGTTGTGAGTCCTAAGTCCGATGTTATGACTCCTTTGTTTGATACACTGGTTAAAGATTGGACAGCAGGTTTCTTCACCTTAACTCTTTCCTGTTAAACATTATTTCATGCAATATATCATTGGATATGTTAATGGTAAGCAGAAACAACAACAATATATGCATTATAAACGCAAAGAGACGTGCAAGTAACATCATCATTATCTCAACTTGTTCATCTTGTACCCTGCGGTGTCGAGGTGAAGCATAAACAGCGGGACAGTGCCCGTTTATGGGCTTTATATATCGAGATTGCCATGGACTCTGTTATTCCCTCTGTCCATCATTTACATCACATGTGTCAAACTCAGGGCCCGCGGACCACATCCGGTCCGCCGTACAATCATATAATTCCCGAGAGGTCTCCACTGACGTACAAATATATTCGGCCCAAGAGAGAATTTTAGGCAAAAGTATGTTTTTATTGTTACGATATAAAGTGCAAATCAAATTCCCTAATTAGCAGCCTTCCGAATGATAGGCTACCTGAGAGCGTTCTCGCTTCGATCAGAATAAGCGAAAGTAAATGTGTAGTGAGTTAATGTTCGTCGTTATAGTTACCTAAAAACGTTCAAATGCTCGTTTTTGATTGGCGCATAAAAAATGAAAGTAGTGTAATGCCCGGATATTACATAACATTTTCCCGCTACGGCTAACCTGATATCAATCAAGCGTCTATCGGTAGGTGCACAATCTTTTAAAATCAAAGCTAGCCTTTAAAATTGCCAAGAGAAAAGTTTATTCTGAAAACAGAGCCTTTCAAAGCCGCCGGGAGGCTGAATATATGTTTACTGATATTGGCGGTAAACCTGTGTGTCTAATTTGTGGAGATAATATGGCTGTGATCAAAGAATATAATCTGAGACGGTACTACGAGACTAAACATCAAGGCAAGTTAAACAGCCTGAATGCAGAGCAAAAGCTACAGAATGTAGAAAAACTGAAGAGGCATCTAACATCACAGCAGATGTTTTTCACCAAAGCAAAATCACAAACTGATGCTGCAGTCAAAGCAAGTTTTATTGTGTCAGAGGAGATCGCAAAATCAGGCCGACCATTTACAGAAGGAGAGTTTCTGAAGCGCTGCATGATGAAAGTGTGTGACGTCTTGTGTTCAGACAAAAAGCAGATATTTGCAAAGGTAAGCCTTAGCAGAAATACTGTTGTTGGTCGGGTTTGTGAGATGGCCACTGATGTGAAAACACAGCTGATCGAAAAAGGCAAAGACCTTGCTGTCGATGAAAGTAATGACACGACTGACACTGCACAGCTCGCCACCTTCATCCGTGGAGTGGACTCCAATTTGAATGTTACAGAAGAAATATTGGACATGAAATCCGTGCACGGGACAACGACAGGAAAAGACATATTTGACAACGTATGAAAAGTTTAACCAAAATGAACCTGCCTTGGGACAAACTCATTGAACTGACAACAGATGGAGCACCGGCGATGTGTGTCGAAAACAGTGGACTAGTTGGAAGGATGCGGTTAAAGATGCAGGAAAACTGTACTGGTAAATTGATAGCATATCACTGCATCATACACCAAGGATCGCTTTGTGGTAAAGTCCTCAACATGGAAGTTGTAATGAGCATTGCAACACAAACCATCAACTTTATCAGAGCCAAAGGTTTGAATCGCCGCCAATTCAGTCTTTTTTGCAGGAAATAGAGTCGGCGTTCAGTGACGTGCCTTAAAATACTGAGGTGCTGTGGCTAAGTCGGGAAAAAGTTATCAGTAGATTTTTCCAGCTGATCGAGGAAATCTGTCAATTCATGGACAGTATAGGAAAAAATCCCACAGTTTTTTGGGATAAAAAAATGGAAATGTGAGTTGGCGTTTCTGTCTGATATAACCACTCATCACAACGACTTGAACCTGCAGTTCCAGGAACGGGATCACATTATCACTGATATGCATGATGCAGTGAAGGCATTTCAAGTGAAGCTGCGCTTATGGGAGACACAAATGCCCCAATGCAACCTGTCTCACTTTTCTTGTTGCCAGGCAATGTTAAACCTAGTCAACGCTATGGTGTTTCCCAATGAACACTTTGCTGAAAAACTTAGCTTACTTCGCGCCGAGTTCGCACGGCGCTTTAGTGACTTTGAAGCACAGAAAAGTAATTTCGAGCTGTTTCGCAATCCACTTGCCATAGATGTGGAAACTGCACCTGTAAATTTGCAGATAGAGTTAATAGAGATGCAGTGTAATGGGACACTACAGGCAAAGTACGACACTGTGGGGCGTGCACAGTTCACTCGTTTCATTCCTGAAGAGATGCCCCGGCCTCGTCTACATGTGGTTCGAATCTTGAGCATGTTTGGTAGCATATATCTGTGTGAGCAGCTGTTTTCTGTGATGAAGATTAACAAAACATCACACAGGAGTCGTCTTACTGATGAACATTTGAAGTCCATCATGAGAATCTCAATGACACAAAACATTACTTCCAACATAAACGAACTTGTAGCCAAGAAAAGATGCCAATCATCGTTCTCTGACAAATTGACATAAGAGTGAAAATGTGTATACCAATGGTGTTTTATTATTAAAACTTTTTACTGTTTTAATTTATATTAATGTTTAAAAAAGGTTTAATTTTCGACTTATTGAATGTTTATCCTGTCCGGCCCGCAACATTACCTGTGATTTGAGTTTTTGCCCGCTGAGAGATTGAGTTTGACACCCTGGTTTACATGGTCCGCCTCTTCTTCTGGTTCCGTTTGGTCTGTACATCATTACTTGTCTGCCTGCCTGCCCGTCCGCCTGTCTGCTTAGCCGCCTGCCTACCCGCCTGCCTGCTCGACCACCCGCACGCACGCCCGCCCGTCTGCCTGCCCTCCTGTCTGCCCCCGCGCCCATCTGCCTGCCTGCCCACCCGCCTGCCTGCTCGCCCGCCCGCCTGCCTGCCTGCCTGCCTGCCTGCCTGCCCGCCAGACCACCTGCCTGCTCTCATGTCAGTCTGACCGCCCGCCAGCCTGCCCGCCCGCCTGCCTTCCTTCTCGCCTTTCAGTGTGCTTTTCAGTAAGATTACCCTTGTACACAACGTTAAGCGTATTAAGTATATAGTGCTAGCCACATACTTTAAAAAAAAAAAAATAGAACAATGGGCACTCGATGAATGATGTGGACAATATCACCCCGGCCACCTTTACTTCCATGAGATTTCCTGGTACTCATTCAAGGATGGTCGACCTGGAAGCTCAGGACAGTTTAAAACAAACATCGACACGAATTGGATGCGAACAAATACTACAGGGCATTCAGGCCGGCGTGCTAGCGCTGCGTTAACCACGGCTCTCATGTCCTTCAATGCAGCCACAAACAACTGTGTAGGTGTCAAGACACACACATATAACCGTGTAGCTGGCGTGCTGATGTCACAACACGGCGCACACACAAGCCTGTGGCGTTGTTTATTTCGACATCTGGGTAATGCGTTGCATGACGTCAATCAATATGTTAATTGAGCTAAATTTGGTTTACCGGTTTTACACATGGCAATGTTCTTAGTTTTGTTTTTGGAACGTTCTCGTTACCACAGGCAACTACCCACCACAACCATCACTACCACCGCCTTCACATCAGCCTCCACTATAATATAATCACAATTACCGTAACCACAATCATTACTACTAGTTACC
>OY992887.1:96850551-96890551 GCA_963921405.1 Cepaea hortensis | reverse complement strand
TACTTACTGATCTACCAATCTAGCTACGGGATTAACTTGATCGTTTCTCCGTGATCTTTCTGGGAGATTAACTTGATCGTCACCTTATGAACTAGCTCAAAGGTTAACTTGACCATCTCTCCATGCTATATATCAGAGGTTAACTTGACCGTATCTCCATGCTATATCTCAGAAGTTGACTTTACTTTCTCTCCATGCTATATCCCAGAGGTTAACTTGACTGTGCATGATATACCTCAGAGATTAACTTAACCGTCTCTTCATGATATATCTCAAAGGTTAACTTGATAGTATCTCTACGATCTAGCTCGGACATTAACTTGATCGTCTTTCTGTGATCTAGCCTGGAGATTAACTTAGCTTAATTGCCTCTTTGGTTTAACTTGTTAGGAACATAGGTATGAACTCTCTGTCTCTCTCTGTTCTCCCTCTGCGCCTCTCTCTGTCCATCTCGCTGTCTCTCTCTCTCTCTCTCTCTCTCTCTCTGTCTCTCTCTCTGTGTCCATCTCTGTTGTTCTGTCTCTATGTCAGTGTGTGTGTCCCTTCTCTTCAGTGCCGAACTCTCCGTGCTTCGCTTTCTCTCTCTCTCCCCCCCCCCCCCCCCCACACTCTCTGGCTACTTTTTCACAAAATGAACATAACCTAACATGTGTCCTTTGTTTTTAAACTCTCCACAGTTTGATAGTCACGTGACATGGTGAATGAAGCTCATAAGGTCAGACCTCCTATACTCCTGAGTGGACATTTAAGGATCAGACATATCACATTGTGGTGTCTAACAGATCGAAACTACCACATTATCCTGCTTGACAGATCCAAACTATCACATTGCCATGTCTGACAGTTACAAACGGAGAACCAAACCCTACCTCCCCAGGTACCAACCACTGTCGTCTGCAGCAGCCGTCTCATATAGAAGACGATGTTCAAATCCATTCACCACCTCCTACTCCCGTGAGCTAATATACTACATTGATGGCTCCCCGAAACGGGTGATCAACTCCTACCACGGTCCAAACTCTCCGTCCTTCAACAAAGCCTCCAGAATATTCTTGTGTTCTCCAGGCTCGGGTCACTGTCTTACCAGGGTCACGGGAAGCGCATCATTCAATGACGTCAGCGCGTCGCATGTGTATACGAACCCAGGAAACATTCTAAATGTTTCCACCAGGCGAGGCGATGACAGCAACATAGAATGCCAAAATAATTTGCACAGTTCACAGTTATGCCTCGATATGACGCTATCAGAGAGCGGTGTGTCAGTGGGAGAGTCGGAAGACTGGTCCGTTTTTGGTCGCGAAATGGACAGCATATCCCAGCGTTCATCAAACAGCTGGAGCACCTTCTGTGAGGTCAGCTGTGATAATGACTTTGAAAGGCGTGACTTCGACAGCTTCAGCGGTGCCGGTTTCCTTGGAGACGAGCCACGCGATTTTCACTATAGCACCATCGACGACAACAACTTTGGATATGAAAACCAAACTGACTGCATGCCAATTCAAGACCCGTTGGTTCCAGAAAACACATGTTACATGCATTCGCACGATGGGTATGTCAAAGAAACATTGAAAAATGTCAGTCCTTGCTGGCAAAGTGAAAACAGGAAAGACCAACTTGAAGATTTTCCGGTGTGCGCGTCCAATTTGGAATCACATCCTGGTATGTTACATGAGTCAGTGAAATATAACATCAGGCAAATATCAGAACAGACTGTGGCGTATAAAGCACAAAATCTGTGTTGTGAAGATTGGCAGCATGAGTCACGTGACTCTGTAGTCTCTGATAATTCTTATTCTAGTGAATGGCACAGTTTTCCCCACCTGGGGGACAATTTTAGATCCCTGCCTGGTCAGGACATATCTAAACTCAAAGCCAACCACGAAGATTTCAGCTGTGATAACGGTTATTCTGAGGATTTCTCTTCTGATGTCCTTGACTCAACGATCCCCTCTGTTTCCGGTGACGCGGGGGTGACAAGAACACATGGTGATATCGAGATGACAAACACACATGATGATAGTGAATTGACAAGAACACCCGGTGATATGGAAATAATAAGAACATGTGGTAATATCGAGATGATAAAAACACATTATTGTTTGGAATTGCCAAAAACATACGTTGATACTGAATTTTCAAAAAGACACGGTGATTTAGATCTGGCAAGAACGTCCGGTGATATAGAATTTACAAGAACATCCGGTGATATTGAACTGAAAAGAACATCCAGTGATATGGAGTTGACAAGAGTATCCAGTGAAATGGAATTGACGAAAACACATGGTGATATGGAATTTACCAGAACATCCGGAGATGTGAAAGTGATAGGAACACATGGTAATATCGAAGCGACAAAGTCATACGGTGAAATGGAATTGTCAAAAATGTCAGGTGATGTGGGATTGACCAGAACATCTCGTGATATGGAATTGACAAGAACACATGGTGATTTGGAGTTAACAAAAACACACGGGGACATGGAATTGACAAACACACGTAGTGATATAGAACTCACAAAAACACATGGTGGTATGGAATTGACAAGAACACGCGGTGATATGGAATTGATAAGAGCACATGGTGTTATGGAAGACACAAAAACGCATGGTGATGTGGAATTGACAAGAACACCCGGTGATACGGAATTGATGAGAATACGCAGCGATATGGAAGTAAAGAGAACACAAGGTGATGTGGGGATGACAATGTGTTATTCTCCTCCTAATACGTCGATGGTGTCTAGTGGGGATAATACATGTAGTAGTGTTGATAGGGGGGACGGGGCACAATGCGGGGCATGCTCTTTTGAGGATTGCATTAATTCTGTACACGGAGCCCAGACGGTTAGAGGTGCGAATAGTGTAGAAGCTCGGGGCGGTACACATGTGTACAGTGAAATAGATAGAGTACAGAAGGGTTCAGATGTGTACAGTGTGACAGGTAGAGTACAGGAGGGTACAAATGTGTACAGTGTGACAGATAGAGTAGAGGAGGGTAGAGATGTGTACAGTGTGACAGACATAGTACAGGAGGGTGCAGATGTGTACAGTGTGTCAGGAAGAGTAGAGGAGGGTACAGGTGTGTACAGTGTGACAGATAGAGTACAGGAGGGTAGAGATGTGTACAGTGTGATAGATAGAGTACAGGAGAGTACAAATGTGTACAGTGTGACAGGTAAAGTAGAGGAGAGTACAGATGTGTACAGTGTACAGGATGGTACAGATGTGTACAATGAGGAAGTCGAAGCACAGGAGGGTATAGACGTGTATAGTGAGGAGTATGAAGTACGAGAGGGTGCATATGTGTATAGTGAGGAGGAAGAACTGCAGGAGGGTATAGATGTATACAGCGGAGAAGACGTGACCAAACGCCACTCACTACCGAATGATAACAACACTCATGGTCTCAAATATGGGACAGCAGATTGCTACCGGGCAACTGTGGAAGACGAGATCAAAGATGTTTCAAAGATGTCCTCAAAGCACCAGTTCATGACTTCAGGAGAGACATTTCACGAGGCGGATTCCCCGCTGGAATCACGACATGAAAGTAGTTCATCGGGGACAGTGAGTGAAAATCAGATCCTTTATAAGATCGGAAACGTTCAGAAAAATGATGCTACAAGTGAAAAGAAATTTAACCAATACGCCAATGTACAGACGGACAGACTGTCGTACTGTGAAGACAACGAAGGAAACGACACCGTGAAACTTCATACCAGTACCCTTTATCAAACAGTTCAGTCTACACACACCAGTGAAATGTTGAGAGAGGACAGCGGGGATTTGTTCAGGGATATCAACTATTTTATAGATGATACAGAGAAGGAGAATGACTTGCTGCGTACAAGAGAAATGTTGGATGATGATGATGATGTAATTGCGTCATCAGTTTCTGCTAGGAACTTGTTGCCGTTTGTTGGTCACGTGGTTGATAAATTGGTCAGATATAGCGGGACTGAAGATATGACTAAAGCAAAATATACAAGGTCAAATAGAGTGAAGTGCTGTGAAGACAGCAATGCTACTGATTGTGACAACGCTTCTCGTTTCCTGCCGCCAGAAATAATTAGCAAAGACGTTGTCAACAGTTGGGATTTGCCATGGATAACGGGACAGAGATGCATCAATAACCCAGAAGGCTGCGTTATTGATTCTGGGGGTGAAAGTACTGATGTGAAGGATGAGCAAACACGGGTTAAACAGAGTAGTGTGTGTCGCCGGGATTCGGCGTCGGTTGACTCAGGGATTTATAATAATAACACACGCGTAGAACATGTGATCGATTCAAGTTGTGCAGACGATAAAAACTTGTCATGTGGCAGTGAATTCTGGGAGGAAGCTCAACCAAGTAAAACAGTCCTGGGAAAAACAGGAAGTATTAAAAATAAACATTCTGACATCGGTATCAACACAGACCCAAGCCACGCGCAACCTGTTAAACAAAGGACAGCGCATGTGACTCAACAGTTTGAAAACCAGTTTGTGATATCATTTGATTCCAGTGACATTTCCGTGGGATTTCACTTGTGTGTGTATTGTGGCAAGCGTATACAAACGTATGTATATAGCAGGGTTTGTAGCCGTTGCGTGTGTCAATTGTACAATGAGAGTTTAGCTGATTATGAGAAAGTTATCAATAATTGCTGTCGTCGTGAAGATATCGATTCGTGTAGGGGAATTCCTGTTTCTATACTTGATGAATCAATAACACACGCACGCGAGAAACTGCGCAGGGACAAAGGCACTCAGCACGTGCAACATTTCTGCGCAGAAACGCAAGGCGTGGGTTCTGGGAAAACAGATGAGATCATAAGTTGCAGTAGACCAAAGGAACAAGAAGCGAACAAGTCTTCAAGCGAGCACGACAGAGACAACCCGGCTGTACACCATCGGGATATACTGGACACACAGAGTGTGGATAATAATTTGTTATCCATATCCAGATCTGGTAGAGACACATCTAGTCATAACGTGTTATCCGAAGTTTCTATTGTATTGGATACAGCATCCAGAAACAGCGAGAGTTGTCAGACTGGCAGTTGGAATACCTTGTGTTCAGACTTGACTACAAAAGACTCTGTGAGTATTGGTATAACATCCTCTCGCACGATCTCATCTACGCGTTCTTCGTGTGTGCCTTCAGATTGTATAAATTCAACGCCAGATATTAAACTGAGACCTGACGACAATCTTCCCTCTGTTGCACCTACCTGTCTTACCTCGCCGGCGTCATCGATTGTATCACGTGACAAGTCATCCGATATTCAGAAGATGAAGGAAAATTGTGGTAACCTTGACATGAACAGTTCTACTTCCGGTGTTAATATAGACTTAGATTATCTTGTATCTCTTGCCGATTCATCACACAGAAAAACGGACAACGTATCTTCAACTATTGGTTTGTTTACAAGTGGTTGTCTTGTCAACCGTTTGGACAACCTCCATGCCCAGCTGTCCTTTATTTCTGGCAACAATTTCAGGGCAAGGACTCAAGTTTCTGGGCATGTGCCCATTGACATTTACCGAGATCGTGCAGAAGCTACGTGCGCTTGGGAGTATAGCGATGCTGGTGGGTTTTCTAACGCAATAAGAGATCATGCTATCAGACAGACAATTTTAGACACAGCAGCTGGGAAAGAACACCTTAGTAGATCCCGTAATTGGAATGGATCGTCTCCATCTGCAAGCGATAGTTTAGATTTACCCGATACTAAAGAAGAATATGACAATGATGATACTTACGTTACAGCAGCAACAACACTCAGAGGGTCAAGGTTTCTGCCTCGTTTCTACCACCACATGCAGCTGTTCAAGTATGGACAGGCCAAAGTCAGTAGTTTGTGGACTGTACCTGAAGAACCAGAAAATATATGTGACGAAACACCTCAGCATTCATCGTCGATCCTGTCTGTAGAAGCATCGCTTGCAAGAAACAGCCCCAGCGACCAAACAGTGTTTATTTCAAGGAAGCCCTTCGCAGCTGGGAACGATACAGCACTGAGACAATACAACTCCCTCAACAACACGGGTTCGAAGAAATGCACTTTGAACCTTGAGTCCATCATCTCTGTGGAAGATAACCATGGTGTACTTGAAACAGAAGATAGCGAGAGCACACATCTGTCTACACGTTTTGGGATGGCGCTTTCTTCATTGTTGGAAAAGGACCACTGTTCCTTAGATCTCGGCTCAAACAGAACTTGTAACCGAACTATCGCAGACCATGCTTCTGTGGAATGTCGACATGATGAGATCAGAACATGTGGCAGCTATTTAATTGATGGCAACAAGAATACTGTGGATCCGTGCACAGCTTATGATCCTCTAGACAAGCACAGACACAGTCGTGGAGATGCTTCTGCAGGTGACCAGGGAATGAATTATAACTTTTCCAATGGAATCCGCCATCAAGATTCTGCTGTTTGTGAACAAGTGCCACAGGAGAGCTCTACTGATAACCTGTCAGCTTTGGACAGACTAACTGAGTCGCTGTCCCAGTTTAGAAGACACGATGTGAATTTAGTGTTTGCCACGAGCTCTTCATTCCGGGAAGATGCGGCAGATTCAGACACAGAATCACAACAGAGTCTGTCAACCTCAATCACGGTACAGGGGAGACACGGCGACAGAAGTGACGTGTCAGATCTGGGGTACAATGACTCATTTACCAGCGACCTTGACAGTAACACATCGTCTGATAGCATCAGACACACCCACTTCACCTCCACGGGCAAGGCCGAGGTCAAGGAAGCAGGCGACAATGACTACGATAACGTGTTTTCTCCGAGGCCAGTAATGATACAATCACACCTGAAAATAATACAGGCAGATTTGGACGAGATCGTCAAGAACAGCGAAATTAATGTTAATCCCTTTGAAACGATACAAGAAGAAACGTCGAGCATGTCCCAAATTCACGAAATAGCCCAGATGATGCCTCCACAGAACGAGTGTGCAGCAACTACCTTCCTTCCCACATCAGACTGTGATGATCTGTATCGAGCTTTCACTAACGAAGTCTCCGAGAAACAGCAAAACCATACATGTATCGTGCTCGAGGACGAATATGTCAGCAAATATCGATTCAAGCGATTTCTGAAGAAGTCGCACACCAAACGAAAGAAAGGTCTCAAAGTTTTGAACTTCTTTAGCAGATTGAGCTGTGTATCAGGAGCGGCCAGCTCACCCATCAGCAGCCCGGTTCTGTCGCGGAAACATTGCAATGAACACGACACATTCTTGAATGCTGAACCAAAGGTGCTCCCCCAACAAACGATTTCCGATCCACTTCTTGACAGTTCTTCATCGTGTCACCATCACGAAATTCATAGTTTGTCATCGGTTGGTCCGTGTAGCAGCCCATCCTCAAGTAACCAAAGCCTTGATTCCGTCCCGTCCAAAACAGACAGTGCCTACTCTAGTTTCTCCGAATCTTTAGAGGCCGCAGTTAACAGTCCTGAGAGTGTAAGTAGGTCAGACAACCAGATCCATGCTCCCTTCGACCACCTCACCACAACTGTAAATATGGATTCTTCCATTGGCAGCTATTCGTCCTCATTGGACTGCAGTTTAGACGTCGATGTAATTCACGTCAGCGCGCTTAATGGCGCCGACATACGCACCGCCGCGCCGAAATACAATGCTGTGAGTAGCACAGACACTATCTCAGACATCTTGGACGAGTTAAAAACGTGTCAGGGTGAGATCGATTCTGGATTACTCGACCACATGAAGTATGGCCATCACCCAGCAAAGAGGTGGGGTTGATTGATTTATGTTAGAGTGAGATGAATGAAGAATATCCCAGTTACAACAGGTACCGACGCATATCGGTATAAATACGCAAGGGATAAAGTTGATTCATTCTATTAGGATAAGATCGATAGCGCATCACTCATCTGCAAGAGACACGTGTGCAGCCCTGTACAAAGAGACTAGGGATAGTAAGGCTGATTGTTTCTATCATGGCGAGATCGATACCGCCGTGTTCAACCAAGCAATATATATATGTGGACTCATTCCAACACAAGAAGTGAAATGAATGAATCACCAAATAAACGGAAGTAGAATCGGCAAACGTCAATATAACACGGTCACGTGTGACAAAATTGACGTTGCGGCCAAAACCGTCGTCAGCACACAAACAACAAAAACAACAACAATACACACACACACAAACACACACACAAACAACACACACATGCAACACACACACAAACAACAACACACACACAAACAACACACACACAAACAACACACACACACAAACAACATACACAAACAAACAACACACACACACAAACAACACAAACACACAGACAACACACACACACAACAAACCCACACACAAATAACACACACACAAACAACACACTCACACACAAACAACACACACACAAACAACACACACACATACAAACAACACACACACACAAACAACACACACACAAACAACACATACACACAAACAACACACACACAAACAACACACATAATATACATACACAAACACACACACAAACAACACACACACAAACAACATACACACACAAACAACACACACACAAACAACACACACACATACAAACAACACACACACACCACATAAACAATACACACAAACAACACATACACACACAAACAACACACACAAACAAACAACAAACCCACACACAAACAACACACACACACAAAACACACACACAAACAACGCACACACAAACAACACACCCACATACAAACAACACACACACAAACAACACACACATGAACAACACACATGCACAAACAACACACACACAAACAACACATACACACAAACAACACACACAAACCACACACACACAAACAACACACACACAACACACACACAAACAGCACACACACACACATAAACCACACACACACAAACAACACACACTCATAAACAACACACACATACACACACAAACAACACACACACAAACAACACACACAAACAACCACACACAACACATACACACAACACACACAAACAATACACACGAATAATACACACACAAACAACACACACACAAACCACACACACACTCATAAACAACACACACACAAACAACACACACACACAAACAACACACATACACAAACAACACACACACAAACAAACACACACAAACAACACACATACACACAAATAACACACACACACAAATAACACACACACACATAACACACACACACACACAAACAACACACACACACAAACAACACACACACACAACACACAAACAACACACACAAATAACAAACACACACTAAACACACACACAAACGACACAAACAACACACACAAAACACACACACAAACAACACACACAAACAACACACACACACACAAAACACACACAACACACACACACACACAAACAACACACACAAACAGCACACACACAAACAACACACACAAACAACACACACACAAACAACACACACACAAACAACACAAACACACACAAACAAGAGACACACACAAACAACACACACAAACAACACACAAACACACAACAAACCCACACGCAAACAACACACACACAAACAACACACTCACACACAAACAACACACACACACAAACAACACACACACACACACAAACAACACACACAAACAGCACACACACAAACAACACACACAAACAACACACACACAAACAACACACACACAAACAACACAAACACACACAAACAAGAGACACACACAAACAACACACACAAACAACACACAAACACACAACAAACCCACACGCAAACAACACACACACAAACAACACACTCACACACAAACAACACACACACACAAACAACACACACACATACAAACAACACACACACACACACAAACAAAACACACAAACAACACACACACACACACACACAAACAACACACACACACAAACAGCACACATAATATACACACACAAACAACATACACACAAACAACATACACACAAACAACACACACACAAACAACACACACACAAACAACACACACACAAACAACACACACACACACACAAACAACACACACACACAAACAACATACACACACACAAACAACACACACACAAACAACACACAAACAACACACACATACAACACACATACACACAAACAACACACACAAACAACACACACACACAAACAACACACACACACAAACAACACACACAAACAACATACACAAACAAATAACAAACCCACACACAAACAACACACACAAACAACACACCCACATACAAACAACACACACACAAACAACACACACATGAACAACACACACGCACAAACAACACACACACAAACAACACACACACAAACAACACACACACAAACAACACATACACACAAACCACACACACACACACACACAAACAACACACACACACACACAAACAACACACACTCACAAACAACACACACATACACACACAAACCACACACAACACATACACACAACACACACAAACAACACACACACACACAAACCACACACACACTCACAAAACACACACACACAAACAACACACAAACAACACACATACACAAATAACACACACACACACACACACAAACAACACACACAAACAAACACACACACACAAAGAACACACGCGCAAATAACACACACACAAATAACACACACACACACACAAAACACACACACAACACACACACAAACAACACACACACACTAAACACACACACAAACAACACACACACACACACAAACAAGACACACACACAAACAACACACACAAACAACACACACACAAACACCACACACAAACAACACACACACACAAACAACACTCACACAAACAACACACACAAACAGCACAAACACAAACAACACACACACACACACAAACAACACACACACAAATAACACACACACAACACACACCACAAACAACACACACACACAACACACACACACAGACAACACACACACAGACAACACACACACAAACACACACACACAAACAACACATACACACAAACAGCACACATAATATACACACACAAACAACATACACACAAACAACATACACACAAACAACACACACACAAACAACACACACACAAACAACACACACACAAACAACACACACACACACACACACACAAACAACACACACACACAAACAACATACACACACACAAACAACACACACACAAACAACACACAAACAACACACACATACAACACACATACACACAAACAACACACACAAACAACACACACACACAAACAACACACACACACAAACAACACACACAAACAACATACACAAACAAATAACAAACCCACACACAAACAACACACACAAACAACACACCCACATACAAACAACACACACACAAACAACACACACATGAACAACACACACGCACAAACAACACACACACAAACAACACACACACAAACAACACACACACAAACAACACATACACACAAACCACACACACACACACACACAAACAACACACACACACACAAACAACACACACTCACAAACAACACACACATACACACACAAACCACACACAACACATACACACAACACACACAAACAACACACACACACACAAACCACACACACACCCACAAAACACACACACACAAACAACACACAAACAACACACATACACAAATAACACACACACACACACAAACAACACACACAAACAAACACACACACACAAAGAACACACGCGCAAATAACACACACACAAATAACACACACACACACAAAACACACACACAACACACACACAAACAACACACACAAACAACACACACACACTAAACACACACACAAACAACACACACACACACACAAACAAGACACACACACAAACAACACACACAAACAACACACACACAAACACCACACACACAAACAACACACACACACAAACAACACTCACACAAACAACACACACAAACAGCACAAACACAAACAACACACACACACACACAAACAACACACACACACAAATAACACACACACAACACACACCACAAACAACACACACACACAACACACACACACAGACAACACACACACAGACAACACACACACAAACACACACACACAAACAACACATACACCACACACAAAACAACACATACTCACAAACAACACACACACACACAAATAACACACACACAAACAACACACACACAACACATACACACACAAACAACACACACACAAACAACACACACACAAACAACACACACACAAACAACACACACAGACAACACACACACACAAACAACACACACACACACAAACAACACACAAACAACACACACAAACAACACACACACACAAACAAACACACACACACAAATAACACACACACAAATAACACACACACAAATAACACACACACACAAAACACACACACAACACACACAAACAACACACACAAACAACACACACACACTAAACACACACACAAACAACACACACACAAACAACACACACACACAAACAACACACACAAACAATACACACACAAACAACACACACACACAAACAACACTCACACAAACAACACACACAAACAGCACATACACAAACAACACACACACACAAACAACACACACAAATAACACACACACAACACACACACACAAACAACACACACACACACACAACACACACACAGACAACACACACACAGACAACACACACACAAACACGCACACACAAACAACACACACACAACACACACAAAACAACACATACTCACAAACAACACACACACACACAAATAACACACACACACACAAATAACACACACACAACACATACACACACAAACAACACACACACAAACAACACACACACAAACAACACACACAAAAACAACACACACAGACAACACACACACAACACACACAAACAACACACACACACACACACACAAACAACACACACACAACACACACACAAACAACACACACACAACACACACACACACACAACACACACATACAAACAACACACACACAACACACACAAACAACACACACATACAAACAACACACACACAACACACACACACACACACACACACACACACCGAATCTTGTAGTCGAGTGCTAGCACGGCTTGCCGATTCTACCACTCTTATTTCGGTGATGCAGTCATCATATTGTTACAGCTTTACTGCGGGTCCATATCCTCGCAACTGGTCTAGGATCGAACCTCCGACAGGCGCACAGTTAGAGCATAGCTTTGCTGATCCGGCAGCTTCTGCAGTTCATCCACATGTTCATCGACAGTCGAAATCACACCCAGCATCTTTGTTATTGTTGTTGTTATTTTTTTTAATGCTTGTCATTTACAAGACAAGCTTACGTTCTGTAGTTTGCCATTGGTTTCTGAACGAGCAACCCACATACCATTGTTACACATCAACGCAAGGTGGCCTGCATCCAGATCGTCTGCATCTGACTTCGAATAGCATTCGCTACCCCTTCGCCAGCATAGTCAGTTACAGTATTACTATTTAAATACAGAAGTCCCAAACAATACGTTGCACTATTTATTGCCTGGCATATTGCGTTGCATCTGTCAAATGGATAATACTTAAGCTGAAACAAATTAAAACACATAATCACGGGTATTGTTTGAATATGGATCATCTGTTATCTCTTGTGTCACAGTTATGACTTAAGAGTTGTTAATATTTTAGCAGACATATTATATTATATATCAAATTAAAGAGAGTTGTATAAGGAAAACGACTGTATATAATCCCATGGCAGATGCGAGACCTCGCTTAAGACGATTAATCATCCCATGGCACTGGATCAGTTAAGAGTGAGCATCACGCAGAAAATTGCTAACTGTACTGGTAGGGAACTGCGCTAGCCAATACACCAATAGGACTCCCAGTCAGACCGCAGACAAGTCAACAAAATTGAGGGCTCTCCGGTTACATGGTTAGGTTCTCAGTCATTATCATCATCATCAACATGTGCCATGACGGTTAGCATGGGCGGCCATGTTTCGCCACCTCACGCGATCACCAGGGTCGTGGATCAGCTCCGTGCTCTTGTCCTAACCATGCCAGGTGTCCAAGCCACCCAGGTATTTACTTCTCTGCCTTCCCCTTGTTCTTTCCCCCTCAATCTTGCCAGTTGTCACCAACTTCTCTAGTTTATTTCTTCTCACAACGTGCCCAAAAATATTGTGGCTGCCTGCGTCTAATTTCTCTAATCAGTTTACGGTTTTCATTTGCTTCTTGTAGGACTTGCTCATTCCTGTCTGTCCACGGTATTCTTTGCATTTTCCCGCAGAAACCACATTCCCACTGCCAGTAGATGTATTTCAGCTTGTCTGCTCGTTGTCCACGGTTCTCAGTCACATATTATTATGTCTCAGAACTTCTGTTCCCATTGCTCCTGTGTGTGGTGCACTGAACGATGACATAGTCTTATTGTAGTATTATGTTTGTTGCTAAATGTGTTATTTGATTAGTAATTTATTGTTCGTGATAAATCTGAGAACAAATGCGGAATGAAAACGAAAATAACTGGCAAATACAAGCAAGTGGATTAAAATCTTGTGATGACGTCAGGCTCCAGTTTTGTTGAGTTACTATTGTGTTTGATGTACAATATATGTGCTTTAATCAGTCTCACTGTTGCTCTCTCTCTCTCTCTCTCTCTCTCTCTCTCTCTCTCTCTCTCTCTCTCTCTCTCTCTCTCTCTCTCTCTCTCTCTCTCTCTTCCCCCTCGCTCGCTCTCTAACTTTTGTTTTTTTTTCTCTTCTTCTCTGTTACGCTCTCTTTCGCTCTATCCCTCTTTTTTTTCTCCTTCATTTTTGTCTCGCGCTCCCTCTTGCTCCCCTCTCCTCCTCTCTAACACACACTCATACATAAACACACACACACACACACACACACACACAGACAGAGAGACACAGTCTGCCGGTTTTTACTTTCAGTGTGTGGGAAAACCTTTCTCGTTATCTCACTTATTTCAGTTTCTGTATGTTATTGTCTCTATGTGCTATTATGTGTGTTATTGTCTTTATGTGCTATTCTGTGTGTTATTGTCTTTATGTGATATTCTATATGTTATTGTCTCTATGTGCTATTCTATATGTTATTGTCTCTATGTGCTATTCTATATGTTATTGTCTCTATGTGCTATTCTATATGTTATTGTCACTATGTGCTATTCTATATGTTATTGTCTCTATGTGCTATTCTATATGTTATTGTCTCTATGTGCTATTCTATATGTTATTGTCTCTGTGCTATTCTATATGTTATTGTCTCTATGTGCTATTCTGTATGTTATTGTCTCTATGTGCTATTCTATATGTTATTGTCTCTATGTGCTATTCTGTATGTTATTGTCTCTATGTGCTATTCTATATGTTATTGTCTCTATGTGCTATTCTATATGTTATTGTCTCTATGTGCTATTATATATGTTATTGTCTCTATGTGCTATTCTATATGTTATTGTCTCTATGTGCTATTATATATGTTATTGTCTCTATGTGCTATTCTATATGTTATTGTCTCTATGTGCTATTCTATATGTTATTGTCTCTATGCGCTATTATGTGTGTTATTGTCTCTATGTGCTATTCTGTATGTTATTGTCTCTATGTGATATTCTGTATGTTATTGTCTCTATGTGCTATTATATATGTTATTGTCTCTATGTGCTATTCTATATGTTATTGTCTCTGTGGACTATCAGAATAAAAAGATCTAGGTGGAGCGAGAGTTAAGTGCAAAACTGAAAGTAGCTCAAGTACATTCATATAAACAGTTTTATTGTTGTAAATACAGCAAAGTGTATCTCTGGGCAGGGGTGAATTTTGCTTGCGGTGTTTTTCACGTTTTTGTGCCAGTACAGATGTGAACTCATGGACAATTAATTCAAGGCAAATCACGCTAGAAAGATGAGTCAGTTAGTTTGTCCTCGAGCGTACCAGACACAGATTCAACTATCTTGATGGACATTTAGGCCAGCCTATTCATTTCAAAAGATCATCTAGAAATCTAGTGGCTTTAGGAAATATATCCCATCAAGAAATACGATGTAAAAGTAAGTCTCTATCTCCTTCAATTAGGAAGTAAATCCCATCAAGTAAGTTTACGATGTAAAAGTAAACATATATCTCCTTCAATTCACTGTGACATCGTCAGCCATTTCTGTGAGTATGAACATCTTTTAGAAGACTTTGCAGTCAACCCCAGTATTTTGTGACTGTTTGTAGCTTCATGGCAAGTTTACGTTGAGTAGTTTGCCATGCATGTCAACATGATGAAAATAATATGTTGGAAACGACATGTTGCCATAAAGATTGATAATGAAGTAGGTCAATATCAGCCTATTAAGAGAGGTGTGAGACAAAGATGTGTAATGTCTCCATTAATGTCTCCAATAATACAACTTGGTGACATCTGGCAATATTGAGGGGAAAAGAATAAGGGGAAGGCAGATAATTGAATACCTGGATAGCTTGACCACGTGGCATGGTCGAGACAAGAACACTGAACTGATCCACGACTCTGGTGATCGTGTGAGATTGCGAAACATGACCGTCAACGCTTATCGGCACGGCACATGATGATGTTGAGTTTGCCATTGCTTTTTGAACAACCGGCATTCATACCACTGTATGGAAACCAACGCAAGGTACTCTGCTTCCAAATCGTCCGCAGCTGTGTTTCGAACACAGTATGCAAGATTGCGAATTGCATTCAGAACTCTTTCGTCACAGCGCCCGATATTGGGACCAAGCATCTAAAAAAAGTAAAACATAGTCTGGTTACCCTTCCATATATGGGGTTCTCTGTGTCTGGTCACCCTTCCATATATGGGGTTCTCTGTGTCTGGTCACCCTTCCATATATGGGGTTCTCTGTGTCTGGTCACCCTTCCATATATGGGGTTCTCTGTGTCTGGTCACCCTTCCATATATGGGGGTTCTCTGTGTCTGGTCACCCTCCCATATATGGGGTTCTCTGTGTCTGGTCACCCTTCCATATATGGGGTTCTCTGTGTCTGGTCACCCTCCCATATATGGGGTTCTCTGCGTCTGGTCACCATCCCATATATGGGGTTCTCTGTGTCTGGTCACCCTCCCATATATGGGGTTCTCTGTGTCTGGTCACCCTCCCATATATGGGGTTCTCTGTGTCTGGTCACCCTCCCATATATGGGGTTCTCTGTGTCTGGTCACCCTCCCATATATGGGGTTCTCTGTGTCTGGTCACCCTCCCATATATGGGGTTCTCTCTGTCTGGTCACCCTTCCATATATGGGGTTCTCTGTGTCTGGTCACCCTCCCATATATGGGGTTCTCTGTGTCTGGTCACCCTCCCATATATGGGGTTCTCTGTGTCTGGTCACACTTCCATATATGGGGTTCTCTGTGTCTGGTCACCCTTATATATATGGGGTTCTCTGTGTCTGGTCACCCTTCCATATATGGGGTTCTCTGTGTCTGGTCACCCTTCCATATATGGGGTTCTCCGTGTCTGGTCACCCTTCCATATATGGGGCTCTCCGTGTCTGGTCACCCTTCCATCTATGGGGTTCTCTGTGTCTGGTCACCCTTCCATCTATGGGGTTCTATGTGTCTGGTCACCCTTCCATCTATGGAGTTCTCTGTGTCTGGTCACCCTTCCATTTATGGGGTTCTATGTGTCTGGTCACCCTTCCATATATGGGGTTCTCCGTGTCTGGTCACCCTTCCATATATGGGGTTCTCCGTGTCTGGTCACCCTTCCATATATGGGGGTCTCCGTATCTTTTCACTCTTCCATATATGGGTTTCTCCGTATCTGGTCACCCTTCCATATATGGGGGTCTCCGTATCTGGTCACCCTTCCATATATGGGGTTCTCCGTGTCTGGTCACCCTTCCATATATGGGGGTCTCCGTATCTGGTCACTCTTCCATATATGGGTTTCTCTGTATCTGGTCACCCTTCCATATATGGGGGTCTCCGTATCTGGTCACCCTTCCATATATGGGGGTCTCCGTATCTGGTCACTCTTCCATATATGGGTTTCTCCGTATCTGGTCACCCTTCCATATATGGGGGTCTCCGTATCTGGTCACCCTTCCATGTATGGGGTTCTCCGTGTCTGGTCACCCTTCCATATATGGGGTTCTCCGTGTCTGGTCACCCTTCCATATATGGGGGTCTCCGTGTCTGGTCACCCTTCCATATATGGGGGTATCTGTGTCTGGTCACCCTTCCATATATGGGGTTCTCCGTATCTGGTCACTCTTCCATATATGGGGGTCTCTGTGTCTGGTCACCCTTCCATATATGGGGTTCTCCGTGTCTGGTCACCCTTCCATATATGGGGTTCTCCGTGTCTGGTCACCCTTCCATATATGGGGGTCTCTGTGTCTAGTCACCCTTCCATATATGGGGGTCTCTGTGTCTGGTCACCCTTCTATATATGAGGTCGGTTGTACACATTTCTCGTGTCGGTTTTACACATTTTCCCTCTAGACCCCCGCTCATGCTTTCTTTCTAAGGCACCCTGTATAGGAATCTATCCTATCATAATGAACGTTATAACACAGTGGAACGAGACTCTTAGAAAAGACTTTATAAGGTGAATCAATTAGTATGGGAATACCACAAGATGTAGTCATTGTAAGTGGCTGTCTTCGCTGCTACCTCGATGATCATTTAAAAAACAAAAACAACAACAGACATAAATTGTAGGTCTTTACATAATAAGGAATATGAGAATGTTGTTGCCCTCCCCTTTTTCTTCCACGCACACATACGCTGCAAGCGCGCGCGCGAACACACTCACACCCCTCGTGCCCCAAATATAACCCAGAGAGCCATGATTTCTTTAAAATTACTATTTTTTGATTTGTTGATGGGAGACAACCAGTTATTTATTCATCAAGGCTTAGTTCTAACGAGTTATGTTTCTTTTTAACCAATCTTAATGATTTTGGCTACATGGTTTAAACAATTTTAAATACATGTTTTAAATGCTGCGTGTCCTTCGCAGGGCTTTGCGATCAACCCCAGGTAGCTCTACTAGGCAAATTTACATTTAGTAGTTTGCCATTGCTCTCTGAAGGCGAAGTCAACGTGGAAGTCCAATTGACTGGCGTCGGGAATGAGTCCACTAGCCTGCCGTCAGCGCACAGGACGTTGAACAGATTCAGTGCCAAACAAAAAGTGGTTATCGACCTAACAAAAAGTGGGTTTCGACCAAACAAAAAGTGGATTTCGACCAAACAAAAAGTGGGTTTCGAAAAAAACAGAAAATGGGTTTCGACCAAACAAAAAGTGGGTTTTGACCAAACAAAAAGTGGGTTTCGAACAAACAATAATGGATGGCGAAAGATAGGAAGTAGGAGTGTGTCACAGTTTGACTTAAAAGTTGTTAATATGGTAGCAGACGTGTATTATAAGAAAAAAAAATTAAAGGAGGTTGTGTAGGGAAATCTACAGTATTGCTATTTAAACGATAGTTTTATTTATAACCCCATGGCATTTACGGGAAGTTTGAATAAGTCGATTTATAATTACATGACACTTAATCAGTTAAACGTTAGCGCAAAAAACCCCGGCCACGCTGACCTCTTGTTGAGAAATGCTGTCCGCTAATTAACTACATCTATTCACACACAGATATATTGTAGCATATTCCAAATAGAGAAATGATGCTGGATGGGTTCTGACGGTGGTATGGAGGAATATCATCAGCAGAGGTGACCCAGAGCACCAAAGACCGAGATCTGGGAAAGACATGAACGCTGGCATGGCACTTTATGATGATGATGATTCCAAATAGCTAGGAGATTTTGGTTGGTAGTTTTTTTTTTTTTTACTGATAGTGAGATACATGCATGGTTATTTGTCGGTAAGTTCCAAATGTACGATAGACCTGACTCAATCCTTTCTGAATGAGTGTAAAAAATTACGATAGTCCAGACACGACTCTATTAGAATGGGTAACAAATTACGGTAGTAAATAATCAATTATTCGATGTGAATGAATAACAAACACATTACGATAGTCCAAACTCTATTCTATATGAATGAGTGTAACAAATTAAATCGGTATAACTATCTTGAAACAGTCGTAACATGTTATGAATGATACCTTGCAGAGATTAGATCAAGACTTGCCATGGTAAAGGTGGCCTTCTGCAAAATGGAAAACATACTTACCAACAGAAAGTTGTCAATTGCAGGGAGAAAAATATTGTTGACGTGTTATATAGAACCCATATTGTTTTATGCGTGTGAAACTATTAACAGACAAGCTGAGAAGCATCTAATGGCGGTGGAAATACGATATTTGAGAACAATGGAAAGAAAACCACAGACGGACAGAAAATGAAATGAGACAGTCCTACAAGAGACAAATGAAAAACCAAGATTGCTTGGAGAAATTAGACGTAGACAGTCAAAATTTTGGGGACATGTTATGAGGAGAAATGGACTGGAGAATTTGGTGACGTCTGGCAAGCTTGATGAGAAGAGAGCAAGAGGAAGACAAAGGGATAAAAACCTTGATGGTTTGACAGCATGACATGGTCAAGACAAGAACACAGGCCTGATTCGGGACTCTGGTGACCGTGTGAGATGGCGAATCATGACCGCCCACGTCTCTCGGCATGGCACTGGATGATGATGAACATATGATCATAGTCCAGACACGGTTGAGTTGATCTGAGTCACGAACCGATATCACAGCACTCGGACCATTCCCATTGGTGCTCCGTCCGCATCTTAAATAGCAAGCGAAGAGGCCCAATACTAATGGTACCAGTAACAGTCTGGTTATGTGTCCGTCTGACGTTTCCTGTGAGCCCTGAGTATTGGCCAGATCCTCTGGTCACTCCCTGCAGCACCATTCTCTCCTGGTCGTGATGATCTGTTTATTCTTCTGCACTATACACATGATCCCAAAGGGCTCTTCTCACGCCTGTCTGGTCATGCACCAATACCCTAACAAGCGGTGCATACCCACCCAGCCAATCTGTCAGTCTGCTCGTCTCCCGTCACACCAGCATGTCCTGGGGGAGGGAACTCCAACAGATAGGCCAGGTACAATCCTATCTTAATAAGTGTTAACAAACTAAAATAAGAATCTATTTCTTTTTAACGTAATGGCAATGCCTGTAACATGTTGAAAACTACCAAACTTTATTTTCAAGGAGTTACAAATTTGACATGCAAAACCCGTCTAACACAAGAGAGAGACGAAAGAGAGAGAAAGAGAGAGAGAGAGAGAGAGAGAGAGAGAGAGAGAGACATAAAGAAAGAAAGAGAGAGAGAGACAGAGAGAGAGAGAGACACACACACACACACATACAGAGAGAGAGAGAGAGAGAGAGAGAGAGAGAGAGAGAGAGAGAGAGAGAGAGAGAGAGAGAGAGACTCACAGAATCGTGCATGGCGCTGAAAGTTATCAACGAGAGCTAACCGATATTTTCAAAAAGAATTTTCCAGCAGTACAGAAACACGGCTTTCTGTCTGTGCCTGCCTGCCTGCCTGCCGGTCTTTCTTTCTTGCATCCTGAGCAACAGGTCCCTTCGGGGTCCTGGCAAACGTAGTGGGATCGCTGATTCTTCCGAAGTCGGAGAGTATCTGCCTGCACGGCGAGGAACCACCAGTCTGCACACCAATAAGCCAGACATGGGACAACGGATACTCACGCAAACCTCAGTCCGGTATGACATCACACTGATGTTGGACAACAGGATGCCTTCATCCGACATACAGGACTTCGCGTTGGAGCTCAAGCTAACGAACACAAGCAAGCAGAAGGGCAGAATGACCAACTCGGCGGGTGAGGCTGGGGGGGGGGGGTCTAGTTGGTCATGCGTCGAATTACACTTGTTCCAGCAGCGAGACGCTGTCGTCATTTGGAGGTGACAGGTTCGAATCCTGGTCGGTAACTATAGTTTTCAATTTTTATGTTGTATAGTGCGTCCTCAAAAATGGGCCTTAGTTTGAGTAATAGAAAGGCATATGTCATATTGATAGCAAAGAAACATATTGGGCCTAAATGTGCAATTAAAGTACAGGCCGTTATTTTGGGGCAAGTGCAGAAATTCAGATATCAAGGCACATGGATAACATCAGATGGAAGATGCATCACTGAAATAAAGAGCAGAATGAGTGAGTGGCACCTTGCAGTCTTGACAGACCAAAGTATGTGAGTTGGAATGTGGCCAAAATTCCATCACAATGTCTGGGCAGAGCTTAAGAGAAACATGTGGTGCCAAAACGACACGTTCCCTCTCTCGGCCTAGTCTTGTGTATTCCAGAGGAATGAGTAACCAATACGTCTGGCACAAGGTAGGCTGCAGACGCTGGCGGCTCAGGGTCAATCCACCGAGACCTCGCCTCCACGAGCCGGTGGCGAGTGGTGGCCAGACCCTGGAACCCAAGGACCTGACTTAGAGGCGTTCAGCCAAGTCCCATAGGTGAGGGCCTCGTACGCGCCTAAACCGTAGGGTCGCGCACATCTGTCAACCACAAGCGTCCGGACCTGTGTAAAGCGTGCACTATCGTCAGACTCCTCGCCTGACTTTTGCGGATTCCGCGACCACCGGGAATAGGCCCGCCAGAGATATTTCCGGAGATATTGCTCGTCTGGTGCGAGCAAATCTCCCATCCTTCCACTGTGCGGATCTCGTGAGGAGAGAGAATGACTGACTGAATAAGTAAAGAAACGATAAAAGTAGTGGTATTTCAATTGCGCTTGCGCTCCCACCTATGCCACACCCTTCATATGTCTTCACAAAGTCGGACTAGAGTCAAGCTCAACAGGGAGCAGAATAGGACAAGCAAATCTATCAAATGAAGAACGTTTTGTGCAATAAGTCAGTTCTTGAAAGTCAGAAAAAGAGTTCTTCCATGTTACACAGAACCAGTTTTAATATACGGCTGCGAATCCTGGACATTTAGTAAACAGTAAACAGTCAAACGTTAGTTAGTTAGTTAGTCGAGGTACCAACTTCACGGCAACGTGTCGTCCCCTTTATGCTCCATTCCCGTGCCAGCGAAACAGTCAAATAAATCCCTGGAAGCCTTGGAGATGTGATTTTATAGAAGAATGCTGAAAATTAATTGGACAGCCAAAAAGCTAAGTCGCAAAGACAGCTTATCACAAACAACAGAAAGAGGCAGTCGTCGATTTTTGGTCACGATACGAGAAGACACAAACTGGAACATGTTGTGACAACCGGACAGATTTAGGGAAAGAGAGATGGAGGAAGACAGCGTGAGAAGATTCTCGACAGTCTTGTGTTATGGCACGGAAGGGAGTCAACACACGAATTGATCCATGCCGTCGGAGATCGTAATTTGTGGAGAGACATGATCGCCCACGACAGCCGACAAGGCACTGGATGATGAGTGCGTCCTCTAGTCTCTACTTCCTTCTTCTTACTTCTATGAGCGCCATACAATACTATGTGTGTTTATTTATGAACTTCTTTGTCTTTAGAATTCTTTGAATGTTGCAGTTCAAATTGTCTACGGAATGGAAAGCCAGCCCCGCGTCAAAACAAGCTGGCTGAATTACACAGCTGGTTAAAGCGCTATTGTTCTGTGTGTCTTGTATGGGCTCCATCAACATAGGAACAACAGTGTATTGAAAGAGACTAGCAAGAGTATATATCAGAACTATACAAAGACTCTAGCAAGAGTATATATCAGAACTGTACAAAGACTCTAGTAAGAGTTATATACCTGAATCTAGTACAGAATGTTAACACTGACAAATACACATAAAACAAACACAACAACTTGATCTGACTCACATGGATTGTGTCGTAGAGGCAACCTTTATTTTTACATTCATGGTTTACATATACATACAAAGTTTCATGTAATACAGATACAGATAACAGGAACCGTAACTCTACAAGCACAGTGGCTTCTATGTACTTTATCTGTGTATGTTCTGTGAAAGTTGAACCTTGTCTTCTTATATGTTGTACTCTGGTCTGGTTTCAGACTGACTTTGTTTGAGGACATCAGTGGACACTGGTTGACTTGTTTCCACCGGCCACTTGAACTCATCAGAGAACAACTTATTTTTCCTTGAATTATTGTTTTGCTTAGGTCTAAAATGGTCACAGTGTCTTTTATTTAACTTTACTTGACATTTTACCTGTGTTGTTTTACTGTCAGATTTGTCATTATAACTTCACATTTGTCTCTGCTGTGTTGTAATACTGTCAGATCTGTCATTATAACTTCACAAGTGTCTCTGCTGTGTAATACTGTCAGATCTGTCATTATAACTTCACATTTGTCTCTGTTGTGTTGTAATACTGTCAGATCTGTCATTATAACTTCACATTTGTCTCTGTTGTGTTGTAATACTGTCAGATTTGTTATTATAACTTCATAAGTGTCTCTGTTGTGTTGTTTTACTGTCAGATTTGTTATTATAACTTCACAAGTGTCTCTGATGTTTTGTTTTACTGTCAGATTTGTTATTATAACTTCACATTTGTCACAAATGGGTTTCTGTTGCATTGTTATACTGTCACATTGATCTCTCTTGTGTTATTACACTGTCAAGTTGATCTATCTTATGGTATTATACTGTTAGATTTGTCATTATAACTTCACAAGTGTCTCTGCTGTGTTGTAATACTGTCAGATCTGTCATTATAACTTCACATTTGTCTCTGTTGTGTTGTAATACTGTCAGATTTGTTATTATAACTTCATAAGTGTCTCTGTTGTGTTGTTTTACTGTCAGATTTGTTATTATAACTTCACAAGTGTCTCTGATGTGTTGTTTTACTGTCAGATTTGTTATTATAACTTCACATTTGTCACAAATGGGTTTCTGTTGCATTGTTATACTGTCACATTGATCTCTCTTGTGTTATTACACTGTCAAGTTGATCTATCTTATGGTATTATACTGTTAGATTTGTCATTACAACTTCACATTTGTCTCTGTTGTGCTATTATATTGTCAGACTTGTCTCTGTTATGTTGTTATACCGTCAGGTTTATCTTTCTCATGGTATTATACTGTCAGATTCGAATGTCAACATTCCATTCTGGGCAATGACAGAAATAAATAAATAATATCGGTGGGACATCTGGCTTATGATCTGTTGACCTTGTGGTTGTCTCACTTTCTCTGTTGTCCTGGTAGTTGTGACAATCTCTCTGTTGTCCTGGTAGTTGTGACACTTTCTCTGTTGTCCTGGTATTTGTGACACTTTCTCTGTTGTCCTGGTAGTTGTGACATTTTTCTGTTGTCCTGATAGTTGTGACACTTTCTCTTTTGCCTTCCTCTTCTGCTCCTGATCCCATATTGGACCACAGCCCCCCCCCCCCCCCCCAACCAACTCATGCCAAGTCTAGCCAATCTCTTCCTCTCTGTTGTAGGTGCCATATATTTCCAGTGCCAGACAATTGTGTTGTGTGTTGTGCAGTTTGTGAGTCCATCTCTACACACTTCAACACTTCTGGTGTTTATCTGTAGATACTTGAACAATCCCCATGACATTCTTTGTTCCAACCATAGTATCTGTCTTACTGCTCTCTCTCTCTTTCTCCAAGCATGTACATAGAATATGTAATAATACACATATGTACTTGATAATGCACGTATATATTTATACATGTATAATGAGTCATGTGCGTGCTGGCACTAACACAGTTTTACACATACTCAGTCGTGCACAGTTATTCACAATACACACATGTTCCTCAGCCATGCTTAAATTGTTACACATATGCACATAGATCTTGACATTACTTGACAGCGATTGACTAACATGAAGAAAATGACACAATTGAAGGGATTGACCTACATGCAAGAATTGACCCACATGAAGGAACTGACCCACATGAAGCGTAAGTGCAATCAAGGCATGATAGATAATTTACACAGAGGTGAGGCATCTGGCTTATGATTGACACATGACAGCAACAGAGGCAGGACATCTGGCTTACGATTGACACATGACAGCAACAGAGGCAGGACATCTGGCTTACGATTGACACATGACAGCAACAGAGGTGGGACATCTGGCTAGTGACAGAGAGAAGCTCAGACAGACACATATGAGGGCAGTGATCTGAGCAGGAAAAACCACTCGGATGATGATTGCAGATCTGTCTTATCCCATTAAAATATTTTATGTATCAAATTAGTACAGTCATATTTCAGCTTGGTACATACATATCTGATCCCATTGAATATTTCATATCTCAGCTCAGTACAGACATATCTCATCCCTTGTACCATTCCATGCATCAACTGAGTAGAGACATGTCTCATCCCATTAAATATTGTACGTATCAACTGAGTAGTCATAACTCATATCATAAAATAGTTCATGTCACAGTTGAAGTATATATCAAGTGAATCCAGTCGTACCTCATTCTATCAAACAATTCATGCATCAACTGAGTACACTGATACCTCATTCTACCAAACATTTCATGCATCAACTAAGTATATTTATACCTCATTCAATCAAACATTTCATGATCAACTGAGTACATTCATACCTCATTCTATCAAACAATTCATGCATCAACTGAGTACATTGATACCTCATTCTACCAAACATTTCATGCATCAACTGAGTATATTTATACCTCATTCAATCAAACATTTCATGCATCAACTGAGTACATTTATACCTCATTCTATCAAACATTTCATGCATCAACTAAGTACAGGCATATTTCACACTATAAGATATTCAATATTAGCTACTCAGTAAAATCATTCCATGAAACAACTCGTGCATCAACTGCGTAAAATCATAACTCACCACATCAAATACGTATCAACTGAGTATAGTCATATATATATATATTACCTTACCATATATTTACAGTTTCCCTCACATATGCACATTAATGCACCCACACAAACACACATATATACATAATAATATGCACCTGAACAGGCTCATTTTAGTAATGATAAATAAATAATATCGTCACGTTTCATTACAGTAATGATTATTCACATATACACTAGCCATGTTACTGATATACAGAGATAGCAAATATATCACTGAGATATATCAACTACATAACTAAGATAAGTGTTGCATTCAGGAGATAAGCTTTATCATCAAGATATACAAACTGTGTTACTGAGACAGCATTACTGGTATATTCAAACTGCTACTGAGGTAGTGTTACGAAGGTAATATTACTGCGATAGCAAATACATCACAGAGATATATCCACCATAGAGTTAACCCTTTAGCGGGTGAAACGTCCATTTCCGTCCTTACCCTTAAACGGGCAAACCGCCCCAATGAGCCCGTGACTATTATACATTGTAAAAATGCGATCTCTCGGCTTTCCGATACTTCCGATGGCTACTTTCGCTTTCACCAATAGCTTGACAACGTGGCCGCCATTTGCAAGCGCATACTATGAATTTGAATGGATTTTTAAAATAGTTTTCTGGGTTTTTATGCTTAGTTTTTCAAAATGGATTTTGGCGATTCTTCAGATAGCCGAGATTTCGGTGGGTTCAATTTAAGTGACATTGAAGGGCATGAAGTTGACTATTAATCGGAGCTAGATATCAGTGATCAGCATTACTTTGCATTAGCAGTCGTGAGTCGGACTTTAAAGAAAGTGATTATGATTCTGAAAATGTGTTTGTAAATTGTCATATAGATGACTGACAATCACAAACAATATGCTGTATTTCGTAAATATTTGTGTTCATGTATGGATTACCGGCAACAATCACGTGAGTAACATATTCTGCATGCTTTTCCCTTTATTGTGTTGTTTATTTAACTAAAATCGGTTGACTAACACCTCATTTGTGATGTTTTTACTAACGTAACCCGAAATTTTACCGAACCTGAAAAAATCTTGCCCATTCAGGGCTAAAAATTGGACAAGCGTTTGCCCGGTAAAGGGTTAAGAAGATAATATTGCATGATTTATTGCTTGGAATATTTCGAGCATCTCGTGAATTCAGAAATGAATTTCTGAAACTTTGGCTCCCACAATCATCTGTGAAATGACTAGATGGATTACCGGAGCTGAAATGTGTCCCAGCTAAAGTATTATTTAATTTCTTCACTTCATACGATATAAAACTCAGCAGTGTACACCTGACGAGATGCAGGGAAATATGACAGACAATAAATTGTGCAAGATATTGTTAGTGACTTCTGTGTTCAAATGATATAGTATTACTCTGATAATGGTGATGAGACACCAACTGTCACTTAATTTTGCAGCGGCTGGATGGTCAAACCTTTGGAAGACTGAAATTTAACTCTTAAGACTGAATTATTGATGTTCAGGTTGTCCTGAAAATGGCAAACTGGATTAGGAGACTATATTCCTTCATCTAATGGAGTGAGGTTGTCATGGAGACTTAACTCTTGACTTGGTACCAAAGTACCGTACAGTGTTACAGAAACTTCACATCCACGGTGGGGAGTATTAGGATGTCACCAGGTGATCATTCAATATGGTGGGGAGTATTAGGATGTCACCAGGTGATAATTCTTCTTCTTCTTCTTCGTTCATCCGTTGTTTTTTTTCGGACGTGATTGCGTTGTGCCTGTTTACAGCAGAGCTGCGTTCTTGCGCCGTTAGGCCGACACATCCGACTTCTGCGGGCATTTGTTGACCAGGTTAACCTTCCCGGGGGTGATAATTCAATATCCATGGTGGGGCTTACTAGGATGTCACTAGGTGATGATTCAACACAGACATACAGGTTGAGATTAGACAGACAGGTCATGTTTAAAGCATAGGATTTAGGTATTTTATTGTCAACAGACTCCAACACAGTGGCCAGGGAGAATGCAACACTGTTGTTGTCTTTCCATTACCCTCAGCCCACACAACCTCAGAAGAGAAGTTATAATTAGGGTTCTTCGCAGCCTTATTTTTTTCTTTGCCGAAATATAGCAATGTATAAATAAACCATGAACTGGGAATAAATATCCTAACAAATGTGCCTATCTATTAAATTTTTCCTGGGCTCTGTGATGAAGGGGTTACAAATGCAATTCGTAATTGCACTTACCACATTTGAAACATCTGCAGGCGATTTGGAAACAGATGCCTTGTGTTGGTTTCCATACAATGGTATGAGTGCTGGTCATTCAGAAAGCAATGGCAAACTACTGAATGTAAACTTGCCCAGGAATAACAAATAGTCACAATATGCTGGAGGTGAGTGTTACATCCTGTAAAGGATATGCAACTAACTTTAACTGTAAAATGTTATTGTATATTCTGTCTATTTTCCATTTGAATATGTATTTCATTGCCATCAATTACATGATAGTCTGTCGTAAGCTTGTCAGCAAACTCCTTCTCTCCAAACATGCTGATGTATGCAACTTTTTTCGGTTGAAGCCCTTTGCATTCATAGGAATATTTACTTTAACCACTTTGCCAAACTTTTCAAAGTATGACTGAAGATAACGTCTTGTACAAGTCCAGCTTAGATTTAGAACAGAAAGCGATATCCGCCTCAGATTAATAATCCTGTGACCAAATCAGGCACATTTTTTTATAAGGGCTTGCGGTTCCCCCAGGGGCCAGAGCCGCTCCATCAGGTGCCCACAAGTCATTAGGATGACCGCCTCTACTGGTAACTCTGGCTAGATCAAGCGCAGATATTTTTTAAGGGCTGGCGGTTCCCCCAGAGGCAAGAGCCGCCCCATGAGGTCCCCATGTCCTACACTTTGATCTTAGCCAAAAGGCAGTGAAGCGATCAGATCAGCCACATTTAGGATATTAAATTGAAAGGGATTGTTGTCCACAGCGGCTAATGGTAGCTAAGTAAACATTTAATGAGATAAACCAGCAGTGTGTATGATACACAAAGAATGTTGCCATGGCTAACAGAATGATGCCTATGACATAGATCTACAAGCTGAAGGCCACACACATTAGAGGTATACAAGACCAGGTGATCTCCGTCTGCTGCAGGCATTGAGTCAAGCCATCAGTCTGAGCCAAATGAATATGTTGCAAGTTGTGAGGTAATTATCTCCTTTTTATACAGGGAGTCAAAAGTAATTATTCCCCTTTCACGCAAGGATTTCAGAAGTAATAATTTCCAATTTTATGCAGGTAGTCAAGAGACTCAGCAAACACACAAAACTTAAAATCTTCAACTCTTGTGTGATTCCAGTGCTAACGTTTGGATGTGAAAGTTGGAAGTCAATGGTAGCTTTAGATAAAGAAATTAGACAATTTTGAGAACAAATGTCTTAGAAGAATTCTAAACCTCCACTGGACAGATTTTAGAACCAATACGCAAATAAGACAAGAGATTAAGCAAGATATTGTATCCAATTATATAAGAAAACGCCGTTGGAACTACATCGACCATGTACTCAGAATGGACAAGACAAGCCACTCCCCAACCATGCCCTCAAATGGACACTGTTAGGGAAAAGAAAACGGGGAAGACCAAGGGAGACCCTGCGTTGAACCATCATCAGAGACGGCTCATTCAACGGCCAAACAAACATCCAAGATCTACAACAGGTGGCAGCAAACCGCTAGACATGGAGAGCCATGACTTCTGCCCTATGCACCACTTTGGGCTCAAGAGGAAAGACTAACTAACTAAGTCATGAAATAAATTATTCCCCCCACCATACAGTGAGTCATGTGGTAATTATCCCCTTTCCATACAGGAAGTCAAAAGTAATTATTCCCCTTTCATGCAAGGAGTTCAGAAGTAATTATTCCCCCTTACATAAGGGATTCATGAAGTAATTTATCCCCCTTACATACTGGGAGCCATGAAGTAATTTACCCCCCTTACATACAGGGAGTCATGAAGTAAATATTCCCCTGTCACACAGGGAGTTCATAAATAATTATTTCCCCTTCCATACAGGGAGTCATGTGGTAATTATCCCCTTTTCATACAGTGAGTCAAGAAGTAATTATCTCCCTTGCATGAGTTAATTATTTCATCAATACAGAGTGACACATGAGGTACTGAATCCACTTCCCAACAATAGGGTAATGACTCCACCACTACAGCATGTGAGGGAACTGGCACATACAAATCCCTCAAAGACGGAAGACACATTGCTTATAGATAACTCCAGAAGTTGTAGTCCCGCAGTTTGAGTCAACATAGAAATAACATACACATACAACCCTGGGATCGGCAGTTGAAAGCAGAATGCTGGAGACTGCGTTGTCAGACAGTTGTTACTGAAAGTAATGGGTTGTATTGTTTCCCCTCGCCAACTTTATTGCCGTGAGCCAGCATTTCCTTCACTGTTGTGAAATTGTCGAACACTTTCTTTCCTTTATGCTTCATCATCTTTCTGTGACTTAATTCTACAATGTTCACTTCCTTTTTCTCTTCTGTTTCTTTCAATGTTTCCAGCTTGGCTTTCACCAGTAATTCTTTTTTCTTTTTGTAATCTTTAGCTTTTTCTAAGTGACGCTTGCGGTCTTCTTTTGACCAGTAGCGTCCAGTTTTCATTTCTGACATGGCATCATCATCTGTGGTCAGTCCGCACCTCTCCTCACTGATTTTTTTGGCTCTTTCCTTGAGAAGTTTACTACGGACTGGGCGACGGGTGATGTATCGTGTACCATCTGGCCGACGTTTGACCACCCACTCCATCTGACCGCTGTCAGATGGCGCTGCCTGGCCAGTAATATTTTTCCCACCGTCACCGGTAGCATCGTTACCACTGCCAGGGTTAGAATGTCCTGGCGATTTGACATGACCTCGTAGACGGGTCTGTTGATCTAGCTGCTGTTGAAACATCTTCTGTTGGACAGCAATAGTGTGCTGTAGGTTGGCACGGTTTGTGTACATGACATCGGCACATCGGAGGTATAAGTCCTGCAGGGACTCTCCCATGTGTGCCTGATGGATCAGTCCAGCTTTCATGCTTTCAGCAATGCTCACAGCTCGGATATTATGAGACGAACTTGACCCCTTAGGACGTCCATGACCACTGTCCTCACTGGAATAATCCCGGGGTTTTGTGGGCGTTTGTGTCTGTTTTTCTGTGTCACTAGAAATGAGGCCGGATGAGCCACTTGACGGAGTGGCTAAACACAGCATGGAGCCACTGATCCCTGGCTCCTCGCTGGGTTCTTGCGAGGCAGGGTTGAGTTCAAGGGTCAGAGGCGTGCTGCGGCATGACTCTCCCGTGTTGTACGCACTAGTTGTAGTCCATATGTCTCTTTCCTTGTCACACACCCCCATACTTTTAGCTGAGCTTGAGCTGGTGTTGGTGTTGGAACTGAATTCTGAATTGACTCCTCGAGTTGAGGACAATGTTGATGTGACAGAGGATGTCACAGCAGAGCCGTTACTGCCAGCGTAACTTTTTGCTGGGCCCAAATTGTTTGTAGTGTTGTTGTTGATGTTTGCAGAAACATTTCCTGAATTGGATGTCATGTGGCCAGATTTTCTCATAAAAGTGGAGTCTAAAAGATGTTTAGAGTACTCCAGGCGTGTGCCCATGCGGGGCACGATTCTGGGGTTTCTCTGGCCGTCTCCGCGAAGAGCTTCTGTGTGGCCTAACAGAGCCATCTGCTGCTGTTCCCACAGTTGATTGTCAAAAAGATCTTGGTATTCAACCTAAAGTGACAAAAAAAAGAAACAATTATAACCTTACCTCAGGAATGATCCAATCATATAAGATTATTTCTATTGAGCAATAAGTGCAGAAACACAACCAGTCAGAAATATAAACACAGAAGTCACAAACAATAAGTTGCACGATTTATTGCCTGGCATATTTTGCTGCATCTCGTCGGGTGTATACTGCAGAGTTATATATCATGTGAAGTGAATGAATGAATGATACTTTAGCAATATATTGTTTATGGCTTCTGTGTTAAATTTGATAATTCCCTTGTTTCTATTGATTTAGTAGGATAGTGAGGTTTTGATGTTATTCTGATCTGGTCTTGCCTTAGATCCACCGTTTACTAAGGGAATATGTTGAATACATTGTTTTAAATTTATGTCAAACATTATTGCATAACCTCACATAAATACAAATAACATTGCAATGACAAATATACTTTTAAGCCCACCACAAAGTCACATGTAAAGTGAATATGAACTGTTAGTTCATTGACAGAACAAAATGTGGTAGGACATACGCAATGAAACTTTTGAAATTTGGTACTAGTAAAATTTGACTAGTTATTGGTTTTATTTTTATTTCTGATTTGCAAAATGCTGAGATAAAAACAACAGAATACCGATGTTATCTAAATAAAATCACATGAACTTCATATAAGAACTCACAATGCAAAAAACCTGACAAAGTAATGTTCAACTTGACAGTTTGGCAGATATATCCCGCACAATGTGCTATCTGGCATATTCACTGCATCTGTTCTGGTCTATACTGTAGAGTTATTATTATTGTTTGATATGCATTCACTTGCTTTAAACTCAAGCATGGCACACACACGTGTTGCTACTTCTAGTCCACTGAATTGATTTTTGTGTGTGGATTAGCTTTCCCTATTACCAGTGTTCCTCGCCATCAGGCAAACCCACTCTGTCTTCTGAGGTACTTGTAATTTACGTTCACAAGTCAAGGACGAGAAGTCAACATTTTAGTCCAACTGACCGGTGTAGGGGTTGAACCTGCTACCTCAGCATCAGCACACCAAAAGTTTAAGAGCGAGTGCTCTTATCCATTCGTTATGTATCATATGAAATGAATAGATGAATCCTTGTCTGGCTAAAACACAAATCACATAGTCAGTTATATATCACATGAAGTGAATAGATGAATCCTTGTCTGGCTAAAACACAAATCACATAGTCAGTTATATATCACATGAAATGAATAGATGAATCCTTGTCTGGCTAAAACACAAAGCACATAGTCAGTGATACTATTTGAATGTGGAACATTTGTTATCTTCGAGATAATTAAAGACTCGCTGCTTGTTTTTTTATGTGCAAGTGAAAGCTTCAGCATACTTTATTATTCATCTGTCCTTTGCCGAATAAAGTATACAGAATATTCTTTATGTGTTGACCACATGGTCATAATTTAACAGGTTCTGGGTGATAGATGAGGCTGCATTTTTATGACCCACTGACTGAACATGGTTTTCAGAAAATTGTTTGATTTTCTTTTTCTCCTGCATCTGTATGTGTTCAGCTGCTTTATTTGCTAACTGTCATTCTGTTCTACCTATGTAAGTCACGTGACACACTGAGGATAACAAATGCTCCACAGTTAAAGTGTCAGTGACTAAATGTGTTAAATATTTCAGTTAGAAAAGAATTTGTCAATTTACGCCACATGATATCTAACTCTGAGTACGCACTCTAATGAGATGCAACAAAATATGCCAGAAAACACATGTAACCTATTGTTTATGACTTTTATGTTTAGATACTTATCTTGTTTTCTGTCATACATAAAGAGATATTCATGGAGCAAAGAATAACATAGACAGACAGACAAATTTATGAGAAAGTCCCACAATGAAACAAAATGAAAACAATAAATTGATTAGAGAAACTAGGGTAAAGAGTCAAGATGGTTTGAACATGTTATGAGAAAAAAATAAATGTGAAAAAATAGTGACAACTGGCTAAATTGATGGGGGTAAAAGCAAGGGTAAGGCAAAAAAATAAATAAATGCTTGGATGGCTAGGCCATATGGCATAATCAGGACAATAATAGACCTGATCCAAGATTCTGGTGATAGTGTGAGGTGACAAGTCAAAACCACCCCACACTTATCAGCAAAGCACATGATGATGATGCATGCAGTTTCAAACATAACCAGAGAATACTCCTCCTACCTGTATGTCCTCCAGGTCTCTGTTGAGTACAGCCAGACCAGGCTCGAGGTGACATTCTGTTGCCTGTTTGCCATCCTGTTGGCCAGCATTATGAATGTCTAGCACATCATGAAACCTGGCACAGATGTCAGCTGGAATGTCGCTAGATAGGAAACCGCTGCCGTAATTGTGTTGTTGCTGCTGCTGTCTGCACATCATCATCTGTTGCAGGCTGACACTTTCATAGTCTGTTTCCTGAAAATACAGCAGAGATCATTGCTCTGATTTGTGATGACTAGATTCGGAGACTATGTTACTTCACAACAAAATGGCAGAAAGCTGTTTGCTGAACTGGCTGGTTTTGCATTATGCAGTAATGTATGTGCAATTGCTCTTTGTTTTAGTGACTGTTGCTTCCATCAAAGATCAACTGTAACTTTAGTGGTGGATTGTTGTGTTGGCATTCTGGCAGCAGCCTTATGCATGTATGCCTGTGCATGCTGTTGGTTTGTTGGGACTGCTGTCTGTTCCACTTTTCATATAGGACAGTGACGAGTATTTTGTGTAATATTCACTGGCACAGGAACTGAGCTTTATGAAGTGACCCATTGCTGTGAAGTTGGACCTCGACTAACAACCATGTACATTGTTTCAATTGAAACTTCTATGAGTTATAATTTTCTTATATTGCAGTTGTTTTATTGTAATGTTTAATTCTTAGATAAGCCAAGCAATTATGTGCTCTGCCAGCTGGTGTAGGCTTTCATGTCTCTCCACAGATCACAGTCATTGATGTTCTGGATTAACTCTGCTGCTGATATACCTCTATCCTCCTCACTGATCAAA
Organism: Cepaea hortensis; assembly: GCA_963921405.1. Taxonomy (NCBI): domain Eukaryota; kingdom Metazoa; phylum Mollusca; class Gastropoda; order Stylommatophora; family Helicidae; genus Cepaea; species Cepaea hortensis. Next base: position 96,854,868 of record OY992887.1, on the reverse strand, counting down.
TAATGCTATTTGTCTCTTTCTTGTAGCTGAACATAATGTTGCTAAGCTGCATTTCAGAAAATGAAAACTATCTTCGCAGTAAGTCTCTATCATTGAATGTCAGAAAGAGAATGCTGGAATGTTATACGGAAACTGTTTTGCTGTATGACAGTAATTCATGGAACATGAAGGAACAAATTAAGGAGCAATGGAGATTGGTGTGTCATGGATGTAGATTGTATGGACAAGATGGTTGTGTCATAGATGTCCATGTGATGACAGATTATCGTAGTGCCATGAGCCTGACGACGTCAGGCTCCATTAAATGTGTCACTAGTAACAATGAGTGTGCACAAGTTGAACGGTGAAAGGACTATAATTGTGAATGAGGACAAATCAAGGAGTCAACAGTGAGTATTGATTATTCTAATGAGACAATGGACACATTACGTTGGAACTCACTTCCCAGGTGATAGGAAGTGAGCTCGGGACAAGTGAGTCGGGGTTGATCCATCGTCCTGTGTGGACATGGTGAAAAGTAGACAGCGTTATTCCTCTACATTGAGCCACGCATTTAATCTGTGATGTAGTGTAATGTGATGTGACTGTCGAATAAGTGATTGTATCTTTGATTATGTGATCGTGTATATTATACGTAGGAAACTGATAAGTCTTTGTGTTCACTCTTGTTCGAGTTGACTGGAGTTCGAGTGGGTGAGGTGTATGACGCACGATCGAGTAACCATGATATACTCATGTGCTGCGAGATGACCAGGGTTCTGACTGGAGAAGAAGAGAAGAATGAATCATCCCCTGTTGGACACGAGAAGTGTTGCTACACAAGTATCGATAGTAGCTCATTCAGATAGTCCAGTCATATCCTGGCAGTAGTATTTATTTGCATGAGGAAAGATTAGAGCTTCATAGATGTGGACTAAAAGGGCAGATTGTGTGTACAATGGATGTGGATTGAGAGGACCTGTATCATGGTTTAGGGTTGAGAGACCAGATTGTTGTATCATGAATGTGGATTGGAAGGATAGATTATTGTATCATGGCTATGAACTAGGACAAGAGTGTTGTGTCATGGATGTGAAATGAGAGGACGTATTGTTGTCTCATGGATGTAGATTACTGTCACACAAACACACATGTGTCACAGATGTAGACAACTATCTCACCTGTTCACAACTCTCTTCATTCCTAGTACTCTCATCAGTACGACCAAATCCACTGTCCTTCTCATGTCTCTGGGACGAGGTCTCTGTGGCAGTTGTGTCTGTGGCACCACCCTCTTCATCGACATTATGCTAATGACAACCAACAACAGCAATTAATGGATTAATAATTAGTTGGCTATATTTCAACACATAACAAAAATATGTTTTATGGTTATAAGAGCCCTACATTGTTATTCAGAAACAATAAAGAAACAAAACCTTAAATCTGATTTTGCCGGGAAGGTTAACCCGGTCAACAAATGTCCGCAGAAGTCGGATGTGTCGGCCTGACGGCGCAAGAACGCAGCTCTGCTGTAAACAGGCACAACGCAGTCACATCCGGAAAAAAAAATCCGGATGAACGCAGAAGAAGAAGAAGAAGAAATCTGATTTTGAATCAGTGGTGTAATTGTACCAAGGCTCTATACTGGTGCTTTTTTAATGTAACAAGGGTACATCACTCTGGATAGGATATATGTATAAATACATACAATGGGAAAACCCATGAATAGTATAACTAGAAAAAGTCTTTGTCTGGAATCCACAGAGCACAGGAAATAGAGGAAGACCTAAACAGACACACAGAAGAGACAGACATAATGTGGGGAGGGCATGGATGGAGCTGCATGAAACAGTAGAAGATAGGATGGCAGAGAGAGAGTGAGAGAGAGTGAGAGAGAGTGTGTGAGAGAGAGAGAGAGAGAGAGTGTGAGAGAGTGAGAGAGAGAGAGAGAGAGAGAGAGAGAGAGAGAGAGAGAGAGTATGAGACCTATGTCCCAAAAGAGGACAAAAGGCAAAAGAGAAGCGCGAGATAAACACACTGATATAATGTGCCAATGCAAACTCAATGAAACACATCACTGGGAACTGACCCCTGGACACCGGAGGTGGTCTGTGTATGCTATACTGCTCCACCATGCAGGTGAATCGATGCATGCCATTCTGCACAAAGCAGGTCAGTCTTCGCCTTTGCCAGCATGCTTTGTAAATCAATTACAATCACAACATGCATATACAGTTTGTTCTCCAATCAGCAGAAAGCTGCAGTAACCGTCTCCACCTCCATTCTCAGACTTGAGGTTGTGGTGTCAAATGCCAAGCTCTCCTTTACTAAACATTGGCCATTTGCTTTTGCTATGAATCCCCAGGCACTTTTTGGCCTCTTAACACAGAGCTATCGGTACAGATAATCACATTGCAGTATACCTAGAATGAGTGTGCTGCTTGCCTCATCATCATCATCATCATGTGTCAGGTGTTTTTTGCAGATCGTCGCTCTCATCAAAGCCCCACTTAAGTTTCTGGATTCTTGGTCAGTTTTCCTGTTCCATAAATTTTCATGCTCAAAGCATCTGCAATGACCTGTGTCCATCGATTCTTCTTCTTTCATTTGTTTGAAAATTGTCTATATCTGCAGTGTTGTCTCTTGTATGAATTGCACTATATTTTTTTAGTTCACTCAGTGATTCATAGAGTTTATCTTCCACTGTTGTTTATCTAGGCCAGAAGGTTTGCCTAGGTTTTTACCTAGATTGGGCAGTCTTGGAGTATGTGATCTGCTGTCTGCAGCACCAATCCACAAGTGCACATGGCTGATTCACCAATCTTGAATCTTGTACACATGTAGTTACATAATCTATTATGTCCTGTTCTTAGGAACCATGCCTACCAATAATTCTTTTCCCAAGTGTCTGTGACATTTCAGATGGTCAAGATATTTCAGTTTTCAAAACACGATGCTCTGTATGAGCCAGATTTCTTTCATGTTCAGATTTTGTAGAATGCCAGAATGCTTCTTCTTCTTGGTCCACGATATTCTAAACACTTTTCTGTAGCATTTAAGCTCAAAAGTCAGAGTTTTGTTTTTACTGGCACTTTGGCGTCATGACAGATGATTGTTTTATACATTGTGTTTAAAAACAAGGCATAATAACAACTCATGGCGGGGACCAGGAATGGAGTTATACCCCTCCATAGCACAAAGCCCGGGCTGAATTGTAGTGACCTTGTGGTGCCTATGCAACATGGTAAATCTCTCAGCCTGCCTAGTGTACTCCAGAGGAAAGGTAACACCAATACATCTGGAACAAGACAAGCTGTTTCTTGTTTAGTGATTGCAAAATGGTCCGTGACTCATGTTTGCCTAACAGAATGGAACTGTCACCACCAGATACTAGCAAATTAAGTTATTCAGGAATGAACATCCCAGAATGACAACACTATTTTGGAGACAACCTGTATTCCTAGAAAAACATCAACTGAGTGGTAGCTGCAAGAACTCACCCTGGCCAACATGGAGGCCATAAACTGCATGTTGTCATGGTGATGTTTCTCCAGCAACTCCATGTGCAAATCATCCAGCACCGTGTTGGGCTCTTCCATGTAGCCATCGTCAAACTGTTGGGACCAAACAGTATTAGATTACTGGAGTGCAACATCAGCAGTCTGTGCAAGCAAACAACACTTTTCCTGTGGTAACACCTCTGTCCTCAACAACGCACCATATGTGACTGGCTATCCTTCATGTGTGCATCTTGTCATGCGTAATTATTTGTTGTTGTTGCCTATCCTATTGACAGGACATTGCTGTCAACACCAGTACTGCTGTTGTTGATGTCTTGGCAAGTTTACATTCAGTAGTTGCCATTGCTTTCTGAACGACCAGCTCCCATACCAGCATGTTAAAACCCAGTGCGACACGGTCTGCATGTGTAATTATACTTACTTCAAAATATGTTTAGCATATCTGACAGTGCATTAGTTGATTGCAAGGTGTATATGTTTGGACTCTATAAAAGTAAAGCTCTTATGATTGTGTTGCTGTTATTGTTGTCTCCTTTAGATATGTACATATATTATTATCGAATGATCATAATTTTAACCTCATCATCATCATCAAGTGCCCTGCCAGCTGGCGTAGGCATTCATGGCGCTCCACAGATCTCGGTCTTTGATTTTACCCTAGTATGAGGAAATGCAACCTAGCGACTAAATGTCATGACAGGGCAAACCAGGCCCTAAGCCTTGGTTGGCAACTGGTCTAGGATGGAAGCTTCGACAGGTAGACGGTTAGAGCATTGTTCCAGACATATTGATGTTACCTTTCCTCTGTAGTAAA
>OY992887.1:96830551-96845551 GCA_963921405.1 Cepaea hortensis | reverse complement strand
GGGAGCTCAGGTAATTACAAAAATATGTCTGAGATTTGAACCCATGACAAACAACCAATCAGTCAGGCATCCAAACATGAACAATCTGCTTGCACATATTCTACCCGACTGCAAGAACATCAAGTCAAACGGGGTCAAGATAGACAAGGAGACAATGCGGGAAGCCACAGAAGAATAGTTAACACAGAACTGGTGTCGTCAATCGATACACACTGAGGGAGATAGTGGGGACGGGGATCTGAGCATTTATGGACTAGCAGTTCAACTATTAGTACATAAATGCTCAGATCCCCCTCTTGGATGAGCAATGCTTATGCCCTGGTGACTGACTGAATAACTAACTAACTAACTAACACACACATATACCACACAAACAAGACAAGCATACGAACATGCAAAATATAATCACCAACCCCAAAGTCACAAACAAGATGACACACAAACAAGAGGACACACAAACAAGATGACACAGAGACAACCAAGCAGTTGGGCACACACACCTGTACAATCCACAAACAAGATGACACACAAACAACCAAGCAGTTGGGCACACACACCTGTACAATCCACAAACAAGAAGACACACAAACAAGATGACACAGAGACAACCAAGCAGTTGGGCACACACACCTGTACAATCCACAAACAAGAAGACACACAAACAAGAGGACACACAAACAAGAGGACACACAAACAAGATGACACAGAGACAACCAAGCAGTTGGGCACACACACACCTGTACAATCTGATCTCCCTCCCGGATGCGTCCATCTCTGCCTGCTATACTGCAAGGGTCAACCTGGCAACAGAAGAAATCACGTCAGAGAAACCAGGAATGATCAAAACAATAAAGAGAGATAACTACAAATTATTACACCATCCCTCCTCACAAGACACAGATTATAGCCATCACTGGGAAGAAAGAAATACTACAATGTAATATACAAGTAAATGGGAATTTTCTTAAGTGAATCGGTACAATTATCTACGAACGGTCATAACATCTGAAGAATTGCCATGGCGAAGGTAGCCTTTTACAAGATGGAAAACATACTGACCAATAAAAAGATGTCAATTGCAACGAGAAAAAGAGTGTTGAAGTGCTACATAGAACCTGTACTTTTGTTTGAATGTGAGACGTGGACAATGAGCAGACAAGCTGAAATATATATAATGGCAGTGGAAATGCGATTAAAAATGCAAAGAATACCATGGACAGACAGAAAAACCAATGAGCAAGTCTGCAAGAAGCACATGAAAACAGCAAACTGCTTATAGAAATTAGACGTATTCAGAAGTTTTTGGGCACGCTATAAAAAGAAATAAACTGGAGAACTTAGTGACAATTGGCAAGATTGGGGGGGGGGGGGAGAGACGAGAGAATAACAAGGGGAAGGCAGAGAAGTAAATATCTGGATGGCTTAGCATTGTGGCATGGTCGAGATAAGAACACGGAACTGATCCACGACTCTGGTGATCGTGTAAGATGGCGAAACGTAACCGCCCACGCTTATCGACATGATGATGCTGATTCTTAAACTCGGAAGAAACTGAAGTCTCTATTTCACAAAGTTGGTTGATGGTTGTGGGTGAAGTAGATCCTCTTAAACATTAGCCTATATTTTTTAAATGGTAATTAACTTTTTGTAGCCGTCTCCTGGCAACCAATATCTTTAGTCCCAGTCAACCACGGCCCATAGATACATTTAGTTCAGTAGTTTTCCTTTGTCAACATTGAAATCCAAATGAAAGGCGTAGGGAATGATCCTCCTACTTTGCCATCAGCGCACCGAAGGTTCAAGTGCACGAAGCTTCGAGGCCACGCAGACTGCCAGCTCATCATGAACAAGCCTACAAATAAATGGCCTAGCGTGATCTAGTTGAAGGACGATGCTCCGTTGGGAAAACTAGAGAAGAAGTGTAAGTTTATCATCCTTAATGTCAACGTCTAACTTAGCTGTTTAGACAAGAGAAACGGGAGTATTTGTAGATATATCGTGCCAAACACGCATTCAGCTGAACACTGTAAACCAGCCAACAACATTCCCATTGGCGGGTGGTAAATGGACATGCCACTTAAGCATGATAAATCCACGGCACAAAAACGACATAATTATAGACACAGTGATAAACATGTCCTTCGCAAAATGCCTCTACACCCTGCGCCATATTTATCTTCCATGTCTCGATGCCATCCAGGAGAGGCAGCTATGTCAAAGGATGTCCTAACAAATTATGATCGATGCTGGTCGTAAACATAGGAACATGCACAGCAGCTTCCCATGACCTTTGGAATCATGTCCGCTGGGCGGCAAAAGAAGGGCGGCAAAATGGCTTCCCGACACGAAACAACGGCATTAGCGCTTGTACCAATACGTCTCCGACTTCTCGTGTTTGCTTCAGCATTCAAGGATACCATTTCGTTATGATTATTCTGTTTGTTTTTGCAAGCATGATTTGTTTCTTCTTGTCTATTTATCCTGCCGTTTTTATTTCTTTCTGGTATGCAGTTTTCTCAAGCATTTATCTTGTATTACAATATTCAGTTGCCTCCTATATTTATCTCCTGTCTTATTGATTGTATGATTCAGTTTTTTCAAGTATTTTCTTATTGCGTGTTTAAGTTTCCTCAAGTATTTTCCTATTGCGTGATTCCATTCTCTGGTGTATTACGTGATTCAGTTTTCTCAAGTATTTTCTTATTATGTGATTAAGTTTTATCAAGTATTTTCTTATTGTGTGATTCAGTTTTCTCAAGTATTTTCTTATTATGTGATTCAGTTTTCTCAAGTATTTTCTTGTTGTGTGATTCAGTTTTCTCAAGTATTTTTCTATTGTGTGATTCCATTCTCTGGTGTGTTACGTGATTCAGTTTTCTCAAGTATTTTTCTATTGTGTGATTCCATTCTCTGGTGTATTACGTGATTCAGTTTTCTCAAGTATTTTCTTATTATGTGATTAATTTTTATCAAGTATTTTCTTATTGTGTGATTCAGTTTTCTCAAGTATTTTCTTGTTGTGTGATTCAGTTTTCTTAAGTATTTTTCTATTGTGTGATTCCATTCTCTGGTGTGTTACGTGATTCAGTTTTCTCAAGTATTTTTCTATTGTGTGATTCCATTCTCTGGTGTATTACGTGATTCAGGTCGGCGTCTGTGGTCCGAGGGTTAGTGAAAGCAATTTCATAATCCCGGTATACCGCGTTCCAAGTCAGCCGCATGCGGTTTGGAAACATCGCTTTGTGTTGATTTTCACAATGGCGTGAGCTTCGGCTGTTCCGACAGTAGTGATACACTAAAAACAGTTATTTACTTTACAGAACGTTGCATTAAACCCCAGCATTAATTGGCTGTTTGTAAGTCTACAGACAATTTTACGTTAAGTAGTTTGCCATTTCCGAAGGTACTGAAGAGTTTGAGACATGCATCCATGGCCGCAAACACAGCTCTGGGAGGTGGTGGTGGTTGGGGGGGGGGGGGGGGGGGGGGAGTAGCGACCGGGACAAATGAACACTTCTTGTGTGCTCTTTGCTGTTATCGGGAGTACCACATGGGGGGGGGGGGGGAAGTAGCGACCGGGACAAATGAACACTTCTTGTGTGCACTTTGCTGTTATCGGGAGTACCACATTGGGGGGGGGGGGGGGAAGTAGCGACCGGGACAAATGAACACTTCTTGTGTGCTCTTTGCTGTTATCGGGAGTACCACATGGGGGGGGGGGGGAAGTACCGACCGGGACAAATGAACACTTCTTGTGTGCTCTTTGCTGTTATCGGGAGTACCACATGGGGGGGGGGGGGGGAGGAGTAGCGACCGGGACAAATGAACACTTCTTGTGTGCTCTTTGCTGTTATCGGGAGTACCACATGGGGGGGGGGGGGGGGTACTCATTTACCTAGGCAACTTAAAAGGTTGCTAAAGCCTGTAGTCATAGTTCATAGCCATGCAGATGTGGAAAGCAAGGGAAAACTACCACCTTATGCGTAATTGCGTGAGTGTGTGTGTGCGTGTGTTGTAAATGATCACGTTAAGTGCAAAAGGATGCCGCAACAACGTGTTCTTTTCTCCTCCATCCATCCATCATGGTGCCATGCCGATAAGCGTGGGCGGTCATGTTCTGCCATCCCACTCGATCACCAGAGTCGTGGATCAGCTCAGTGTTCCTGTCTCGACCATGCCATGTGGCCAAGCCATCCAGGTATTTACTTCTCGGTCTTCCCCTTGGTCTCTTCCCTTCGATCTTGCCAGTTGTCACCAAGTTCTCCAAGTCATTTCTTCTCATAACATGCCCAAAAAATTTAGATTGTCTACGTCTAATGACTCTAATCAGTTTCATTTGTTTCTTGAAGGACTTGTTCGTTTGTATTTCTGTCTGTCCATGGTATTCTTTGCATTTTCCTCAGAAACCACATTTCCACGGCTATCAGCTGTTTCTCCTCGCATTGATCATAAAAGGAGAATTTCCAATCAGTACACGAACTCCGTAGCATCAGCAAGATTACAAATGCGTATACACCAGAACCACACAAGCAGTAAATATTCTCTTCTGTGTAGGTGTCTAGTTTTAAAATGTAGTCTGGGCCACGGCCTATTCGGCTGTTCTGTTGACGATTGTCATCCGCTAAGGGCAACGTGCTCACGAGCTCCTCTGGATTTTTGTTCTTATCTGAGAAAGCCGGATGTCCAATCCACTACTCTAAGATCTGGGGAGTATATTATCCTGTTCTTATTTTCTTGAAAATTCACTAGTTACCGTTAAATATACCAGGTGACTCGGGATAGAGACAGGCGTCAGACTTCCACGCCACTCATCCATATAAATGTGTGTGAATGTGGATATTTGTATGTATGCGTCTGTGTGTGTATGTACATATCTATATATGGGCGTCTGTACGCATGCATCTGTGTGTATGTGGGTATCTGTCTGTTGAAATCTGTATGTACGCGGTTGTGGATTAGTGAGTGTGTGCTCGACTTTTGTATGTTCCTATTCAGGAGCTGAGATCTGAATTTGAACTAGCAATAACAGTCCTCGGTAAAAGCTCACAGGCTTTCATACTGCTACTGATAACAATATGGGGCTAGCATAATTTACCCGGTATCCTCAAGACATGCTAGAGGGCCATGTACTTGATTTATATGTTATAAGTTCTGTCCTGTTGTTCGATATACTCACATACCGCATTGTTTACCATATATTCTTCTGGTTATTGAGTCCACCACTCGTCCCTCTAATTTACCCAGCCCTCTCGCCATCTTGAACCTAAATTACGAATCCCAGCATGCACTTGTCGTAACGGACATCCGCTGCACAACGTGGGGTATGTGATATCTATCTGATTACCGGCGTTGTTAATTCCCTTAACGAGAAGTGATGTCAGAAATGTCCGTAGGTCTTAATTGAGCGCTGCCCAGGTAGGGGTCGTGTTTATAGCTTGCGGAGAAGCGTCGCGATCGGAGATATTTCCGAGCCGGTGCTAAGGGCATTATCTGCCCGAGAAGAAGACAAAGAAGAAGAAGAAGAAGAAGAAGAAGAAGAAGAAGAAGAAGAAGAAGAAGAAGAAGAAAGAGGAGGAGAAGGAGGAGGAGGTGGAGGAGGAGGAGAAGAAGAAGGAGGAGAAGGAGAATAAGGAGGAGAGAATAGGAGAAGGTGCAGAAGAAGAAGAAGAAGAAGAAGAAGAAGAAGAAGAAGAAGAAGAAGAAGAAGAAGAAGAAGAAGAAGAAGAAGAAGAAGAAGAAACATTACTTGTGAATTGTCTGACAGGCTGATGATCAGATAGACACAAACAACACAACCACTGTTTTAACCAAGAAATTCCAGAGATAAATAAACATAGATTCAGGTAGGAATTGATACTGAGAAGAAATATTTCCAATTTCAAAGATGTCAGACTTGCGTGCTCTTGGCGTCTGATACATCATGTCGCGAATTACTATTCCAGATTTATTTTTAACTACATGCCAAACCAGGAACCAAGCTATAATTACCAGAGAATATATTTGTGACAAGTGCATTACGACTGCCTGTGTAGAATCATTTATTTGTTTAAAAACTAAATAAATAAACCCTGAAAATCTACGACAACCTGCCGTTTTTTACCCCAAACAATGGCAAACAACTCGCAGAGGCAATAAATAATGAAGACAGAGTAGAGTGCTTCTGTAGACAGATTTGTGGCCACAGTAGAAAACAACAAGGAACACGCGGGGGAAATGCCAATTGTTGTGTACCAGAGGTGACAGCAGACGGCCAGATATGAACAAGTTGATAAACAAACATTGATATATGCCAGCCCGGTGTATCGTCAACCCAGGCATTCCAACCCGAAAACTGACGTATTTTGAAACACAGAAGCCACAAACATTTGTTTGCACGATTTATTGCCTGGCATATTCGCTGCATCTCGTCAGGTGCATACTACAGAAGTAAATGGATGGATTATATTTTGGTTGAAATACAGGGTGTATTTTTAATGACTGTGCAGTATTTGAAAATATTACCGGTACAAGTTTTGTATTTACCTATTATGTTGCATTAACAGTACAGAGGGTGCATAAAAAAAACATGGACCGGCAATATTTTCAGACACTGCATAGTCATTAAAAATACACCCTATACTTAACACACATAGTCACTGATATTCTCCGAATGTGAAGCAATGTTATCCACACGGTATCCGCAGAGTTACTGTGAAATCTTTTTGCCGATACGACCCAAAATTAGATTAATATTGCCTGGCGTCCCGTTTTTTTTAATGAAATAATTACACTGTCCCGAAAAATGTTAATGGTACAGAGATGCTGGTTTGTCTCGTTTTTTTTTTTTTTAAAACGATTAAATTAAACTGTTTCTCGATTTTCAATCGGTAGAGCGTAGACGTGGTCGAAAAGATAATTGCGCTCGATCTTAAACTTCCGGTTTGCCGATGCCGAGGTAGGCGGCTCAACGCATGCACCTGTCATTAAGTTAACCTCAAGAGTTGACTTCTCTTTCAGAAAGCAATGTCAAACTACTGAACGTACAATTGCATAGAAAATCAACATGGAGTTGATCGTAACGTCCTCTAAAGGACATGAAGCAGTTTACAGCTGTTTAATTGAGTGTTCAGAATGCAATGGCAAACTACTGAACGTACACTTGCTAAGCGATCGCAACAGCAAATAATGCTGGTGTTGACAGTAACGTCCTGTAAAGTATATGCAACTAACATTAATTGAGTGATCGTTATCACTGCACTCCGGACAGGTCCCAGAAGCGTCCAGCTCTCCCTTAACATCCTAGCCAGCGTGTATCCAGACAACTTAACATCCTAGCCAGCGTGTATCCAGACAACTTAACATCCTCGCCATCGTGTATCCAGACAACTTAACATCCTGGCCAGCGTGTATCCAGACAACTTAACATCCTGGCCAGCGTGTATCCAGACAACTTAACATCCTGGCCATCGTGTATCCAGACAACTTAACATATTCGCCAGCGAGTATCCAGACAACTTAACATCCTGGCCAGCGTGTATCCAGACAACTTAACATCCTGGCCAGCGTGTATCCAGACAACTTAACATCCTCGCCATCGTGTATCCAGACAACTTAACATCCTGGCCAGCGTGTATCCAGACAACTTAACATCCTCGCCATCGTGTATCCAGACAACTTAACATCCTCGCCATCGTGTATCCAGACAACTTAACATCCTGGCCAGCGTGTATCCAGACAACTTAACATCCTGGCCAGCGTGTATCCAGACAACTTAACATCCTGGCCAGCGTGTATCCAGACAACTTAACATCCTGGCTAGCGTGTATCCAGACAACTTAACATCCTGGCCAGCGTGTATCCAGACAACTTAACACCCTGGCCAGCGTGTATCCAGACAACTTAACATCCTCGCCAGCGTGTATCCAGACAACTTAACATCCTCGCCATCGTGTATCCAGACAACTTAACATCCTGGCCAGCGTGTATCCAGACAACTTAACATCCTCGCCAGCGTGTATCCAGACAACTTAACATCCTCGCCATCGTGTATTCAGACAACTTAACATCCTCGCCAGCGTGTATCCAGACAACTTAACATCCTGGCCAGCGTGTATCCAGACAACTTAACATCCTGGCCATCGTGTATCCAGACAACTTAACATCCTCGCCAGCGTGTATCCAGAGAACTTAACATCCTGGCCAGCGTGTATCCAGACAACTTAACATCCTGGCTAGCGTGTATCCAGACAACTTAACATCCTGGCCAGCGTGTATCCAGACAACTTAACATCCTGGCCAGCGAGTATCCAGACAACTTAACATCCTGGCCAGCGAGTATCCAGACAACTTAACATCCTGGCCAGCGTGTATCCAGACAACTTAACATCCTGGCCAGCGTGTATCCAGACAACTTAACATCCTCGCCAGTGAGTATCCAGACAACTTAACATCCTGGCCAGCGTGTATCCAGACAACTTAACATCCTGGCCAGCGTGTATCCAGACAACTTAACATCCTCGCCAGCGAGTATCCAGACAACTTAACATCCTGGCCAGCGTGTATCCAGACAACTTAACATCCTCGCCAGCGTGTAGCCAGACAACTTAACATCCTGGCCAGCGTGTATCCAGACAACTTAACATCCTAGCCAGCGTGTAGCCAGACAACTTAACATCCTAGCCAGCGTGTATCCAGACAACTTAACATCCTAGTCAGCGTGTAGCCAGACAACTTAACATCCTAGCCAGCGTGTAGCCAGACAACTTAACATCCTAGCCAGCCTGTAGCCAGACAACTTAACATCCTAGCCAGCGTGAATCCAGACAACTTAACATCCTGGCCAGCGTGTATCCAGACAACTTAACATCCTGGCCAGCGTGTATCCAGACAACTTAACATCCTCGCCAGCGTGTATCCAGACAACTTAACATCCTCGCCAGCGTGTATCCAGACAACTTAACATCCTCGCCAGCGTGTATCCAGACAACTTAACATCCTGGCCAGCGTGTAGCCAGACAACTTAACATCCTGGCCAGCGTGTATCCAGACAACTTAACATCCTCGCCAGCGTGTAGCCAGACAACTTAACATCCTCGCCAGCGTGTAGCCAGACAACTTAACATCCTCGCCAGCGTGTATCCAGACAACTGTTTGTTTTATATTGCGTTCGCTCGCTTTGAGCTCAATCGTAGTCCACACATGTGCTACAACTTCTAGTGCACTGGGCTGATTCTTGTGTGTGGATTAGTTTTCCCTATTACCAGTGTCCCTCGCCATCAGGTGAACCCATTCCGACTTCACAGGTACTTGTAATTTATGTCCCAAAGTCAAAGGGCGAGAAATCAACATTGTAATCCAACTGACCGGTGTAGGGGTTTAACCCGCTATCTCGGCATCAACACACCGGAAGTTTAAGAGTGGGCAGTCTTATCCTTTCGGCCACGCTGACCTCCGCGGAACTGTGAAATAACTTCCAACGTTCGCGCGTGCAAACACAGAAGTGTCGTTTTTTTAATTATCGCTATAGTTACTACGGTTATTGTTTCTGTCAGTTGTGACGGGTAGAAATAGCTGTAAGCTAAGATGTAAGCGTTTCACACTGTGATCTCTGTGTATAGCGAAGAGAATGGCATTCATTTGTGTTATTAATGATAATAGTTGATACATTTTTATGACTGTATTAACGGATTTCAAAATGCCGAAGAGAAAGTGTTCATTCTTCTTCTATTTCGTTCATTCGCTTGAAATGTGTCTATATCTGCAATGAATGTTGTCTCTTGTATGAATTTATCTCTCATTTCCAGTTCATCCACTGTGGTCCATAGAGTTTATCTTCCACTAATGTTTCTTTAGGCCTGAAGGTTTGCCTAGATATGTTATATTTTGGGCAGTCTTGGAGTATGTGATCAGCCTGTGGCGCCAATCCACATGTGTACATGGCTGATTCACCAATCTTGAATTTTGTATACATGTGGTAGCGTAATCTATTGTGTCCTGTTCTGAGGCGCAGAATAATGATTTTTACTGGTCTGTCCATAAAGTGGTAATCATCTTGAGCTGGTCTTCAATATACAAATATCCAAAAGAATGGTCTTTCACAAAACGAGAAGGAAATTAATTATAGAGTAAGATGTGCAAATGTTACATTTCCATTTGCAAATGGAGGAAGGGCGGACATAGAAAGTAGAAATCGCAAAGCACAAACCAATGAGCAGACATTCAAGATTTTGAGCACGTGATGAGAAGAAATAAACTAGAGAACTTGATGAAAACAGGCAAGACTGAGGAAAAAAGAACATGGGGAAGGCAGATAAGTAAACATCTAGATGGCTTGGCTATATGGCCATGGCCGAGACAAGAATACAGAGCTGATCCACGACTCTGGTAATCGTGTGAGATGGTGAAACATAACCGCCCCACTTATCGACATGGCAAATGATAATGATGATGAGTCCGCAAGGACTTCAACAAGAATAGACAGCTATTTTGTGTACAAATCATCAGAACAAATAAAATAGTGACAGCCGCACAATGTGCTATCACCCGGTTAAACATAATGTGCAGTGAGAACCGCACAATGTGCTATCATACGGTTAAACATCATCTCATCTCATCTTGAGTTAAACAAATTGTGTAGACTTAACAATGTGCTATCACACGGTTAAACACCATGAGTAGAATTAGGAGTGTGCTATCATACAGTTAAACATCACGTGTAGTGACAGCCGCACAATGTGCTATCATACAGTTAAACATCACGTGTAGTGACAGCCGCACAATGTGCTATCATACAGTTAAACATCACGTGTAGTGACGGCCGCACAATGTGCTATCATACAGTTAAACATCACGTGTAGTGACAGCCGCACAATGTGCTATCACACTGTTAAACATCACGTGTAGTGACAGCCGCACAATGTGCTATCACACTGTTAAACATCACGTGTAGTGACAGCCGCACAATGTGCTATCATACAGTTAAACATCACGTGTAGTGACAGCCGCACAATACGCTATCATACAGTTAAACATCACGTGTAGTGACAGCCGCACAATGTGCTATCATACAGTTAAACATCACGTGTAGTGACGGCCGCACAATGTGCTATCATACAGTTAAACATCACGTGTAGTGACAGCCGCACAATGTGCTATCACACTGTTAAACATCACGTGTAGTGACAGCCGCACAATGTGCTATCATACAGTTAAACATCACGTGTAGTGACAGCCGCACAATGTGCTATCATACAGTTAAACATCACGTGTAGTGACGGCCGCACAATGTGCTATCACACTGTTAAACATAATGTGTTGTGACAGTATTAATGTCTGCAACATCTTTTACTCTTCTCACGCTTGAGAGAAATGTTCCTGTTTCTCGGTTTCACACTGGTACTCATTTTTTAGATGTCTAATTGCTATGGCCTCGGTGTATTTTTTTCGGTAATTAGGCATCTAAAACCGGGGTTTTATCGACAGAAAGATTTCACAGTGAGCGAGGGAATAACATTGTTGCACAATCGAGCAATGTCAGAGACTGTGTTATGCATTTAACCAAAATATGATTCATCTATTTACTTCAAATGATATATAATTCTACAATATGCACACGTTGAGATGCAGCGAAATAAGCCAGGCAATAAATCCTGCAAACTATTGTTTGTAGGCAAAGCCAATGAGCACGACTTACAAGAAGCAAATGAAAAACGTAAACTGATTAGAGAAATTAGGCGTAGGCAGTTAAAAATTTTGTGGACAATTTGTGAAAAGAAATAAACTAGAGAACTTGGTGACAACTGGCAAGGTTGAGGGAATAGAACAAGAAGGCAGAGAAGTAAATACCTGGATGACTTGAACACGTGGCATGGTCGAGACAAAAATACAGAGCTGATCCACGACTCTGATGATCGAGTGAGATAGCGAAACATGACCGCTAAGCTTATCGGCAATGCACATGATGACGATACTTGTTTGTAGTATCTGTGTTAAGCTTCACTAAGGGAATGCACTGTTTTTAAAAATTGTGTGGAACAAATAAAATAGGCTGATGGAACTCATACACCCTGGAAGTTAGTCGCGGTTTCAACTTCACGGCAAAGGGTCGCCCCACTATGCTCCGTTCCTGTGCCAGTGAATATCACACAAAATGCTCCTCTCTGCCCCATATGAAACGTGGAACAGACAGGAGTCTCGACAAACTCACACAGGTATACTTTGCATGATGCCGCTGCTAGAATGCCAACCCAAAAGTCCGCCTCGAAAAATACAGTTAATCGTCGATGGAAGCGGCAGTCACTAGAAAACCAGCAGCCACACGTTGCTGCATAAGGCAACCCAGTTAGTTCAGCGAACGACCGGCCGTCATTTTTCTGAACATGAAGTTCACGCTACAAACAACTGCGGACAGTCGTAAAAGCACTCCACACGAAACTCAGGAAGCTTCACAAATACTGTATCTACACAAAAGTGGCGGCTAGATAGACGTCTGCCATTTGCTATCTTCCGTCCGACCTCGAACGAGGTCCAGACGTGACTGACTCTGCAGGACCCGTAGTCCCGTGCTTGACCTTCGCTCTGCTTACTTCCAGCAAAGCGTGGCTCGCAATCCACTCAATCTTCACGTCTCGTCACTGAACTGTGCAAGACTCTACACTACCTGTACTCACTAGCCTATGACCTAATTCACGTCATGGCAGTCGTGTGCAAGGAAATTTATCTACGAGAATGGCATACCTAATGCCAAACCACCATTGTATTGTGAATGCAAGAACAACTTTGTAAGAACAAAGTCTAGGGCAACAAAACCCAACACAAAATGTGGTCAGGCAGAGCCCATAAGTCCGGGAAGGCAATCCGCCATTGGGAGAAGGAATTTGAGAAAAGAAACCAAAACAGTCGAAGTTGAAAGATGATGGCCAAATGGAAAGGGATTAGACAACGAAAATCTGCACACTACATAGCAAACGTTGACAGCAGCAGCAGCAGACGTGAAGAATGACTGTGTTATGACGTAAGCAGACATAGGTACCCCCCATATATCTCCAATCAGCTTTGTCCAGATTTAGCGCAAAGATCAAAACCGAGTTCGGCTTTCTCGTGTTTCTATCCTTGTTACGGATTCCATTGGAGCAGGTAATCTAGATCAAAGCGGCCGGACACGGCCGCTAAATTAATGACGTGTTTGCAAGAAAATAAAGCGCTAGTGACACCATAAGAGGGGCTATAAATGGAATTATAAACCAGGCTATAAACATACCGCACGAGTCCGAAAATACCGCAACACGACGTATCAATTGTTCATGGGATTCTGGGAAACAATTGACGAGGGATCAATTTTAGGAATGATGGGGCAATCAATAGTCGAAAACATCATCTTCCGTATCAAGTGCCATGTCGAGCGGCGCACGTGGTCATGTCCCTTCATAGGAGTTGATAAGATTAATGAACAGGGTTATAGGAAGTAGGATACACAGAAAGAGAGTGAGGAGGGGGAGGGAGAGAGAGGGAGAGGTAGAGAGCGAGAGGGCTGAGGAAAGGGGAAGAGAGAAATAGGGGGAAGGGAGAGGGAGGGAGGAGATGGGGGAGGGAGGAGATGGGGGAGAGGGAGGGGAGAGAGAGAGTGAAAGGGGAGAGAGAGGGGAGAGGGAGAGAGAGAAAGAGAGAGGGGATGGAGAGAGGGAGAGGTAGAGAGAGAGGGGAGAGGAAAGAAAGGGGAAGGGAGAAATAGGGAGAGGAGGAAGGGAGAGGGAGGGAGGAGAAGGGGGAAGAGGGAGGAGAGAGAGAGAGAGGGGGAAGAGGGAGGAGAGAGAGAGAGGGGGAAAGAGAAAGAGGTAGAGGGGGAGGGAGAGAGAGGGAAGGAAAGAGGGAGAGAGAGGGAAGGAAAGAGGGAGAGAGAGGGAGAGTGAGATAGAAAGCGAGAGAGAGAAAGAAAGAAAGAAAGATATATAAAAATTAGAGAAGAAATGAGAGATAAAGCAAGAGAAAGAGTCACAGAGAGAGAGAGAGAGAGAGAGAGAGAGAGAGAGAGAGAGAGAGAGAGATCCGGTGGGGGGGGGGGGGTAATTACGGACGGTCCCACACCACGACATAAATTGATACATGGTGATGCGAACCGGAGTTCAGGATATGCATGATCGCACACGCCAATTGACAAAGCACTTGGTGATGATTTCTTACTGGAAGCAGAAGAAAACTTGCACAAATTGTTACGAATCAATATAAAGTATATAATTCCAGTCCCGTAACCCACAGTGACGTCCCTTAACTTACAGAACCATGCGAGTTACATCCCCCTTCTCTCCGCCATCCATCTTAGAGCTTCAGCCTCTCCGCCATATTTAGCTAGCAACTTGACAACAACTAACGTCGCTGACCAAGAAGTCAAGGAGTAAGCTAGCTAAAGTAAATAATACATCTTATTCCTCTTCTTCGCTCCTGTTTCGAGTGAAGTGTGTCACACATAGCGCTGCACCTCCGACTGCGGCCTGCATTTGTGTCAAGTTTACTTCTTCTATACAGATTCCATCCCAGGCAACCGGCCCAATCTACTCGTGGGAAGATTTACTTTTCCTAGCAATTTTTGTCAGGGCGGTGATCTTAGGGCCTGCTCTTTGCGATTTGCGATCCCCCAACGGCCAGGGGGATTTGTAACCTGCAGACGGACCTCATGTTTTTCGCCCTTATCGGACCATGTTAGGTATCCAAACACCACCCAAAAGATCGAGGGGTGTTATACTATTATACCAATGGTTCTTGGAAACATTCCTAGTCCTACGCAAGGATAGAACTCAGTACCTTCTGAGTCAGATACAGACACCATAACCTCTCAGCCACAACTGCCTCTAATCACTAAACAGCTGAGAAGATTAAACATATGCAAGTCCCATTACTCTTGTAAGTTCTCGCGAAGTAAACAGAATTATGTCCCTGGAATATAGAGCGGGCGTGTGCAATACGACTCCTGGAAAAGAACAATGGTGGCCATGTTGGTAAGATCAAGAATCTCGGAGTCGTTTCTTG